>CP139502.1:59962355-60562355 GCA_021014915.2 Artemisia tridentata subsp. tridentata | reverse complement strand
CTTGCAAATCTCGCATCAAGTTTTTGGCGTCGCTGCCGGGGAATAGTTATTTTTTAGGTTCAATTTCTATCTCGTTTAGGTCTACTCACTAGATTCATATCAAGTGAGATTTTTATTTTCTTTTTAGCAGCTTTCTTTAGTCTATCTTTTCTCCGTGCCCTTTGTTTTGTAATTCTCTTCATTTTCCATCATGGTGAATGAAAGCATCTTTGACCCCATCAACCAACCACACTAAGCACACCAACCACATCAAGAGAAACCTCACCAAGACCCACCTCGAGCCCATACTCTAGGTGAGTACTCCAAACCAAGCCACCAAGGCTATCGAAACACCATTGAGCTCCTCCAAAGAGCCAATGTGTCTCCCTTGCGATCCGACACCATCCAGTTAGTGCAAAGCGGATGTGCATTCCATGGACTTCGTTCCGAATATCCAAATCAACATCTCAAGGATTTCCTTAAAATTGTAGATTCCATAGACCTTGATGTTGCCACTCAAGAGACAAAGCGATTGCGCCTCTTCCAATTCTCTCTACGTGACCAAGCTAGTCATTGGCTTGAGCGTTTACCTGCGAGATCTATCACATCTTAGGATGATCTCACTTCTCGTTTCCTCGCTCAATTTTTCCCACCGGGGAGAACTACCAAGCTAAGGAATGACATCTTGATGTTCCAACAGATTCAAGGCGAATCTATTTACGAAGCGTGGAATCGTTTCAAGGACTTACTACAAAAAGTCCCTCATCATAACATTGATCTTAGGCTTCAAATCCAAATTTCCTATGATCATGTCAATCAATCCACAAGGCAAACCATTGACCAAGCGGCCGGTGGCAAGCTACGTGACAAGAATGCCGAAGTTCGTGGGGAATCATAGAAGATCTTGCTCTCTATGACAACGAATGTTGGAATGACCCCCGCGAGTTGAGCAAAACTGTAAGATCCTACGAAAATCCATCATGATAATCTGTGTTAATTTATAATAACATTGACTTACCGTTTAACCAAACCCATTTTTATGGGGAAATTTAAATTTTTATTTACTATATTATTCCTACCACATCACAACACCACAACAATTACCGAATGTCGACACTAGTTCACAACGTACATAACGGAACATAATTATTTACAACGACTAATAGATCACAAGTTACCATTTACACAATTTACAAATATTAGTTAAAACTAATATAACTATAACTTAATTACATAGTACTCAAATCATATTTCACTAATATACACCAAGCAGATTAACTGCTCAGCCCATCATACCAACAACAGCCCAATCACCACTTCCATATATCCACGAGCTCAGCCCAACTTCCAAAGGAATTACTTTCTTTGTTATTCCATGTAATCCGACCAAGTGACCATTTGCAAAACGCACTTCGTGCGCTTAAATACTAAACGCGACCTACACAAAATTTTGCATCATCTTACTCACAACCTATGAGACTTCATGCATGCCAAATCCCACATTTAGACAACAAGTATTCCTATAACTTTGAAAGCCCATTTGTTCGTCCCAAAAATTACCCATGCATATGAACAAAACTCGACTGTTTTGATATCCGATTTTCTTACATCTCACGAACACAATTTTTAACATATTAGAAGACTTAGAAAGTGAATAAGGCAGCAGTGGGTGGGATAGACTTGTTAGTTTCAACTTTGAAGCACCATAGTACACAAAACGTGTACATACCCACTACCAAAGTAAAAGATAAAAACTCCCATGTTGCTTCACCTATCAAGTGTCTTCTTTTGTCGGTAAAACTAGCCTAGGTGTCCCATAAACCACAGTAACCCTCAATCATTGAGGATGGAGTCTTATAGTCAACAAAAACGTGTGACTCCTCTCTATAAAATCCCACCCTTCTAATCATTTGCAATACCTACCCTTCACTCTTTCTACTCTCACAGTACACTTCACAAACCCAGAAATGTTTACTTCCCTTTTAAAGAAACAATACGGGTAAGAACTCAACCCTTAAGAACATGTATTGAGCTCGCTAAAAACCCACTGCCCACTTTCTCCTTGTGTTGTTGTTCGAACACCACTAACAATCCTCCACCTCTCACCCTCACCTCTTTACCTACCCATCTCAACCACCTTTCACACTCACTAAATGTCATCTTTCTAAATCTTTACACTCACAATACCCTCCTTGAAAAACCAGAAGTGTTAGCTCATCCTTGTAGAAGCTCCTCAAGAAAACCGACTACATACATAAGTAACCTTTAGCAAAGTGGGTTGCATTTTGTGCTTCGTTCGACCTCAACCACGTCTCCACCACCTTCAAGAGGTGTAGTAAGCGTCTCTAATTTCTTTTAATATCATATCACGTACACCACATCTCACGACCACGTTACGCACATGCATACTTCATTTTATGTTCGAATATATTATTTCTCTTTTGTATTACTTGTACATACTACAAAGTTTACAACCACACATTGCATGTCATCACTAAGAAAGGTTTAAGAACCATTAATCAACTCGCTTTCACAACTAAGACTTTCATATCATGCATCATTTTTAACCCAACGTATAACCTTTATTTATCTGAAATCACAGTAGACTATGTTAAACCATGCACTCTGTCGAACTTCCCTTGTGGAACCTCAACAGTCACTTCACAACATTTGTAGGTTAAATGCTTGCCATGCATGCATGCTAGATAAAATCTCAGGTGTGACCTAAAACTCGAAGACACTTAGGATTCTACTAAGAATTTCACTCATTAAAAACAACTCAAATAAACTAGTAAGTCACATTCACATCTCACAACCTAACTAAATGAATATACGACTTCTTTATACGACCTGTTAGGAAACACACTCACACTCTACTAGCACTCGTTTAACATATCATACATGTATCATTTGAACGTATAACATTTTACCTATGATGAACCATGCATACATCGAACTTATATGCTCTCATTATATGCTTCATTCTAAATAATTTGTCACGCTATCAATAAAATAGGGAAAAACTATAGTATGCTAAGAAATGATATACGTATACAAACAGCCCCCAAGTAGCTTCAAACACGACTCCATAACTCACAACTCGACCTAATAACTATATGTTATTTTTACCCGACCTATTACACGAAGTAACAAACTATATCTTTTGCTTGGAAACCTTGTAAAAACAGGCGAGAAACAACCATTTAAAACTACCGAACCAATCACAGAAACACCAACTTGTTTTTAGAAAATATAACCCAACAATGATTTTCGAAAATGGACTTAGACAAGCCCAATAAGATTTTGTGTGTAACCGGTCCAGTGGGCCCAGAAAATATATTTTCAGAATCATAAAAATGATCCAAGAACATGCCCAAAACAATTTTACATGCCCTCGCCTCTAAAATATTAAATGGGCTTTAGGTTAAATTTGTGTGCGGCCCATTTATACAAAAATAAGCCCTTTCCTGAAATAAACACTTGAAATAAGTTAAAATGAACTTAATAAAGTTATAGAAATTTTCAGAATATTTTTCCCGTCATTTTTATGCAAAAAGGACTAAAAATGTAACGCGATCTAACTGGAAGGACCAAAACTGCCAAACCGTGAAACCCATGGACTGAAGCTGTGAAAACAGTTGACAAAGGACTTAAATTGACATATTATTGGACTCCAAGCCTTATATGGACATATGGACAAACTTTGGACTATTATGGACTTTGGACGTAACCGAGGACTAACGACGTAACGCAATCACAGTTAGACTAAGAAGTGTAAAATCTGAAAAGGACAAGGACTTATTTAATTTCACTTGACATTCTTAATTTATTTTCATTTTGCACCCTTCATTTCATATGCATGTTTTATTTTAGTTATGCATCATTTAGTACTTGTTATTTATTATAACTAGAATTTAGTGATTCACTTTACATATCATTCCAGCATATTCTGAGAAGATAATATTTTGAGTTGAGTGACATAAGAATCCAGATAATATCATAAATGATATTATATTTTTAACTTGAGGCATTTTAAGCATATCACACACTCACATCACCGATCAAATCGTTATACGATTTATCCTTTCCACATTCGTTATTAGTCGTAAGTTAGACTCTTAGACTTCGCTTATACTCAGGTCTCGTATTGAAGAAGTCTTCGTGATCGTTTACTTGGTCTTATAATTTCGTCCTATCAGATACGCTCCAGGTGAGTCGTGGCCCCTACTTTTCACACTTGTTTTAATAACTCTTTTGGGGGAGATACATGCTTTAACTGTTTTATACTTCTTGAAAACTCTCATGACTTACTCGAAATTAGCAACTATGCTTTACTTATTTGAATCATACTTGAAAGGAATACATGCTCAATATATGTGCAAATTGTCTGTTTAGCTTAAACACGGAACTTGAAACATAACATCTTCGAGCTACTTGACGTAACATGATACTGAAACTCTTTGTATGTATTCATATAACAAATGAATGAACTGTTACTTATTATGATATTTCTATATTCCACTGGAAATAATTGCCAAGATCAGAATACGTATATTTTATGAACTTTTAGACCTATATTGCCTAAGCACACTTTATTGCCATAAAGTCCCTTTATCATGAGCCATTAATCACTGCGGTGAGCGCAAATATAGTAACAGCTTCGAAACCTGTTGGAGGACTGACAACCTATCCCACTAATACTAGGACGGAATGCTTTTTGCTAGTCGTATTAGTCGCGATGTACTATATTTGAGAAAAATAGGAATTGGCAAGTCACCTATTACACGAGGGCAAAAACTTTCGTCATTAATTTGGTGAACACTCCGTTTTTCAGTACACTGTTAACGTTTTGCGTGTCATGAGGCTTAGGGCAATATAACTTTATGAATATATGAATGTTTCATATATATATCCTAGGATACAGCTGTATTTAGAAGACCACCACTTTACACTGATAGATTTCAGACTTTAGACTATTACTTCACTACGTGTTATGATTATGAATCCCGTACTTGAATTTTAACTGTTATCATATGTGACTTAATTGAGAATTCTATTAGAAACAGCTAAAAATGTTTAGTATATCGTTACTTCTAAAAGTTGAGCCAACATATCATTTCGAGCGTATAACAACGTAGCTCATCTTCATCTAAAACTTGGAACTTATGATCACTTGAGATCATACATGAATTATTTGTGGATTATTATCCAACTCGTCTTGTTACTGATTTCATAAAGAACTATTATTTCTTTCAACAATCGCTATACATCTTTTTAACTCATTGAAAGAAGATTGCTTTCTATAAACTCCACGAACTCACCAACCATTGTGTTGACATTTTAAGCATGTTTATCTCAGGTAATTAACGGAGCAGGACAAGACACGGAGCGGGCATCTTTTACTCTGATAACTTAAATGGTGTAAAAATCAAATATGTCATTCCTTTCAAATTATTACATCTTTTTATGGGATTTTCAAATCAAATATTTCACTTTTGTATCAAGAATACTATTTTGAATGACATATAACTTTCAAAACGCCCCTTCCGGGCCGTTTTCTGAAATTTAAACCTCGATCCTCACCGTAACACCCTAGTTATTTTTCCGCTGCCACAAACCAAATTAGGGGGTGTTACAAAAACGGTCAAGGCAATATCCTTACGATCGAATAACTCAAGCATTCCCGACCGTAGGATCATGGAACTTGAAGACCAAGTCATGTTTCTCATGAAATCCTACGAAGCTCCTAAACCTTCAAGTCAAGTGAACAAAATCACTTCTTTGTGTGAATTATGTAGTGGTCCCCATGACACCCGTGATTGCATGGAACTCCCCGAACAAGCTTTTGCGGATTATGCGTCCTCGCGTACCGACGGAGCTGGAGATAAGTGGTTCACTTTCAAACCCGAGCAAAACACTTATGGTGATTCATACAACCCCTCTTGGAAGAATCATCCAAACTTTAGGTGGAAACAAAACCAAAACTCATCTCAAAACAATTCTTCAAATCCACCTAATCGTTTTCAATCAAACGGTTCATCCTCGAACCACACCTTCAACAATAATCCTCCCAACAATTCCAATAATCTTGAAGGGTTAGTGTCCAATTTTATGGCATCTCAAGAAGCTCGTTTGACCAAGTTTGAAGCCGATTTCAAACAAGAAAAAAGCGAGATTACCAATAAAATTGACAACATGTTAAAGTTTTTCAACGATCGAGTATTGGGGGCACTCCCAAGTGACACCGTTAAGAACCCGAAACTAAACGTTAACTCCATATCATCGGTTTAGTCTCCTAGTTCTTGTCCTCAATTTTACTCGGTCAATGCAATAAACACGTATTTCAAACAAACTCAATTTTTTTCAAAATGATCAAAAAAATAAAAATAAAAAAATACACCAACTAATGTTTCGGTCAACCAAATGATTGAAACACCACCTAAACAAGAACCTAACTCAACCATTGATGATGAATTCAAAGATCTTTATCTTGAACGTCCGGTTCTTGATGTCTTAACAAATTCTCCTTACTACAATGCCCTTTTGGAAAAATATAAGGAGAGACTTGAGTTGGGTAAGAATGGGACCGCTTTTGTTCAAAACAAGTTACCTAAGAAGTTAGATGATCCGGGTATATTTGTTCAAAAAAAAAAAAAAAAACAACAACGATGACTTTTTTGCTCATTTATCTCACATGAGTTAAATACTATTTTGCTGACGTATTATTTGTGACATAACGTGCATAATGAGGGTATTGTCATATCGACATAGTTAATCTTATCTAGTATAGAAATTTAACTCAATTTAGATGAAACCAAAAAGATTTGTAACGATTTTTGCAACAACCAGCTCACCATGAAACTCGAAC
Source organism: Artemisia tridentata subsp. tridentata (assembly GCA_021014915.2). Classification (NCBI taxonomy): domain Eukaryota; kingdom Viridiplantae; phylum Streptophyta; class Magnoliopsida; order Asterales; family Asteraceae; genus Artemisia; species Artemisia tridentata. The sequence continues at coordinate 60,555,508 of CP139502.1, read as the reverse complement.
CTGGGACTATTGACTCTCAAAAGATTCTTCAACCAGTTGAGCACTTGTGATTTGTTATTACGTAATGGATTCAAATACAAATGAATTAACCTTAAATTTGTCTTTGTGGTATAATTCCTAATTTTAATTTTGGTTTTTGCATATATATCCTTCCGAAAATGCATAATTGCATATATATCCAAAGCATGCATAAAAACCATTGTACTATGTGCATCAAACACTTGTACAAATGATATATATGCAATTATTCACTTTGGGAGGGATATATATGCAATTCTGCCTTTAATTTTTTTTTAAGTTAACAATGTAGTAAATTTATCTTGAGTTCTAGAAAACAAAAACTCTTATTATTAAATAAGGTTAAACTAAACTGATCGAATACAATAAATCTGGTATACGTACGTAGTCATAAATATTGAAATGAAGCACGAATCTAAATTGATCTTGTCACTCCGTTATTTTTACATGTTTATAAGAACAATATTTAACATTATCAGTTTTAAGTAATAAAAACATCATGTACTCATGAGTTACGCAATGAATCATGTCAAGTATTTCATTGTCTTCCTTTATGACATCCTAGAACACACATGCATATGAGGTTGTGGATACTAAATTAAAACTAAGAATTGTAAATTAAGTTGATCTTAATATCAAGTTCTAATATACGCACAAGGTTATAAAGCAGCGCGAGTTATATAAGTAGTCACTAGACTTGATGCGATGCAAATTGCAAAATTTTGTCACGGACCCTCGCTTGTCATCATGGGCTCACAAGACATTGACTCGTGGGTTAACGAAGTTGGTGTTTAGTCATGGGCCAACAAAGCTAAAAGTATCTAGTGGACTACCTACAATTCAATCATGGGCTTCTCCTACGTTTCATTTTGATCACAACCCAATATGCCTACAAAATAACTAGGGGTGTTCACAAATCGGGTAATACCCACAAGAATACCGAATTGAATTAGATATTCTTTTTTCGGTTTGGATATAGTTTTAGCAAAATATAAACCGAACCGAACCGAAAAAACCAAACCGAATTTGTCAAAAATGTATATGAAAATAACCCAAATTATGATTTACGACCGGCAAATCAACCATGGCATATACATGGATGTAGTGGCGGGTGCGGGACCAAGAGTCATCAGGTTCATTTTATAAAAAGTATCAAAAATTGTAACCCAAAAATTAAGGAACGGGATCATTTTAGAAAAACCGGTATGTTTGATATAATTTTACACTACGCAAGACAAATCCATGGGGTTCCCATGCACCCCCGAAATGCCTTCTTTATTAGTTCAAAGACCGGGCTTGGGGGTTGGTCGGTCAATGAAAATGTACTAGTGTGTTGTCTTAACATGCAGAAATTTTATTAGACTGGTCCTCCCCTGCATGCATGAACAAAAACTCATGAACAAAATGGTGCAACTTGTCATGCTTAAAACCAAGCAACTAATTACTGGCTGAAACAAGTAATTTCATTTTCAGTACATCCTTAAATGGTTTGGCCCCTCGTATTCAAGAACAATCGAGCGTTAATTGGAAGGTGAATCAACACGTGCATATTATAGATTTAATTGAAAACAGTGATATCAATTACTGCAAGTTTGCAACCATATATGACCACTGCCATAAAACCATTGAATTAACTCAGCCATGGCGCCGTCGTTGTTAGTTGAGAATTGCTAAGCTAAAATCTCCTTAACGTACGCAGTACGCTAATAATCATGATGACTGCACATTCTCGAAACAATTAAGTTACGAGGTTTAGTATACTTGTAGCTGCAAAAAATTACACGACAATAACCATAGGCGAATAGATCATGTTTTTTTTAGAGTACATTATTTGATGCTTTGTCGAATAATAAAATCATAATAAGATCAATGGTTTATGGGTGACAAACATTGCTAGTTATTGTAAAGTCTTAAATGCACAAACATAGGTGACACAATTCCATCAAATTCATTGTTGATGGACAAAGTTCAATCAAATAATTGGTGAAGAAAATGCACTGATCTACTAGCACAAATGACCATTTTCCCGAGGACTTTTTTGGGCTTTCGCCGAGGACATGTCCTCGGGAAAAGTTATTGCCGAGGACATGTCATCGGGCTACAGTCCTCGGCAATGCACAAACATGTAATTGTTGGAATTTAATAACATGTCATACATAATTAAACACATAAACATCAAGTATAACGGAAGCATAAGGATCATTAACATGTAAATAATTAACCAAACATAAAAGTATACGTACCTCTTACAATTGCAAGCTAGCAATCAAGATGAACCCTAATAAGAGTTTATATGGATTATAAGAATTGCCTCTTACTGTTTTTGCAATTCAATCCAAGATACTAACAATAGTGTATTAGTACCACGTTCTTGTACACACGTGCTATAACGAATTAAAGTTATGCTAGTAAAAGAAAACACAAATTAAAACCAAACGATTTGTTTTGTGATAAAAAATCTGATCGACCCTATGTAGGGGTTTATGTCGATCGGCCAAGGAAACAAGGAGAGAAAAACAAAAGTTAGGGTTATGTGTGTGTTCACAACATATACAAATAATGAACCCTAGCCTTTGTTTATATAGGGTAAGAAACTTGGAGAACAAGTTAGACTAGGAATGGGTTTCCCCACCCCTAGCCGATCGGCCATAAACCCAAAGAGGGTTTCCGGATCTTTCTTGACTTTCCAATTATTCACTCTTAATTCTTTTCTTTTATTAGTTAACGGTCGTTAGTCAATATCCGTTAATTACTAACAGTCGTTATATATTTGTGTAATAAATAATTAAATACAAAATTTTATATTTAATTATTAATCTTTAATTCTCATACGTAAAGCGTGCAATCCCGTAGTCTCGAGTTCGATCCTAACATACGACTATTATTTTATGTCCATAAACTAACTAACAGTAATCACAGTACCGACGACTTTCCACGAGGACATAGCGGACCACACATTTTCGTCAGACGTTACAAATGTTTGTCCATGTTTTTTCTCCGAGGACATGTATCGGGGAAACTATGGTCGGGATCAACGAAAGTCAAATGATTAACTAATTAATTAAATCTATTTCATTGTTTTCTTTGCTTGGACTCATAAAAATGGTATCATTCATCACCTCATTGTTTAACTAATAATCAAAACTAACTAATTATTGTTAACTTACTATTCTTTATAAATAAGAGTTTAAGACTTTCTGTAGCCACAAATTTATACATCAATAAATACTTGTGACAAACCATTATGTATCTCCAACAACCCCATAACTGCATCAATTAAGAAGACTCATAATTATTGACATCGATCTATAGACAAAGGATAAGGTGATCAAGCTTTCGCACAAACAACTCACCTTTTTAATCATGGTTAGATTATTCAAGCGACAAAACTCATTATAATCAACGCGTATAGCTTCAAAGTCGACATTGATGGTCTATTTCGTGGCCCAGATGATCATGGGATGATGCTTGTTTTGCAACATCTAGTAATGGATAATCAGTCATATCATAATTTTATACAAATTAGCCAATTATAAATGATTAGACTTTTTTGATTGTTCAGGCAATGACCACATTATCATAAATGTGGCCCTGATCATAGCATAAAGGCTGCTTGTTTTGGAACATGTAATAATATTTCATGAGATTTTTCTAGGCAGATATTTAAATAAGCTTTTGTAAATTAGGTTTTTTTTTTTTTTTTTTTTTTTTTCTCTTAGACTGCTTGCAGAGTTGCAGTGACGACCGGACCCAAGGTCAGTCTAGGCAAAAGGAATGCGTCCCCCCCCTACGTGAGTCTCCAAGCATGTTTCACGAGGTAGTAGGTTGGGCAAAGACAACTACAACAAGAAACAACAAAATAAGAAAACACATCAAGCATCTAACACAACACTATATTTATTATATAGTGTTACTCATGTTGGCCCATTGGATAGAATTGCCCTAAAGGGCACGGTTGTAATGAAAACGTTATTGTTTAAAGTGCTCAATAAAAGGAGGAAAAATAATGAGAAAATACCTCCTTTTAGTTCATTTTTTTGTATGAATGTTGCTCAAATTAAGAACGAACATGTTCTATAAATATGATGCAAAACCCTTCGTTTAATGAGTAATGACTCACATGTCTCGTTCCAAAAATAATACATGGTGGACAATGTTTAGACTAACTGAACAGTGCGTTAAAGAAAATGCTCGTTTATTTTGTGGAATGTGTGATCATTTTATTGCAGAGTCCTATCTCCTGAACCATCTCAACTACTAAACGAGAGTCCTTGTTTTGGAGAGGAGATAAGGGATTTGGAAAGAATTGGAAAGAAGATTACTAAATTATGTTCCCGAATTTCTTATTGGATAGAAATAAAAAAGCACTTAAGGAAATTAGAAATTTTATTTTCTTACTGAATTGAAAGGAAGTGATATTCAACAAAGAATATGATTTATATCATCTTTCTTTTGATTAGGGCACAAAAAATAAATTATTTTTCTCTTATTTTCAAATTTTACTTTTTTTTTTTTTTTTTTTTTTAATTATTTTTTTAACTTTCTTTAAAAACATAAAAAAACAGTGGAGGTGCTGAAAAGTTAACCCTAAAGTTTTGTCACTAAAGTTTAAACTTAGCTTTTAAAAAGTTTCACATATCCACTACGTGCAGACTAGGGGTGGCAATTTCTGACCTGACACGAAACACGCCCTGAAACCGATACGAAAATTAACAGGTTCTGGTTGAGCTAAATAGATCTTGGGTCAGGTTTGGGTCGACATATCTAACCCGTTTATTAAACAGGTCAGGTTCGGGTTGGGAATAAAATAAACGAGTCGACCCGCCAACCCGTTTAAGATTTTTTTTTTCTTAAATTAAAAATTATTCATATTTAATTATACGTGTTAAATGGGTTAAACGGGTCGACCCACTAACCCGTTTAACTCGTGTAATGTGCTAATTGCTAACTTTTGTATATAAAACGGGTTAAATGGGTAAACCCAAAACCCGTTGAACATATTCAACCCCTATAACCTATTTAACCTGTCAATTCAAGTATATATACGGGTTAAATAAGTCAGGTTCGGGTTACGTGTAAATAGGTTAGGGTTGACGTAGTTGACCCGATGATTTAAATGGGTCAGGTTCGGGTTGAGATTTTCTGACCCGCCAACTTGACAACTCGAACCCTACCCGAATTGCCACCTTACTGTAGACTATAATTCTGAATCTATATTTTTTTTTCTTTTCATTTTTTTTTTTTTTTTTCTGTCTTGGCTATAGTATGCTATCGCCTTGATATACGAAAATTTTTAATTTACGAAAATGACAAGACAATATCTTAATTGGGAAATGCGAGGCAGGAACAATTGAAAACCATACAAGTGTCTCCTACTATTATTGTCCTAAATATTTGTGTATATTATATGATTATTTGGAGGCATCAAAATAAATGTTGTACAGTTGCAAGAAATCATTTTATGTGTGGCAAAATAACGTGTGGTGTTTTTTATTTGTTTTGATTTGCATATCCTTTTTATTAATTAAATTAACGGTATCCTGTCGCTAGAGTTATGACTCCATGAAATCGGGATAAGATGCACCAGATACGAATTTAACTATTCGACAAGTCAACCACGGTTAGTTGCTCCTATGGAAATAAGACTTTTGATCAACTTATAAGCTTTAAGTGGTAGCCAACTTGTATCCTTTACACGCCATGATTATTAGTTGAAACCGGACAAGTGTTCAAGTAGTTCGTTGCTTTCGTTTCTGGAGGGATAGGGCGTACGTTACACGACTTATCTTGATAACTTTCTTTGAACGGTATTATAAACGGACATGTAACATGATATCCGTGGGAGCGAACAATCAAATAATCCGTTTTCTGTATTATATATATATAAAAATATATAAAAAAAAAAAAAAAAAAAAAAAAAAAAAAAAAAAAAGAAAGATTGAGCTTTTATCGACTTAGATGAAGTTGAACTTGACTAGTTAGCTTTGAGCTTTTTTCGAGCTTGACATTTATAACTTCTAAAAAGGTTTATTCAACTAAAACACAACTTTTTAATCATATAAAATAAATTTATCAAGCTTAGTGAGAAACTGGGTTCACGGTTGTATACCTTAGGATATTTGTACATACCTTTTTTTTTTTTTTTTTTTTTTTAAAGTAAGATGTCATTCCCAAGTAATAATGACTTAATCTGTGTAACAACTAGAAACAAAACTTAACTGATGACATGATTGACACTGAACCTAAAGACTAATGCTCCTAGCAAACACACGAATGTGACATGCTGAAAAAGATTACGTACACACTCGGACAATCAAACCAGGTGGCTGCACGACCACTTGACTACTTAACGCGTCATATGTCTCCATATATAGTATCGTGCTACTTTTTACATTTGCACTTACTTCGCAAAATAATGTGAGTATTAAGTGACATCAGAGCCGTATATGAGAGTGTGCGAGGTGTGCTGTTGCACAGGGCCTCCAAATTACAGGGGCCTCAAATTTTATATATAACTTTGCTTGCGCATTATCTTGGTCCTAGCATACAAAATGAGTTCATAACTTTGCTTGCGAATGCAACCAAGACTCCAATTATTAACAAAATAAACCAAGCTAAGTATTTTTCAGTTATTCTTGATTGTACTCATGATATTAGCCATGACGAACAAATGTCAACAATCATAATATATGTGGATGTGTCGTCAAGTTCTATTATCATTGAGGAGTCATTTTTTGGATTTTAAATGTAAATGATACGACTAGAAAAGGACTGTTTGATGTTTTACAAAGTGAGCTCAAGTTACTTGATCTTGATATAAATGATGTACGGTGTCAAGGATATGACAATGGCTCAAATATGAAAGGAAAACATCAAGGAGTACAAAGAAAACTTTTAGATCTCAATTCTAGAGCATTTTATACTCTTTGTGGCATTCATAGCCTTAACTTAGCATTATGTGACATGGCCAAAACATGTCCTATAGCTAAGAATTTTTTTGGTACCATACAAAAACTTTATACTATCTTTGCAAATTCTACTAAAAGATAGGCTATTTTGAAAGTGAATGTAAGTGGGAGAGTCGTGTAGAAAGTGTTAAAGCTATATGATTCCAACTCTCAGATACACGTGAAGCTTTACTTTAAGTGTCTGAAAGTGACAATGATTGTTTAATACAAAGTTCATCTGGATCATTAACAAAAAATGAGCTTGGTAGATATGAGTTTCTTGTTGCAATAGTCATCTGATATGATATATTATTTGTAGTCAATGTCGTTTCAAAACAGTTTCAACAAAAAATATGGCAATTGATGATGCAATGAAAAAGATAGAAGATTTAGTTTCTTTCTTTAAAAATTATAGAGAAACTGGATTTTCTAAGGCATTAGAGTGCTAAAGAAATAGCTGTAGAAATGATTATAGATCCGGTCTTTGCTCGGAAGCGTGAAATTATACGAAAGAGATATATTTTGATGAGAATCATAATGATGTGCCATCAAGTGTTCCACGATCTCTTGAGGAGTCTTTTAAGACAAACTATTTCCTATGTGTTGATCAAATAATTGTTTCACTTAATAGTAGGTTTGAGCAATATTAAGAGTATGAAAAAACCTTTGGCTTTTTCTTTACTTCTAACAAGTTGCGGTCATTAGAAGATCATGATTTAAAATCTTGTTGCCTACGTTTTGAGGCTGCACTAACACACGATGAGGTATTTGATATTGATGGAATCGACTTATATGTGGAGTTGAAATTGCTAGTTCACTTGATGCCTAATGAAAAAATGGGACATGTTGGTATTTTAAAATCTATTAAACATTTTGATTGTTTTCCTAACACAACTATTGCTTATAGAATTTTATTAACTATTCCCGTCATCGTTGCTTCTGCTGAAAGAAGCTTTTCTAAATTGAAGTTGATAAAAACTTACTTACATTCTACAATGTCGCAGGAAAGGCTTAGCAAACTAGTAATGATATCAATTGAGCAAGACATGTTGAAGACAACCGACTACAAAGGTTTGATTGAAGAATTTGCATAAAAAAATGCTAGGAAAATGGCGTTGTTTACATAATTAATTCTAATTGTATCCGTTAACAAGATTGTTGAACTTTTGTTTTGGGGACCCCATTTTCTGTAATTTCGCACCGGGCAAATTATATTTGTTTAAAAAATTGTTGATTTTTTTTGGGGGCCTCATTTTTGTAATTTCGCACCGGGCCTCTACAAACATAGAGACGATACTGAGTGACATTTTCAGATTACATAAGTAAGAAGACTTTGAAGTAATTTGTCACTACACATTTACTCTGCAAGCACATAATTCAATCATAAACACATCTAAAAGTGGAATATACCAAAAAAAAAGGCTATATGCAAGTTACTTTACATATTAAATTGTCGTGACCATTTACTTTTTTCTGATTCTGACCTAGTATAGCTAATATCTGAGGAGTAGGTGCCTTGTTTGGTAAACCCTTCTCATAGTCCACAAGCATTGCGAGCAATTCTGTGACTGTCTTCCTCGAGCAATGCATGTTATAGTTTTGAAAAAAACCTTTAAAATCCTTGTTCAAGGACCTATTGATTAGTTTCACACACACATTCTTCGGATAGACGTAGTTGATCTGGTGTAGTTGGTCCATGTAACTCTTCATTTCCAACACATGATCACTAACAGGTTTACCTCCCCCCTGCTTGCAGCTGTGTAATGCATCGATCAAATCATACAATTCAACAGTTGGTGGATTCTCATAAGTCTTTTGGAGTTCTTCCAGCATATCTTTAGGAAAATAGTTCTCAAACTGCTTTTTCAATTTTGGAACTATACTTCCAAGCATCAAGCACGCAACTTCATTGTGCTTTTTATACTCCAATTTCCAGGCTTCTCTGACCTCTTTAGGTTCAGTAGCAGCTGGTTCTTGAGGGCAAGGCTTATTAAAATATTCCAACTTTTTTGACACTCTCAAGACAATCCTGAGTGACCTATACCAGTCATTGAAATTCGGGCCAGTCAATTTTTCCCTTTCAAAGTGGTTTTTGAAAACAGAACTTAGTACAACATTATCGGGTTGAGCCATTTCTACAGAAAAAGTTCAAATATTAGTATACTGATAATACAATTTTTCAAGAAAATGAAATTACCCAGGAAATATTCATATATCCATTTAATCTTCTTGAAAACTAGGATCCAAATTTCCATAGTTTCACTACATCAATTGATCTGCTAGTAGTGAAAGTACAAAATATGGTAATCTGTCTAACAATAATCGGCAAACAATTTCCGACTCCTAGATCATTATGGGATTTACATTTGCCATATACAATTCGCAAAGTAAGCATGTTTCATCCCATCTCATGCCTTAAGTTTCTAGGTCTCACTAACAACCTAATTAAGTCGTCTAATTTAGAAACTACAAATTCTCCATTACTGGTCTCACGCATAATGGAAATTTACCTTGTCATTAAAATCTAGGTAAGATCTCACTTTTTCTAAATAATAACTCCAAGTGTTTCTTATAATTAGATAGCATGGACTTAAATTTTAGGGTATTAATTTTGATGTGTTAATCAAAATATGTACGAAGAAACATGCACACATCTTCGTATCATAAGTTTTCAAAACATTTTATTTACCAATTAGGCTAAGATTTAAATCAACAAAGTTTTAATTGAGGTATTGGGTTCACCAATCAAAAAATTACCTACAATTATCGCCCACTATATCCTACTGTTGCATGAGTCAAAAGACCCAAGTTATTCGGATAATTACCACAAAGTGGCGCGTGGAATTGAGGTCAATTCACCCTTAAGATGATTTTGTACTTGAATAGCTAACTTGGTTGCTCCAATTAGACGCACAAAGGAGCGGAGAGACAAACGTCAGCACTAAATGCCAGTTAAAAAAGTGTCTCTTTCGGTTTGACAATTTAATGTCAATCCTCCTTATACCCCTCTTATAGTTTGTCAAAACTGGGTGAGCCGTTCAGACTATTGGTACAAAACTCATCACTCAATTAAAAGTTTATGACTTTAAGTCTTAAAAAAACATGTTATAAACTATAATATTGCTAGTATCGCCTAGTGCAAATTACCGTGCGATGCGAACCACTGTCGGCACATAAGACTTTGCAATATGTATAATTTATCACATCAAGTTTCATAGTTATTAGGTCAATTTATTTTCTATTCGAAAAAATACCCTTTTTTGCTTACAATCTTGTCATACAACTTAAACAAAAAATCAAGTAATTAATAAAAATAAATAACCAAATAAGTACACATAATCTTAACAATTAAATCATGTAGCCACATGCAAACTTGTTGATAAAACCCTATTAATAATCTATCTATGTTTTTAATATTCATATATTTAACTAAGACTATCCCCTACAATGGTAGGTGAGCTACATGCATCGACGAATCGATTGCTTTAGTCTTAGCAAATATATACCAAATAGCACATAAGTAGATTCATTAATATAATTAATTGAGGTCTTCCCCAATTTTAGATCTATCATAACTACATGTGACAATCAACTTAACAATTAATTAAAACCTTAATCTATGATAAACATGCATGTTTCATCATGGATTAATGCAAGTCACAAGGAACGCAACCTTTAATCACATAAACACGTTACTATTTTAGGGCTACAAAACTAATTTTTTAATTATAGGGCATCGCCCCCCTCCCCCCTAAAAAAATTAGGGTTTCGATTTTTAAACCCTAAAAATCAAGTAACATAAATCCTAATCCGAGATTCGATTTTTATGTGTTTCGGTAATTCAATTACATGCTAAAACGGCTCGTGATGCCACTGTTATAATTTAATAATTATGACAACTCATATATTAATCTAATAAACATCTTACACGTTGCGGAAGCGTAGGATCTATTTTAACACATAAAAGATTAACCGAAAAATAAAGAAACGTACCTTTTGATTCTAGCAAGAATAAGAATCAAACTTCAATCTTCTTCTTTAAATTACAAGAACAGATTAACGAGATACCCCTTACCTTTTTGTATCTCAATCCAAGATGTATTAACTATAGTGAGTTAATATCCACAATCTTGTACACACGTACTATAACCGAACTAATGAGATTGCTAGATCTTTAAACACAAAATAAACCAAACAAGTTTTGTTTATAAAAAAGTTGGATCGACTAACCCAAAGGGTTATGTGGATCAATCAAGACAAAAGAAGAAGAGAAAACAAGATCTAGGGTTATAGCAAGAGTGCAAGAGTAAAGAATGAATAACCCTAGGCCTTGTATTTATAGACTTGAAATCTTGGAGAACAAGTTTTGGCAATGGGTTGGGTTTGGGAACCCTATGCTGATCGGCTCACTCATCCCCAAGGGATTTCAGAACCTTCTTGATCCTCTAATTTCATATATAGTCCTTCCTTTATTCCCTAACGGTCGTTAGTCAATTCCCGTTAATTACTTAATGTCCGTTAGTCGTTATTTTTGTGTTTTAATAATTAAATACATAACGGTTTATATATTAATTATTATACATTAATTCCTCATACGTAATGTGTGCAATCTCGTGGTCCCGAGTTCGATTCTAGACATACACGTTTAATATTTGTCCATCAAAACTAACAGCTCCCACTTGGACATCTATTAATAGTGTAGACATTGGTTAGCGTCTAGCAACACGCCAATGCCCCTAGTATAACTCGGGTGGTGGTCTCCTGGAAAAACCATTAGATGATTCATCATCATACTTATCTTTTTGTTTCTAATACTACATTAATAAATATATGGATCTTAGTAATTCTTTATTAACCATTATGTTTCTCGTTGTTTCCGATTGAGCAAGATTATCAAATCATCTGAACGTATTCCAGATAGATCTTGGGTGTGGCCACACAAACATCTTGTTAACCCTACGAGAGGCCCAGCAGTATTAAACTTCAAAACAAATTTGAAGGAACAAATTCTCTCTTGACTACGAGCCTAACCCATGAACTTTGCAACACTCCTGAAAACAATCCTTATAGCTACCAGTAACGTATAGCGGTAAATTGCTTCACAGAAATGCACTACATCCATGACAGTTATCTGGTATCTCAAGTCTAAGGATAACTATATATACATGATTTACTTGATGACAAGAACCATAAAGTAAACTCATGAAGTCGGGATAAGTCCTATATTCAATTCATTGAACATCATGTGAAATTGGCATGTCAACGCATCAATATACTTTCAAGTATATTCTACCAATACTCAGATTTGTCTTAATTTAATGATATTCCCATATCATTAAGCGACAACGGACAATTTAGAATAATCAATTTATTCAAGGATTAAACATGCAATTACAGGATATATTATTAAGAAAATGACAATCAAACATAATAAGTATTTTATTTCATTAAAATAATAATTATTCATAACATCCCATTATCCAAACACTAATCACAGATGGGCATGAAACTACTAGCTAAACGAAGTCCTATGCCATCAGCATGATGAGGCGAAAAGTGTACCGCTTTTAAGGGGTCATTTAAGCCCTAAATCGTATTTATTTGATCAAATATCGCCCTAAATCGTTCCTTTTGTCATTTTAGGTACTTTTGAGGAGAAATCTGGAAAAGGAGGCATTTTGGACGTTTTTGGAGCATAAAAGTGAAGAAAACGACAAAGTCTCAAAAATCGGCTGAAAGTTACCTTTGACGGCGTCACAATTAACTCTGGACGGCGTCATGCTTTGGCAAGAAAAAGTGGACGTGAAATTTACTCATGATAAGCCAGTGAAAATAGCATGTGAATTCTGACGGCGTCACGCTTTAACTTGATCAAGGGCGTCACGGCTTAAATCATAAGGGGACGGCGTCACGTTCAAGGTTCGACGGCGTCAAGCCTTGATAAGCCAGAATGGATTTTTGAAGAGCTAAAGAGGGACGGCGTCAAGAAGGTCATCCGGGAACCCTAAAAGCGGCGAGGTGACGGCGTCACACTCCATAAGGTGACGCCGTCAGATGCAAAAGTCTATATATAGTTTTCTAATTTTTTGTCATTAAGGGGGGCTTAGTGTGTGGAATTTTGGGAGAAAACCCTAGGACGATTTTAGCATCTTTTTCAAGGCTTTTTGCCTTGAGATCTTCCATGTTACATTGAAAGATAAGTTATCAATTAATCATTCAATATGTCTATGTGTTGTTTGATTCTATCTTATTCTTGTCTTTTGTTTAACATGTTAGGCTAATTTTATCTTGTGTTTGCTTAGATCTAATGAAACCTAGCTATTGATTATTGGTTATTAGTGTGTTGTTAGTTGTATTGGATGATTGTTTATCTATGTTAGGCTTAAGAAAACTGGCTAACTTCCTATTCGGTAACTTGCTTGAACGTCTTAAGAAACATGAACCAAATGCGTACTAAAGGTTTTTATGGTTGTATTTAATGCACAAGCGAATTCTAGTGATCCCATGTTAGGAGCTTCCTAGCCGGCTCGACATAGGAGTGAAGTAGGAGCTTGTAGAGTTGGGGAAGTAAGTACGCCACCCCACGAATGGTATTAAGGAATACACCCGTCATCCACGCGACTAATACACACTAATTAACCGGTAAAAGATAGTTAGGGAGTAAGGAAATCTAAGTAAACACATTTCTCTACACATAAGTTTCTCACCACATTTTCATTTTTGTTATTTTATTTTATTTGCATTCGTAGTAATTTGGGTTAGTTGACTAGCAACTAATTCCGCCACTCCTTCAAAACCGAGATTTTACTTGCTTTCATAAAAAAATATAAAAACATAAAAAGAATCTTCCTCAACCCTTAGACCTAATTAGAGTAGTCTTTCACACCTAACGAACACTATTCCCTGTGGAGAACGATCAATCCCCCGTACTTACCACTACACTATACTACATCGGTCAGGTACACTGCCTGGTGGGGTTGTAAGCCTCTTGAGATCCCTCGAGAGGTAAAACCTGTTGTAAGGTTGCAAAACCACGCATCAAGTTTTTGGCGCCGCTGCCGGGGAATAGTTATTGTTTAGGTTGAATTTTTATTTCTATTAGGTCTACTCACTAGATTCCTTTCTAGTGAGATTTTTATTTTATTTTTCTAGATTTTCTTTAGTCTATCTTTTTCTTTGTATCTTTGTTCGTAAAAGAAATTTCCATTGACTCTTCCGTTCACCATTATGGAGTACGCGAATCCACCATACCACCAACCACAAAGGCCATTCTACCCTATTGACATCTCGAATTTCAAACAATATCGAGATGAACCCATATATGATGCATGGACTCGTTTTAGAAATTTACTCCGAAAATTCCCTCATCATAGTTTCGCTTTAGCATCCCTAACCCGAACCTTTTACTATCGTGTTGGCCAATATGACCAAATGCGCATTGAGGATTTTGCCAATGGGGACTTTAGGGAATTAAGTGCTGAAGAAGCATGGGATGCCATAGAAGATTGTGCCCAGTATTATTATAGGGTAGACAACCCAACAAACGTTAGTACAAGTCAATTGAATATAAATTTCCTGGATCATGAAACAAGTTTGTTTGGGGATGAATACATTAGTGTTGAGATACCTAAGTGGTTGTCATGTAATGCCATAGTACAAAACGAACACATAGGTGACCTTGATGTGATGGAGGATTTAGCCGAACATGATCACATTAATCAAAAAGACCTAGGTTTTATGATTGATGACGTTGAATCTCAAGAAACACATGATGAATCTTTTAGGCAATTTGAATATAGCAGTCAGAATATTGAGGATGATCCTTATGATTCGGACATAGAAGTTAAGATGCCTAGAGAAGCACTTGAGATACTTGGGAAAATGTTAGGGTTAGATCCTACTAAAACACATGATGAGGATATAGGTGATCTTGACATAAGGAATGATGAGGTAAGTAACATAAGCCCACAAAGTACCCCACAAGTCCTACCATCATTCGAGGCATACACACCGCCCGTGACTTACCCAGAAGAAGTAGAAGAGACTATAGGAACCCCAATTGAAGTAGAACCTTTGGAAGAAACAAAACTAGAAGAAGTAGGTTTGAATACTTGTATTCATAACCTTTCTTTTAGTTCTATGGAAGTTCCTAGTTTTGATGAACCGAAGCCTAAACCAAAACCGTTACCTAATCTTCCATCCTTAGATGTGAACTTAGGAATTGAATTAGGTCCCGATCCACCCGTCAAACCATGTAGTCCGGGTAATGTTAAGATTAAGGTAGTAGACTCTAGGCCTTGTAGTGAGGAAGACAATATAGGAGTGAAAAATGACCTTACATGTCTACATCACCCATTCATGATTGATCACAAGAAACATTATGGGTTTAAACCGGGTCTATTGGGTCAAGATGGATTCCCAATTAGGAGTCTCTCGAAGTTGTTAGAAAATGATCCCTTTTTAGGAGAAAACTTTAATTCACCCATTGACCAAAGTGAACTAGGTAAGGTTATGATGAAAGGAGCACACCCCTTTGAGCATATAATTCATCCACCACTCTTTCCTCACGTGGCATACTCCTACCGAGCTGGTGTGTATCGCTACTATCACCCGCACTTAATCCTAAGTGTAGGGAAAACCTCTCCTTTATCCATTAAATAAGGGTAGAGTCAGGCTCATGACTCGAACAAAAACAAGCGCTTCTTGGGAGGCAACCCAAGCTTTATTTGTTTTATTTGCTTTGTGTGTTTATTTATTTGCTTTGTTTGATTTTATTTTCCGTATGTGTGTTTAATTTTTATTAGTATTGATTCATGTTCAAAAGTAATTTGTGAAAATGCTTTATGTTGTTTTTAACTTCGTCTTAACTACATATAAAGGTATTTTGCAAAAGTTAAGTGTAAGGGAAATCTAAATCGGTTTATTAGAACACAAATGAACATGAATCGTAATAATACTAAAATAGCATACATATTCGTATTTGTTTGAGTCAAATGCTTGTATCGAGTCATAATGATGTTTTGCAGGATTTCCAGGAAGTAAGGTAAAGGTTTTTCCAGAAATTTTCCGGAAACTTAAAATGAAAATTTTTGTCAGGTCATTTCTGACGGCGTCAGGGGTTATAACTTGACGGCGTCAGATTTAATTTTCAGAAATTTTTGAAAGTTTTGTTTTTAGAAAAGTTTTTATTAAAATCTCCAACTTATAATCTCCAGGAATCTGCAAAATTATCATTCCACAAGCATTATATCCTTATATATAGATTTTTTCCCGCCGATGTTATGCAGGTTTTCGTGTTTGTTTTCTCAGGTTTAACAGGTTATTTTGGACAAGGAAATGTTTTGAATCAAGCTTGTGGCGATGCATTAGTCATGGAGCTTCTACATTACTTTGGAGGAAGATTTAACCGTGTAATTTCATTATCCACCGAGCGAATCAGGGGAGTATTTGATTTCATTCTTTTACCTTATTTACTTTTACATCTTGTTATTTGAACATTGGGGACAATGTTCATCTTAAGTGTAAGGGGGGGTAAAAGTACGATTTTAGAGAATGCCATTGCGCTTGATTTTTGTTTGTTTAATAGTAGACGTGTAATAAAACTGAGAGAAATACTTGTTAGGGTAATTTTAGTGCCAAATTTAAATTTTTTTACAACATATAGGAGTGAAACTTTGATCTTAATGAGCGTCTCACGGATAGGAGTTATATGACTAGCACAAAAACCGTACCACTAAAAAAATTTTCCACCCCAAATATGTGAGGTTCGCCCCTAGAATTGGTAGGAAAAGCATTTATGCTATGATGTGTGTACCGGTAGCACTTAGATTCTAGAACTTGCGTTAGGACCATTCCAAGGCCACAAGTGAGACTACATTCGTGTAGTTAGATTGACTACATGATAAGAGGCATTAGGATTAACCCGTTGTTTTACACCTGTGTTTTTGTTATAATTACATTGGCTACATTGGTCAAGTAATTCTCCCACACCCCTTTGCGTTGTACTTATTTTTAGTACACGATACCCCTAGTATACCCCTCAGAGCCTATCTTTTCGTTTCGACCTTTAAGCATTTTACTTAAAGGAAGAATTTGTTACACCCCACTTAAATGTACACCCAAATCGCCTTAGCCTACCTTGTATGCACTCATTTTTAGTGCATTATTGTGACAACATTTGTTTAAACCCAAGTTAATTATCTAGTTGATTACATGGTTGCTAAGTCGAGTCATATCCTTGTACATATTGTTTTGGGACGATTGGGACTCATGGGTAAAGTACTAGTGTAATGGAGTAATGGGGAAGAACATCATTTATTACCCCCATATGTGCTAAATGTTTTAAAAGTACTCCAAGTTTTTCAATTATCTTAATTCGAGTCATTAGATTAGTATTTGTAAAGTTATGTAAAAATTCAAGTGTAAGGGGAATGCAATGCCCCTATGATGTATTATTTTGGATGGTAGGGCAAAAGTGTATGCAAAAAAAAAAAAAAAAAAAAAAAAAAAAAAAAAAATCAAGAAAAACACAAAAAAATGAGAAAATGAAAAATAGAAAAAAAACATACGGCTACCATCCCGTTTCATTTTATGTTTATTTTATGTTTTTGTTTTTGTTATTTCGTTTCTAGCTTAAGATCGAGTCTAGTCTTGGCTTAGCAACGTTGTATAGTACATGTAATTAATCAAGATTTTTAACTCGCCACCAGTAAAATATCCCGTATCCAACAAAACCGTGTTTTCCTTTTCCCTACACCTAACATTATAACCCAATTAAAAGCCCTCTTTGATAGTTTATCTTTGGTGCTTACGCCTAGTGGAGGAGGTTTTCGATCCTTTCCCAAGCCTATGGTAATCTATTTGCTATGACAGGTAGTGAGAGATATTATCCGTTTTCATTTATGAGATTTATTTTGATGACACTTGAGAGATGTGAGTATCTAAACACTACTTGTGAGGTGCTAGTATGTAATCTCCGTGCTTATTATGATTAAAGTGGAACGATTATTTGTTGTAATTACTTTTATGTTTGCATTAAATGACCCCTAACTTGTATTTTGATTAGAATAAAAGCGCATTTGCTTGAGGACAAGCAAATCTCAAGTGTAAGGGTATTTGATGAGGCGAAAAGTGTACCGCTTTTAAGGGGTCATTTAAGCCCTAAATCGTATTTATTTGATCAAATATCGCCCTAAATCGTTCCATTTGTCATTTTAGGTACTTTTGAGGAGAAATCTGGAAAAGGAGGCATTTTGGACGTTTTTGGAGCATAAAAGTGAAGAAAACGACAAAGTCTCAAAAATCGGCTGAAAGTTACCTTTGACGGCGTCACAATTAACTCTGGACGGCGTCATGCTTTGGCAAGAAAAAGTGGACGTGAAATTTACTCATGATAAGCCAGTGAAAATAGCATGTGAATTCTGACGGCGTCACGCTTTAACTTGATCAAGGGCGTCACGGCTTAAATCATAAGGGGACGGCGTCACGTTCAAGGTTCGACGGCGTCAAGCCTTGATAAGCCAGAATGGATTTTTGAAGAGCTAAAGAGGGACGGCGTCAAGAAGGTCATCCGGGAACCCTAAAAGCGGCGAGGTGACGGCGTCACACTCCATAAGGTGACGCCGTCAGATGCAAAAGTCTATATATAGTTTTCTAATTTTTTGTCATTAAGGGGGGCTTAGTGTGTGGAATTTTGGGAGAAAACCCTAGGACGATTTTAGCATCTTTTTCAAGGCTTTTTGCCTTGAGATCTTCCATGTTACATTGAAAGATAAGTTATCAATTAATCATTCAATATGTCTATGTGTTGTTTGATTCTATCTTATTCTTGTCTTTTGTTTAACATGTTAGGCTAATTTTATCTTGTGTTTGCTTAGATCTAATGAAACCTAGCTATTGATTATTGGTTATTAGTGTGTTGTTAGTTGTATTGGATGATTGTTTATCTATGTTAGGCTTAAGAAAACTGGCTAACTTCCTATTCGGTAACTTGCTTGAACGTCTTAAGAAACATGAACCAAATGCGTACTAAAGGTTTTTATGGTTGTATTTAATGCACAAGCGAATTCTAGTGATCCCATGTTAGGAGCTTCCTAGCCGGATCGACATAGGAGTGAAGTAGGAGCTTGTAGAGTTGGGGAAGTAAGTACGCCACCCCACGAATGGTATTAAGGAATACACCCGTCATCCACGCGACTAATACACACTAATTAACCGGTAAAAGATAGTTAGGGAGTAAGGAAATCTAAGTAAACACATTTCTCTACACATAAGTTTCTCACTACATTTTCATTTTTGTTATTTTATTTTATTTGCATTCGTAGTAATTTGGGTTAGTTGACTAGCAACTAATTCCGCCACTCCTTCAAAACCGAGATTTTACTTGCTTTCATAAAAAAATATAAAAACATAAAAAGAATCTTCCTCAACCCTTAGACCTAATTAGAGTAGTCTTTCACACCTAACGAACACTATTCCCTGTGGAGAACGATCAATCCCCCGTACTTACCACTACACTATACTACATCGGTCAGGTACACTGCCTGGTGGGGTTGTAAGCCTCTTGAGATCCCTCGAGAGGTAAAACCTGTTGTAAGGTTGCAAAACCACGCATCACTATGCCATCAGCATGTTGATTAAGCTTTCCACCAGGTAAAGCCTTCGTTAAAGGATCAGCTAGGTTATTATCTGTGTGAACTTTGAGTAACTCGATTTCACCTATCTCCACTTGTTCTCGAACATAGTGATATTTAATCGGGAAATGTCTGGTGCCCTTCATGATTCCAGGTTCATTGGCAAATATAATTGCGGCTGAATTGTCACAATACATCTTTATAGGTTTTTCGATTGAGGGCATAACTCCAAGCCTTGAAACGAACTTCCTAATCCAGACAGCTTCCATTGCAGCTTCTGAAGCGGCAATATACTCACTTTCTGTTGCAGACATCGCTATGGTACTCTGCTTCTTGCTCTTCCAATCCACAGCTCCTCCATTAATGACAAAGACATAACCCGTCTGAGACTTCGTATCATCTTTATCACATTTCCAGGAAGCATCGCAGTAACCTGTAACACCATGTTCTGCTTCTGGATTTCCCCCATATACTAAAAACATATCTCTTGTAGCTCTCAAGTACTTGAGAATATGTTTAACAACAGTCCAGTGTAGTTCACCTGGATTCTGTTGATGTCAACTGGTTATATTTTGAGCAAACGCCACATCAGGCCTTGTGCATCTCACCGCATACATTATAGATCCCACAGCCGAAGCATAAGGGACTCTCTTCATGCGTGCCACCTCTTCAGGTGTTGAAGCACATGCTTTGCTACTTAAGCCATGATTCTCTTGCATCGACAAATATCCCTTCTTGGAATTTTGCATATTAAATCTCTTCAATATTTTATCAATGTAAGCACTTTGGCTTAATCCAATCAACCGCTTTGATCTATCTCTATAAATCTTGATTCCCAGAATGTATGTTGCTTCTCCTAAATCCTTCATGGAAAAACATTTTCCAAGATAGGCTTTAACCTCTTTCAATGTTGGAATATTTTTACCCATGATTAATATGTCATCAACATATAGGACTAGGAAAATAACATCACTCCCACTAGCTTTGTGATATACACATGGCTCATCCAGATTATGAGTAAACCCAAACTTTTTGATTTCTTCATCAAATATCTTATTCCATTGCCGTGATGCTTGCTTCAATCCATAAATAGATCTTTGAAGTTTTCATACACGGTTTGGAAATTCTGGATTCACAAACCCCTCAGGCCGTGCCATATAGATGTCTTCATCTATGCGACCATTTAATAATGCGGTTTTGACATCCATTTGCCAAATCTCATAATCATAGTATGCTACTATGGCTATGAGAATCCTAATAGCCCTTATGTTAGCTACAAGAGAAAAGGTCTCCTCATAGTCAACACCATATGTTTGAGTAAAGCCTTTAGCTACCAAACGGGCCTTATAGGTGTGTACATTGCCATCCATGTCAGTTTTCTTCTTGAAGATCCACTTACTTCAGACTACCTTGGCATTGGGAGGAAGGTCTACTTCAATCCAAACTTCATTATCTCTCATGGATTACATTTTCCCATTCATAGCAATCTGCCATTTATCCTTTTCAGGATCATTCATGGCAGCTCTATAATTAGCAGGTTCTCCAAGATCCCCTAATATAGTTTCCTCAACCTCTACGCTAAGACATAGACGTTCAGGGGCTTTCACAGTCCTTGTAAATATGCGAATGGGAACAACTTCAGGTGGAGGACCCAGACTTTCAGGTTCCACAGGAAGTTCGCTAGTGTTTTCAGAAGGTAATGTATCTCCTTGATCATCTTTCAGATCATATATCCTCCTACTGAATTCTTGAGATATGAGATATTTTTCAAGAAAATCTCCATACCTAGCAACAATTACCTTGTTTTCAGGTGGGTAGTAAAAGTAGTAACCCATCGTTTCCTTTGAGTATCCTACAAAGATACACTTTACAGATCTCTGTTGGAGTTTATCTGCTGAGCCACGTTTAACAAACGCCTCGCAACCTAGACCTTTAAATAAGACAAGTTAGGCGTTTTCCCAAACCATAACTCATAAGGTGTCTTATCAACCTTCTTAGTTGGAACCAGTGTTGCAAAAATCGGCTGAATCGGCCGATTAATCGGCGATTCCAAGGTAATCGGCCCTGGAACTTGGAGAGAATTCCAAGGTAATCGGCCGATTAATCGGCCGAGTCAAGAAAATCGGCCGATTAATCGGTAAAAAATCGCTAATCGGCCCCGGACCGCCTCATTACCGATTCACGATTTTTGCAACATTGGTTGGAACCATATTCAAAATGCGAATAGCAGATTCTAAGGCATAGTCCCAAAAGGATAAAGGAAGAGTTGTAAGATTAAACATTGATCGCACCATGTCCAACAATGTACGATTCCTTCTCTCAGATACACCATTTTGTTGTGGAGTATATGGAGATGTGAGATGTTGGACAATTCCATTCTCAGCTAAATAATCTTTAAACTCTTGACTCAGGTATTCACCACCTCTGTCGGATCGAAGAGCTTTAATCTTCTTTCCAAGTTGCAGTTCTACTTCTGCTTTGAAAACCTTGAATGTTTCAAATACCTCATGTTTATGTTTAAGTAAATAAACATATCCATAACGGCTGAAATCAGCGGTAAAGGTTAAGAAGTAGCTAGCACCTCTCTTTGACACATGTCTAAGTGGTCCACACACATCAGTATGTATCAAACCAAGTAGATTAGAAGCTCTTTTCATACGATTATTGAAAGATTTCTTTGTCATCTTCCCAGATATACAAGATTCGCATTTATCAAATGATTCATCATTGATATCTTGTAAAAGCCCATTATGTTGCAGCTTTTCCATACGAGTCTTGCCTATATGAGCAAGTCGACAATGCCAAAGATAAGATGAATCCAAGACATTCTTGATTCTCTTATTATTGATGCTATACATTGAATTATAATTAATTCATTCATTCATATCAATTTCAAATACACCATTCACAGCAATAGCATTAAAATAAAAAACATTATTTAATGAAACAAAAATTCCATTGCTTGTAACAGTATGTTGAAAACCAATATCCAATAAACACGAAAATGAAACCATACCTCTAACAATAGTAGGTGCATAATGAAAATTATTTAAAAACAGTACTAAGCCCGAAGGAAAAACTAATTTAAATACTCCTATAGCTTCAACAGCTGCATGTGCTCCGTTACCCACGTGCAGATATTGTTCCCCATAGGCTAGTCTCCTTTCAACTCTAAATCCCTACAGTGTATTGCAAATATGAATACCACATCCAGTATCGTATACCCAGGAATTTATTTTATGAGTTAATGAAAATAGTTCAATCGTGAAAAAGTTACCTGAAATGCTGGATTTACCAGCCTCAACCTCCATCTTTTTCACACGCAACTCCTCGAGATAGAGTGGACAGTTCCGCTTCCAATGTCCTATCTTATGGAAGTGGTGACAAGTCTGATCCTTCTTGTTTGGATTCGCCTTGTTCTTCTTAAGGTTATTCTTCTTGGGCATAGGTTGATAGGCCATAACTTGTTTACCTTTGTCAACTTTACCTTTACCCTTCTTATTCGCCTGCGGTTTTGGCTTTTTGATCCTATCTCCTTGTATAGCTAATACCTGAGGAGTAGGTGCCTTGTTTGGTAAACCCATCTCATAGTCCACAAGCATTGCGAGCAATTCTGTGACTGTCTTCCCCAAGCAATGCATGTTATAGTTTTGAACAAAACCTTTAAAATCCTTGTTCAAGGACCTATTGATTAGGTTCACACACACATTCTCAGAATAGACGTAGTTGATCTGGTGTAGTTGGTCCATGTAACTCTTCATTTTCAGCACATGACCACTAACAGGTTTACCTTCCCCCTGCTTGCAGCTGTGTAATGCATCGATCAAATCATACAATTCAACAGCTGGTGGCTTTTCATAAGTCTTTTGGAGTTCTTCCAGCATATCTTTAGGAAAATAGTTCTCAAACTGCTTTTTTAATTTTGGAACCATACTTCCAAGCATTAAGCACACAACTTCATTGTGCTTTTCATACTCCAATTTCCAGGCTTCTCTGACCTCTTCAGGTTCAGTAGCAGCTGGTTCTTGAGGGCAAGGCTTATTCAAATATTCCAGCTTTTTGGACACTCTCAAGACAATCCTGAGTGACCTATAGCAGTCATTGAAATTTGGGCCAGTCAAATTTTCCCTTTCAAAGTGGTTTTTGAAAGCAGAACTTAGTACAACATTATCGGGTTGAGCCATTTCTACAGAAAAAGTTCAAATATTAGTATCCTGATAATACAATTTTTCAAGAAAATGAAATTACCCAGGAAATATTCATATATCCATTTAATCTTCTTGAAAACTAGGATCCAAATTTCCATAGTTTCACTACATCAGTTGATCTGTTAGTAGTGAAAGTACAAAATATGGTAATCTGTCGAACAATAATCGACAAACAATTTCCGACTCCTATATAATTATGGGATTTACATTTGCCAAATACAATTCACAAAGTAAGCATGTTTCATCCCATCTCATGCCTTAAGTTTCTAGGTCTCACTAACAACTTAATTAAGTTGTCTAATTTAGAAACTGCAAATTCTCCATTACTGGTCTCACGCATAATGGAAATTTACCTTGTCATTAAAATCTAGGTAAGGTCTCACTTACGCTAAATAATAACTCCAAGTGTTTCTTATAATTAGATAGCATGGACTTAAATTTTAGGGTATTAATTTTGACGTGTCAATCAAAATATGTACGAAGAAGAATGCACACATCTTCGTATCATAAGTTTTCAAAACATTTTATTTACCAATTAGGTTAAGATTTAAATCAACAAAGTTTTAATTGAGGTATTGGGTTCACCAATCAAAGAATTACCTACAATTATCGCCCACTATATCCTACTGCTGCATGAGTCAAAGGACCCAAGTTATTCGGATAATTACCGCAAAGTGGCGCGTGAAATTGAGGTCAATTCACCCTTAAGATGATTTTGTACATGAATAGCTTACTTGGTAGCTCCAATTAGATGCACAAAGGAGCGGAGAGATAAACGTCAGCACTAAATGCTAGTTAAAAACGCGTCTCTTTCGGTTTGACAATTTAATGTCAATCCTCCTTATACCCCTCTTACAGTTTGTCAAAACTGGGTGAGCCGTTCACACTATTGGTACAAAACTCATCACTCAATTAAAAGTTTATGATTTTAAGTCTTAAAAAACATGTTATAAACTATAATAATGCTAGTCTCACCTGGGAGCAAATTACCGTGTGAAGCGAACCACTGTCGGCACATAAAACTTTGCAATATGTATAATTTATCACATCAAGTTTCACAGTTATTACGTCAATTTATTTTCTATTCGAAAAATTACCCTTTTTTGCTTACAATCTTGTCATACAACTTAAACAAAAAATCAAGTAATTAATAAAAATAAGTAACCAAATAAGTACACATAATCTTAACAATTAAATCATGTAGCTGATTGCGTGGTTTTGTAACCTTACAACAGGTTTTACCTCTCGAGGGATCTCAAGAGGCTTACAACCCCACCAGGCAGTGTACCTGACCGATGTAGTATAGTGTAGTGGTAAGTACGGGGGATTGATCGTTCTCCACAGGGAATAGTGTTCGTTAGGTGTGAAAGACTACTCTAATTAGGTCTAAGGGTCGAGGAAGATTCTTTTTATGTTTTTATAGTTTTTATGAAAGCAAGTAAAATCTCGGTTTTGAAGGAGTGGGCGGAATTAGTTGCTAGTCAACTAACCCAAATTACTACAAATGCGATAAAATAAAATAACAAAAATGAAAAGTGGTGAGAAACTTATGTGTAGAGAAATGTGTTTACTTAGATTTCCTTACTCCCTAACTATCTTTTACCGGTTAATTAGTGTGTATTAGTTGCGTGGATGACGGGTGTATTCCTTAATACCATTCGTGGGGTGGCGTACTTACTTCCCCAAACTCTACAAGCTCCTACTTCACTCCTATGTCGAGCCGGCTAGGAAGCTCCTAACATGGGATCACTAGAATTCGCTTGTGCATTAAATACAACCATAAAAACCTTTAGTACGCGTTTGGTTCATGTTTCTTAAGACGTTCAAGCAAGTTACCGAATAGGAAGTTAGCCAGTTTTCTTAAGTCTAACATAGATAAACAATCATCCAATACAACTAATAACACACTAACAACCTATAATCAATAGCTAGGTTTCATTAGATCTAAGCAAACACAAGATAAATTTAGCCTAACATGTTAAACAAAAGACAAGCATAAGATAGAATCAAACAACACATAGACATATTGAATGATTAATTGATTACTTATCTTTCAATGAAAACATGGAAGATCTCAAGGCTAAAAGCCCTGAAAAAGTAGCTAAAATCGTCTTAGGGTTTTATCCCAAAATTCCACACACTAAGCTCTCCCTTAATGACAAAAAATTAGAAAACTATATATAGACTTTTGCATCTGACGGCGTCACCTTATGGATTGTGACGCCGTCACCTCGCCGCTTTTAGGGTTCTCGGATGACCATCTTGACGCCGTCCCTCTTTAATTCTCCAAAAATCCGTTCTGGCCTATCAAGGCTTGACGCCCTCACCTCTTGAACGTGACGCCGTCCCCTTATGAATTAAGCCGTGACGCCCTTGATTTAGTTAAAGAGTGACGCCGTCAGAATTCACATGCTAACTCACTGGCCCGTCATGAGTAAATTTCACATCCCACTTTTCTTGCCAAGGCATGACGCCGTCCAGAGTTAAGTCTGACGCCGTCAAGAGTAACTTTTAGCCGATTCTTGAGACTTTGCCGTTTTCTTCACTTTGATGCTCCAAAAACGTCCAAAATGCCTCCTTTTCCAGATTTCTCCTCAAAAGTACCTAAAATGACAAAAGGAACGATTTAGGGCGATATTTGATCAAATAAATACGATTTCGGGCTTAAATGACCCCTTAAAAGCGGTACACTTTTCGCTTCATCAAATACCCTTACACTTGAGATTTGCTTGTCCTCAAGCAAATGCGCTTTTATTCTAATCAAAATACAAGTTAGGGGTCATTTAATGCTAACATAAAAGTAATTACAACAAATAATCGTTCCACTTCAATCATAATAAGCACGGAGATTACATACTAGCACCTCACAAGTAGTGTTTAGATACTCACATCTCTCAAGTGTCATCAAAATAAATCTCATAAATGAAAACGGAAAATATCTCTCACTACCTGTCATAGCAAATAGATTACCATAGGCTTGGGAAAGGATCGAAAACCTCCTCCACTAGGCGTAAGCACCAAAGATAAACTATCAAAGAGGGCTTTTAAATGGGTTGTAATGTTAGGTGTAGGGAAAAGGAAAACACGGTTTGGTTGGATAAAGGATATTTTACTGGTGGCGAGTTAAAAATCTTGGTCAATTACATGTACTATACAATGTTGCTAAGCCAAGACTAGACTCGATCTTAAGCTAGAAACGAAATAACAAAATAACAAAAACATAAAACAAACATAAAATAAAACGGGATGGTAGTCCGTATGTTTTTTCTATTTTTCATTTTCTCATTTTTTTTGTATTTTTCTTGATTTTTCGATTTTTTTTTTTTTTTTTTTTTTTTTTTTTTTTTTTTTTTTTTTTTTTTTTTGCATACACTTTTGCCCTACCATCCAAAATAATACATCATAGGGGCATTGCATTCCCCTTACACTTGAATTTTTACATAACTTTACAAATACTAATCTAATGACTCGAATTAAGATAATTGAAAAACTTGGAGTACTTTTAAAACATTTAGCACATATGGGGGTAATAAATGATGTTCTTCCCCATTACTCCATTACACTAGTACTTTACCCATGAGTCCCAATCGTCCCAAAACAATATGTACAAGGATATGACTCGACTTAGCAACCATGTAATCAACTAGATAATTAACTTGGGTTTAAACAAATGTTGTAACAATAATGCACTAAAGATGAGTGCATACAAGGTAGGCTAAGGCGATTTGGGTGTACATTTAAGTGGGGTGTAACAAATTCTTCCTTTAAGTAAAATGCTTAAAGGTCGAAACGAAAAGATAGGCTCTGAGGGGTGTACTAGGGGTATCGTGTACTAAAAATGAGTACAACGCAAAGGGTGTGGGAGAATTACTTGACCAATGTAGCCAAAGTAATTATAACAAAAACACAGGTGTAAAACAATGGGTTAATCCTAATGCCTCTTATCATGTAGTAAATCTAACTACACGAATGTAGTCTCACTTGTGGCCTTGGAATGGTCCTAACGCAAGTTCTAGAATCTAAGTGCTACCGGTACACACATCATAGCATAAATGCTTTTCCTACCAATTCTAGGGGCGAACCTCACATATTTGGGGGTGGAAAATTTTTTAGTGGTACGGTTTTTGTGCTAGTCATATAACTCCTATCCGTGAGACGCTCATTAAGATCAAAGTTTCACTCCTATATGTTGTAAAAAATTTTAAATTTGGCACTAAAATTTCCCTAACAAGTATTTATCTCAGTTTTATTACACATCTACCATCAAACAAACAAAAATCAAGCGTAATAGCATTCTCTAAAATCGTACTTTTACCCTCCCCTTACACTTAAGATGAACATTGTCCCCAATGTTCAAAATAAAAAGATGTAAAAGAAAAAAGTAAAAGAATGAAATCAAATACTCCCCTGATTCGCTCGTTGGATAGTGAAATTACACGGTTAAATCTTCCTCCAAAGAGAATGTTGAAGCTCCATGATTAATGCATCGCCATAAGCTTGAAACATCTCCTTGTCCAAAATAACCTGTTGAACCTGAGAAAACAAACACGAAAACCTGCATAACATCGGCGGGATAAAATCTATATATAAGGATATAATGCTTGTGGAATGATAATTTTTGCAGATTCCTGGAGATTATAAGTTGGAGATTTTAATAAAAACTTTTTATGAAAACAAAACTTTCAAAAATTTCTGGAAATTAAATCTGACGCCGTCAGGTTATAACCCCTGACGCCGTCAGAAATGACCTGACAAAAATTTTCATTTTTAGTTTCCGGAAAATTTCTGGAAAAACCTTTACCTTACTTCCTGGAAATCCTGCAAAACATCATTATGACTCGATACAAGCATTTGACTTAAACAAATACGAATATGTATGTTAATTTATTATTATTATGATTCATGTTAATTTGTGTTCTAATAAACCGATTTAGATTTCCCTTACACTTATCTTTTGCAAAATACCTCTATATGTAGTTAAGACGAAGTTAAAAACAAAATAAAGCATTTTCACAATTTTCTTTTTAACATGAATCAATAATGATAAAAATTAAACACACATACGGAAGCAAATAAAAACAAACAAACAAATAAATAAACACACAAAGCAAATAAAACAAATAAAGCTTGGGTTGCCTCCCAAGAAGCGCTTTTCTTTATTAACGAGTCTTGTAGCTAGACTCAAAGTCACGTACATTACGTGACTCCATCATCGGTCACGGTTCCTAGGCCATTCTCCTTCCCGGTTTTATATTCCGGTCCTAATTTCAAACAATCCTTGTAGAAACCGAATATCCTTTTCATAACATAGTCTACTCCTTTACTTCTATCCTCATCATTCCTATAGTAGACCGCTTGCTTGAGCTCCTTCTCAACATTTGACAAGTGTTGGAATTGTTCTATCTTATATGGCATTTGGTAGCTTACTTCATCGGTCTCATCCTTAAATCTAACTATCCCTAAGGAAGGTTCATAAGTCATTCCAGAGACCTCAACAAATGGTTTTCCAAAAACCACTTGAGTTAAGGATGCATCGACTTTTGGGCGGATATCTTCAACAATTACAAAGTCGGTGACATAGGTGAAGTTTCCTACATAAACCGGTAATCCCTTAACTCTTCCCGTGAAGTTACTCATCCAACCCTTGTCAGGGAACATCCTATACCCAAGTTGATTCTTCATTATCAAGTTGTAGTGGGCTCTGGTCATGATGTTTATGGGTGATTTAAGGTCGATGTAAGCTTTCCACACATGTAGATGTCCGATGTTGCATGGTATGTTGAGATTAGAAGGGTCGCCTATTTCAATGATTGGTCTACCTAGGAAGTATGGTGTCTCGAGGTCATCGAATAAGTTTGTATGATATGCGCGCTCTTCCTTAGTGGGTAGCCTATTGAAGTAGTCCTCATCATCATCTACTTCTTCAATCTCACTTGTCCTAACTTCCTTATCAACCTCGACTTTCTTATCCTCATCCTTAGGTTCACTATTATCCTCATTCCTATCAATTGGTTTAATAGTGACAATGTTGACAAAGTGGACGTGTTTGGATGAAGAGGGGTCTTTTACTTGGGGTCCGCTATTTGTGTTCCTAGCGTCCTTATGTGGAAGTGATAGCACGTGGTTATTGAGGGCTTTCAACAAATTGTCGATTTTGTTGGTCATCTCTGTTTGTTGTTGATTGAATTCGGATTCGAATCTAGCTATCCGAGCTTCTTGAGATGCCATAAATTGAGACATCAATCCTTCAAAGTTATTGGTACTACCATTGCCGGAAGGATTGTTGTTGAAAGTACGGTTCGAGTTGGAACCGCTTGATTGGAAACGATTAGGTGGGTTGGAAGAATTGGTTTGTTGTGAGTTTTGGTTTTGTTTCCACCTAAGGTTCGGGTGATTTTTCCATGAGGGGTTGTATGAATCACCGTAATGGTTTAGCTCGGGTTTGAAAGTGTACCACTTGTCTCCCGCTCCGTCGGTACGCGAGGATGCGTAGTCCACAAAAGCTTGTTCGGGGAGTTCCATGCAATCACGAGTGTCGTGGGGACCACTACATAATTCACATGAAGAAGTGATTTTGTTCACTTGGCTTGAAGGTTTAGGAGCCTCGTAGGATTTCATTAGAAACTTGACTTGGTCTTCAAGTTCTATGATCCTACGGTCAGAAGTGCTTGAATTGTTCGAAGGCAAAGATATTGCCTTGACCGTTTTATTCAAATCACGGGGATCACTCCAACTTTCGTTGTCATAAAGAGCAAGATCCTCTAGGAGAGCCCATGATTGTTCCGCACTTAGATCACGTAGCTTGCCACCGGCCGATTGGTCAATGGTTTGCCTTGTGGAGAGATTGATATGGTCATAGAAGATTTGGACTTGGAGCCAAAGTTCTATGCCATGGTGAGGGATCTTTTGGAGTAAGTCCTTGAATCGAGTCCATGCCTCGTAGAGAGTTTCGCCTTGACGTTGTTGGAACATCAAGATATCATTCCTTAGCTTGGTAGTTCTTCCCGGTGGGAAAAACTGAGCAAGGAAACGAGTGGTGAGATCATCCCAAGAGGTGATGGATCCTGCGGGTTGACGTTCTAGCCACTGACTAGCTTGGTCCCGCAGAGAGAATTGGAAGAGACGCAATCGGGTCGTCTCTCGAGTGGCAACATCAAGGTCTATAGAATCAACGATTTTAATAAAGTCCTTGAGATGTTGATTAGGATCTTCAGAACGAAGTCCATGGAATGCGCATCCGCTTTGCACCAACCGGATGGTGTCGGATCGCAAGGGTGTGATATTGGCTCCTTGAGTGAGCTCAATGGTGTTTCGATAGCCATGGTGGCTAGGACGGGAATACTCTCCTAAAGTACGGGCTCTAGGAGGTGGTGGTGGTTGTTGTGGTGGTGGGTTGTGGGGGTTAAGGATATTACCATCTTCCATGATGTCGGATGGTATGGTTACGAACAAAGACACGAAGAAAATAGATAGACTAAAGAAAACCTAGAAAAATAAAATAAAAAATCTCACTAGAAAGGAATCTAGTGAGTAGACCTAATAGAAATAAAAATTCAACCTAAACAATAACTATTCCCCGGCAGCGGCGCCAAAAACTTGATTGCGTGGTTTTGTAACCTTACAACAGGTTTTACCTCTCGAGGGATCTCAAGAGGCTTACAACCCCACCAGGCAGTGTACCTGACCGATGTAGTATAGTGTAGTGGTAAGTACGGGGGATTGATCGTTCTCCACAGGGAATAGTGTTCGTTAGGTGTGAAAGGCTACTCTAATTAGGTCTAAGGGTCGAGGAAGATTCTTTTTATGTTTTTATAGTTTTTATGAAAGCAAGTAAAATCTCGGTTTTGAAGGAGTGGGCGGAATTAGTTGCTAGTCAACTAACCCAAATTACTACAAATGCGATAAAATAAAATAACAAAAATGAAAAGTGGTGAGAAACTTATGTGTAGAGAAATGTGTTTACTTAGATTTCCTTACTCCCTAACTATCTTTTACCGGTTAATTAGTGTGTATTAGTTGCGTGGATGACGGGTGTATTCCTTAATACCATTCGTGGGGTGGCGTACTTACTTCCCCAAACTCTACAAGCTCCTACTTCACTCCTATGTCGAGCCGGCTAGGAAGCTCCTAACATGGGATCACTAGAATTCGCTTGTGCATTAAATACAACCATAAAAACCTTTAGTACGCGTTTGGTTCATGTTTCTTAAGACGTTCAAGCAAGTTACCGAATAGGAAGTTAGCCAGTTTTCTTAAGTCTAACATAGATAAACAATCATCCAATACAACTAATAACACACTAACAACCTATAATCAATAGCTAGGTTTCATTAGATCTAAGCAAACACAAGATAAATTTAGCCTAACATGTTAAACAAAAGACAAGCATAAGATAGAATCAAACAACACATAGACATATTGAATGATTAATTGATTACTTATCTTTCAATGAAACATGGAAGATCTCAAGGCTAAAAGCCCTGAAAAAGTAGCTAAAATCGTCTTAGGGTTTTATCCCAAAATTCCACACACTAAGCTCTCCCTTAATGACAAAAAATTAGAAAACTATATATAGACTTTTGCATCTGACGGCGTCACCTTATGGATTGTGACGCCGTCACCTCGCCGCTTTTAGGGTTCTCGGATGACCATCTTGACGCCGTCCCTCTTTAATTCTCCAAAAATCCGTTCTGGCCTATCAAGGCTTGACGCCCTCACCTCTTGAACGTGACGCCGTCCCCTTATGAATTAAGCCGTGACGCCCTTGATTTAGTTAAAGAGTGACGCCGTCAGAATTCACATGCTAACTCACTGGCCCGTCATGAGTAAATTTCACATCCCACTTTTCTTGCCAAGGCATGACGCCGTCCAGAGTTAAGTCTGACGCCGTCAAGAGTAACTTTTAGCCGATTCTTGAGACTTTGCCGTTTTTTTCACTTTGATGCTCCAAAAACGTCCAAAATGCCTCCTTTTTCAGATTTCTCCTCAAAAGTACCTAAAATGACAAAAGGAACGATTTAGGGCGATATTTGATCAAATAAATACGATTTCGGGCTTAAATGACCCCTTAAAAGCGGTACACTTTTCGCTTCATCATGTAGCCACATGCAAACTTGTTGATAAAACCCTATTAATAATCTATCTATGTTTTTAATATGCATATATTTAACTAAGACTATCCCCTTCATTGGTCGGTGAGTCACATGCATCGACGAATCGATTACGTTAGACTTAGCAAATATACACCAAATAGCACATAAGTAGATTCATTAATATAATTAATTGAGGTCTTCTCCAATTTTAGATCTATCATAACTACATTTGACAATCAACTTAACAATTAATTAAAACCCTAATCCATGATAAACATGCATGTTTCATCATGGATTAATGCAAGTCACAAGGAACGCAACCTTTAATAACATAAACACGTTACTATTTTAGGGCTACAAAACTAATTTTTTAATTATAGGGCATCGCCCCCCCCCCCTTAAAAAAATTAGGGTTTTGATTTTTAAACCCTAAAAATCAAGTAACATAAATCCTAATCCAAGATTCGATTTTTATGTGTTTCGGTAATTCAAATACATGTTAAAACGTGTAAGTAACAAGGAATCATAACTCGTGTGGTGTTTGTGATTTAGGCCGAATAGGAGAAAAGAAAAAGAGAGGATGAGTGGAACCTTGTGAGAGAAAAGAGAGAATATTAGATTAGATGAAGTGAAGGTCCAACCCTTCCTATGTGTGGGAAGGGGTATATATACTACATGCATAAATGCCCCGAGTGGGCTGTGAAGTGAGCTGACAGTGGGTAAAGACCCGACCCACTCCACGAATACTATAATAACTAAACTATTACTAATAATCCTACGAGCTACTTAATGCTAATGAGTACTTGGGGTGACCGAGTCTTCATATGAATATTTATATTCCTAACAATCTCCCCCTAAGGGAGGTCACCCTGGAAATTACACTTTGAATTCTAGCATTCTATTAGATAGATTAGAGTTCCTAGCTCGTAGTCTTTGATTCTTTAAAGTCTTTAGTCTTTGTACTTTCAGCAGTGAACTTTTGATGACTGTTCTTTTGTCTTGGATGATCTTTGAGGCTTCTTTGAGGTCATCATCCAACGTACGTCTCCAAGTCACCTTTTGCAGTATTGTCTCCATGTGATGTTGTGATGTTTGGACCGGCATGCTCACACTTTTCTGGATCATGATTTTCAGCATCAGAGTTGCGAAAGCAGTGTTGAAGGCCTTTCATTTATCATGATTTCTTGGATTATGATGATGAAGTGTGAGCATGGGGTGATGAATCTGCTTCTTATCAGCAATCATCTGCAACTGCCAGGGATTCCTGCATACGACAGTTAGCAATAAAACGTCCGGTACTTACAGGTTCGGACTTCGAGATTGTTAAAAGCATAGTGTGAAAACTTTCTCTAATCCTTACCAAGGCCGTTCCTAAATCAGATACCCCCGAGAGGGCTTACAAGATCTATCGAAGTACATCAACGATTAGGTGAGTCGCTGGAGTTCACTCCTCGACTGTAGACCGTTTGAAACCGCCGCGACCACTAAGCGTAATCCACAAGGAATTACCGAAGTGACCTGCTTTCAGGGTTGTTTGATGTTGACCCTGAAAGGAATTTCCATTCAATCACTAAGAATTACATTTGTAAATTCCCTCATAAATGTTCTGGCAGATTGCTAAGATCTGCGTAGGACTCTTAAGTTTACAACTGGTGTCCTTAATGTTGAACAACCAGTGTAGAGGTAACATGTGCTCCTATGAGATTTTATGATGCATCTCGTGGCTCTAGACTCGATAAGTGCAATTTTGGTAATCGGAGACTGGAGCGGTGTCTCCTGTTTCAATATTAACAAAACTCGTAATGAGCAGTCGATAGATTATGCAGGGTTCCCCGTGAGAATGAAACAAGTCCTTTTAAGAAAACTTGAGTGGCTAGAAGGTTTAGTGCAATGCGTCACTGGGTCCATGACGTCTTGTCTTCAATACCGGCGTCACCTTAGTAACAACCAGTAGCATATGAATTGAACCCGGTTTCTACTCTAAGGTTGAATAATTGGAGGGCTATTTCTTTTCACCCTTTCTTATTACATTTCTTGTTAATTCTTCAACCCCTTCTTTCTCCTTTCTCATATTACTCCTTTTTTCATAATCATACCTAAGGAATTTCTAATACTAACTATTCGGTATTGTCCTTGGGTAGATCCCTCCGGCTCTGGCGGATCATAGGACGGTTTTCCTAACCTTAGCCACCTTATAACACCATGACTATCCTATGTTGCCATAAACCATTTATTTGAAAAATCTCTCAAAGTGTTTATAATTATGAAACACATTTTGCTAACACTTTGAGAGTTTTGACCTTTTCAAATGCTCCCCCTTAACATGTGCTCAGATGTTTTTATTATAAATTTGCACATGTTGGGTAGAGCTTGCACTTTTTGAATTGATCCACTTTCAGTGAACATGACCGATTCGAGACACGCTTACATCACTAGTTAGACTAGCTTGAAATTATTACCCGGCCTGGTCAAGTCCAAAGAAAGTTTCTCGAAACGGTACACTCTACTCAGACAAGTCCTCTTCGAGACACGCTTACATCACTGGTTAGACCAGCTTGAAATTATTACCCGGCTTGGACAAACCCTTTCGATTAATGACAGTTTTTGTTTCGTCAATTCATTGGTGAAGTCTGAGTCGCACTCACATGAGATACCAGCAAAGATGCCACATTCTTTTTGTCACCACAAACCATTTGCTCCCCCTCAATATGTGCATTGATATACAAAAGAATTTAGCACATATGGGAGAGCTTACATTTAAGTCCTAAAACATCACATTTTTATCAGGTTGCATATTTAAATCACATTCTCTCCCCCGATCAAAAATTTCAAATCTTTTGAGATTTTGTGATCCCAATTGATTTAAATAAGTTTAGAAAATATGGGAGAAAATGTGGTCAGGTTTAATATGTGCTGATAATGGAACATTACTATGCTCTCCCTCAATCTATGAGGGAGAATGTTAGTGTCAGGTATGATCGGTTTAACAAAAAAATCATACACTGACACATAACAACCACATTTTATTCACTGCTTATTATGTACAAAGTGACATGTTTTGATGATATGAAATTTTGAAATCATCACTCTCCCCCTCAATCGATGACCCGTCTTCTATTTAAATAGTTGTAGTCATTGATTGAGTGATATATTTTTATTTTTTTATTTATATTTTTTTATTTTTTTATTTTTTAATGAAAAGTTCAATTCTGATTGATATTCAAAAATCATGGTACCACCAAGTTTAGCACAAATACTTTCCTGAAGAATCATAGATGGAAAAGTATCTGAGTTATAAAGAAGACTTCTCTTCTTATACGAGAAATGATGCACTGAAACGTACATCAAATCGAAGAAACATGGATATAAAGTAATCCATGCCCGGGTGAACTTCACCCAGTGGGTGGAACAGCCGTCCTTTTGGCAACGTGCTTTCCCCATAATTAGGAACGGGTTACAGTCTGAAGTAACTGCAAGCCGATAAGACATGTTTTAACAGTTTATTTAAACTTCTGCTCGAGCTTCATTTAAAGTCCGGTGTCATTATTGAATGACATTTCTAGGGCCGTAAATGTTATCGATAAACAGAAGACATGCCTAGAGCAACTATTTTTGGTATTTTTGTGTTTTTCTGATTTTTATGGTTTTTATAGGTTTTATATTTTTCTATTTTCTTTTTGGTTTAAAATATATACTAATATATACAAGGATATATGAAGCAAATCCATTACTCCTCATTCTATTCCTGAAGACGCTGGAGGGTTTCTGGCGTCAAACTCTTCATGCCAAGTCGCGGGAGAATAAATTGGAACCGTTCTCTCGGAAGTGCCTTAGTGAAGATATCAGCCAACTGAAACTCTGTCCTCACGAAGTAGAGTTCAACAACCCCTTTCTCAACCTGTTCCCTTATAAAGTGATGCCGGATATCGATGTGCTTTGATCAGGAGTGTTGGACATTGTTGCAGCAAAGAGCTATAGCACTTTTGTTATCACAATACAGAGGAATCTTGTTGTATGCAAAGCCATAGTCCGATAGTTGAGATCTCATCCATAGGATTTGAGCACAGCACGCAGACATGGCAATGTATTCAGCCTCTGTGGAAGATATAGATGTACTCATTTGCCTCTTAGATGACCAGCTTACTAACTTTTCCCCAAGAAACTGAGCACCTCCCGACGTACTTCGACGAGTATCTTTGACACCCCGCATAGACATTTGTTCCATCATAGACATTTGGAACTTAGAACTCATCTCTTTAGAAAACCGGTCACATTCCATAGGATTAGAGGAGGCAAAAATAATGTCATCTACGTAGATCTGGACGTGAAGTAGATGTTTGCCCGTTTTCCTAGTGAATAGCGTAGGATCAACAACACCTTTGGAGAATCTGTTTACCAGAAGAAACTTAGACAAGGTATCATACCACGCCCTAGGTGCCTGCTTTAAGCCATAGAGGGCTTTCTTCAAGCGATGGACGTGAGTAAGACAATCAGGGTCCACAAATCCTTCTGGTTGACTCACATAGACGTCCTCTTTCAAATCACCATTCAAGAATGCTGTCTTGACATCCATTTGATAGTCTGTCATACTCTGACTGGCAACATTAGTGAGAAAGATTCTGATGGCTTCAATTCGAGCAACCAGCGCAAATGATTCTTCGAAGTCTATGCCCTCTTCTTGTCGATATCCCTTTGCAACAAGCCATGCCTTATTTTTCAGAACATCACCATGCTCATCGAGTTTCACTTTGAAGATCCACTTTAGAGCGATAATCATTGCAAAATCTGGAGGAGGCACTAATTCCCATACTTCAAGTCGATCAAACTCATGAATTTCTTCTTGCATTGCAGTAAACCAGCAGTCTTTAGACAAAGAATCTTTGAAGTCTTTGGGTTCAACTTTGGATAGTACGGAATTAAAGAAGCACCACAATGCATCGGTGGCAAGTTGCTTTCGTGTGGATACCGGACGAGAGGGATTTCCAATGATGTTGTCAATCGGATGATCATTGGTCTATTTTCTGAGATGATCATGTGGTTGAGGGTAGTGAACTGATGTTGCCATGTTAGGATCCCCTACAAAAGATGTCTCTGTAGACGATTCAGGAGCAAATATATTCTCGAATGGAACATCATCAGCAGGAGCAAAAGGATTCACTTCAAAAGAATTATCTACTGCAGAGCCTTGCTGTACCGAAGGAGATTGAATGTTTGATGATGATGGTGAGTGACTGGCAGATGGTGCATCTTGACTGATTGAGACAAATACTGATGGACCCTCTGAATTTTGTGGAATTGGAGCATCAGCAACTGGAGGTACAGATGGAGCTTCTGTTGTAGTATCAACTGTTGGTGGCTCAAAGTATTCATCAAACATCGAATCAAACAACTTCTTCATGTCATCACTGGTAGGAGGTACATAAGGAACTGCAGGAGTGGGATGCTGTACAAGACCTGAACTAATTGGTCCAGGAGTCAATAAGTTAGGTGCGGGTCCAGAACTAGTTTGTCCAGGAGCCGTTTGCTCAGTTAGCTCATCGAATGTCACGTGAATAGTTTCCATGATTTTTTGGGTTCATTTATTGTAGATTCTGTATCCCTTGTGATCTGGTGCATACCCAATGAAGAAACCTTCGTTTGCTTTAGCCTTTAGTTTTCCCAGATCTTGACTGTCATTTGTTGGATAACACAGAGCAGCAAACACTCGAAGAAAGGAAAGATCTTGTTTCTTGCCATGTATCAGCTCATAAGGAGTTTTGTTGTGAAGAATATGTATCAAGGATCGATTTTGGGTGTAACAAGCAGTAGCAATGGCCTCTGCCCAAAGAAACATCGGAGCCTTAGAATATATCAGCATGGTTCTTGCAGCTTCTACTAGAGTACGATTTCATCTTTCAACAACGTCGTTTTGCTGAGGAGTGCGTGGAACACTTTTCTGGTGAGTTATGCGAATACTTTCATAGAATTGAATGAGTTGTTTGTTAACAAACTCAGTTCCATTGTCTATGCGGATGATTCTGACAGTTTTGTTGAGCCTTACTTGTAGCTGTTTTATAAGTTTAATGATAACCTCTGGATTCTCGTCCTTGGTTCTTAAAAACTTCACCCATGTAAACCGAGAGTAGTCATCGACCACCACAAGAATATATTTCTTCCCATTTATACTCTGTACTCTCATTGGTCCGCATAGATCCATGTGAAGGGTGTGAAGAACTTCCATGATGGTGTTGACAGTTTTGGGTTTGTGAGTATGTTTTTTGCTTTTGCCCAGTTGACAGGCAGAACAAAGATGATCTTTTTCAAACTTCAATCTGGGCATGCCTCGTACAAGATCCTTGCGAGTAAGTTCATTTATGGTGCCGAAGTGTAAGTGATTTAAACGACGGTGCCAAAGCCAAGATTTGGTCTTTGAGGCCTTTGACAGCAAGCAAATAGGAGAGGACCGCATCATTTTTTCAATAGAGATGGTGTATAGATTAGTGCCCCAACTGCCTTTAAGAAGATCAATACCATCCAACTCTCTGACGAAACATGTATGTTTTCTGAAAGCAACTTCAAGATCGGAATCACAAAATTGACCAACAGAAAATAAATTGTGCCCTAGTCCTTCCACGTAGTATACCCGAGAAATTTCACTGTCGCCAAACACATAATCTCCATAACCTATAATTGCCCCAAAATGGTCATTCCCGAATCTAACTGTCCCGATAAATTTATTCACGAAATTCTTGAGCCGTGAGCGATCCCCGGTCATATGTTTTGAGCAGCCTGAGTCCAAATACCAAAGGACGATTTGTACGACCTGCATTTGAAAACAGACAACGATGGATAACTGAAAAAGGTGGATCCCCACGTGCAACTGGGGTCCGTTTGGCTAGCACAAACAAACTCTGGAACCACAGGATTCATAGATGTCATTTTATTCACAGTGGAAACTACACTAGTAGCAGCAATTGACCTAGTTACAGGGCATTGTGTCTCAAAAGGGAAAATTCGACCAGTTGGCTTCCATTCCTTAACATTCACTACTTTATGATTAGTTATTCTAGTTAAGGGGCACTAATCTCCTAAAGTGAATTTCCTTCCAGTGGGTATCCATTGATAACCGACATTAGCAAACACTTTTCCTGTTGTTTTCCAGATTTGCTTACTCAGTTTAGGTTTCCTAACATTCTTAACAGGGGATCGTTGAGAAGACATCAAGAATGACACAACACATTCATCATGATTACCAGAAATTAAGCATTCATTACATGTCTTACAAATAGTATTAGAATTCGAATTAATTACAGTACGCTTATAGCTAATACTAGAATCAACACGATTCTTTTTGATCAAATCAAACTTATGGTTCCTAGGGTGGACTTCTACTTTCTTCTCATGAGCACTCTTAGCTGGCGCAGTCCTATCTTTCTTGGTATTGCGACTAGGCTTTGACCCGCTAGCTTTAGTGTCACATCTTACTCCTGTAGAAACAATGATGGGAACATTATTTTGTTTCACTGCCATTTGTTTTCCTGGTTTTGATGTGCTGGGTTCAGATGTTTTCTGTGGTACATCAAAGATTACATGCTTGTTCTTTGTCGTAGAGGATGATGCAATAAACCTATCTCGCTTGTTATTCATCTTAGGACTTGTGCCAATGACGTATTCTAAAAGTTCTTGAGACCGTTTAGTGAGGAAGCAGATATCTACAACTGCACTATCAAGTGGTTTATCTATCCTATCCTCTTCTACGATCTCACGAAGGGTATCAAGGCTATCCTTAAGGTGAGTGAGATATACTTGATGAGCAGACCTATTGTTCCTAAGGGGAAGCGGTATAGGCACAACATCAATTGCATACTTTCTACAAGCAGAAACCTTTGGAACAACATTTTCACTAGTGATGATTGGCATTTTTCCTTTCACCTGAGTCTTTAGAATCTCAATCTCATTTAGCAAAGAAGTTATCTTTTCATTGTGATTGTTACGTGTGACTTTAATCGAGTCATATAACTCTTTGTAATGCAGTTTGATTTTTGAATTTTCAGCTTGAAAACACTCATTTTCATATTGTAATTTATTGATGGTGTCTTGATAGTGAAAATTCTGAGACTCTAAAGACGATGGTTTATGGGTGCCCATCACATCACTCTTATTTGATTTTAATTGGGCAATTTGGGCCCTCAATTTTCGAATCGTGTTAGTGTGAGCTTGAATTTTTTCATCGCGTTTGCTTAATTCAAAATATTCATCAAATTCAGGAGCATCCAAAGATGTCTTGGCTTTTGAGATTTTGGTTCTTTCTTCTGAATGTTGATATTTTAATTGCAAATTAAGATTATCAATGTTGATATAAATAATGCCTAAACACGTTATTAATATTTTTCGATATCTCTACGTTTTGATAATCACAAAATGTAAAATCATTAAACGAAAGATTATGACGTAAACAAGTATTTAGTTGTAAATATCTATTTTAACAACTTAATCACTTAAGGTATGAATAAACAAATGCCTAATGCATTATATGATCAAAGGAACTTTTTCTTAATCACTAGATTTTTTATAAAATGACACAAACATTTTATATCTTTTATAAAATCATTTTTGGAAATTAAAGGAAAATGTTTAATCCATAATAAATTTATGAATTCAAATTTTCAACCAAAAATGGCAAAAATGTTCCAGAAAAACCTTCCCCACAAAAAGACAAAGCTGGGCAACGTTCAGATTGGGCGGCCCCCTTAATTAACAAGGCGGCCCCTTTAATTATTAAGGGGACCGACCCCCTATTTAAGGGAACCGCCCCGCTCCTCTAGCCCCCCAGCTTTGCCTATAAATACTGGTTCATTCCTGGACTTTTTCCTCACCTTTTGCACCCCAAACCTTCTGTTCTAAATCGCTTCTTATTTCTTTCTAAATCCTTTGATCATATATTCTTAAGCATTGGTTTCTAAGTGATCCAAGCTTCTACCATCCAAGTGCAAAAGAAGAATACTCCTTCAACTATTAGAGAAGAAGTATTGTAGTTTCATTCATATTATTTTGTAGTTGTGTAAATTATTTGATAAGGTGTTGTGTAGTTGTAATAAGTAGATCAAGGTGTAAGTAAGTAGTGGTATTGTAAAGAAGTAGTGTAGAAGTTGTGAAGCCGTCGTGTAGAAGTTGTGAAGCCGTCGTGAAGAAGGTGTGAAGAAGTTGTGAAGAAGTTGTGTAAAAGTTGTGAGATTGGTTCTAGCTACGATTAGGACTCGACATCTAGCTTTGTGTCGTTAAATTGGTGTAAGCAAAAGTGTGTAAGGTTTCTCCGCCACAAGGGAGTTTGTTGACATAGTGAAGTGAACTCTCGAGTAGGTGACTCGAGGAGTGGAGTAGGGCAAGGAAGGTGTCCTTGTAGCCGAACCACTATAAATTCGCGTGTTGTGGTTTGATCTTTCCATCTCTATCCTTCATTTCATTTCATTTACTTTACTTGCATTATTTATTTATGTTTACTTATATTTGTTCATATTGTTCAAGAGTTGAATTCACATAAAGATCGAATCAAAGTTTTAAAAAGTAAACAAAGGTTTTCATAATAAAATTAAAAAGACATAAAACTATTCAACCCCTCCTTCTAGTTTTCCACAATTGGTATCAAGAGACAGGTTAAACAAGATTTTTAAAATAAATTGTATTTTAAAACTTGAAACGATCCATGGAATCCGAAAAATATTTAGAAGGGCAATTTATGCAAAGACCACCACTATTTGAAAGTGATGGATTTCTTTATTGGAAAAATCGATTCGAAACTTATGTGAAATCAAAAGATCTAGATCTTTGGCATGTTATTACTAATGGTGATTTTTTACCTATTCAAAATAATCCCGAAACTAAAAAGGATGAAGTAGTACATTTTGAAAAACAAAGTGATGATTTAAAAAGAAAACTTGCTAAAAATAATGAGGCAAAAATGGTTATTTATAATGCGTTACCACGTAAAGAATACGAAAGGATCTTTATGTGTGAAACCGCAAAAGAAATTTGAAACTCCTTACTAATAACTCACCAAGGTAATAGTCAAGTCAAAGATAATAAAATAGATCTTCTTGTTCAACAATATGAATAATTTACGATTTCGGAAGAGGAATCAATAGATAATGCTTTTGCTAGGTTTAACACTATCATCACAAGTTTAAAAGCACTTGATGAGAGTTTTTCTAGTAAGAATTTTGTTAGGAAATTTCTTAGGGCTTTTCATCCAAAATGGCGGGCTAAAGTTACGGCGATTGAAGAATCGAAGAACTTGTCAACTCTTCAACTTGACGAGTTGATCGGCAACTTGAAAGTCTACGAAGCAATAATAAAGAAAGATTCCGAGATGGTCAAAGGAAAAAGAGAGCAAAGCAAGTCAATTGCATTGAAAGCTAGGAAGGAATCTAGTGACGAGGATAGCTCAACCTCCGAAAGTGATGACGAAGAATATGCCATGGCCGTAAGAGACTTCAAGAAATTCTTCAAGAGATGAGGAAGATTCGTTAGACAACCACATGATGAAAGGAAAACGTTACAAAGAAATAAAGATGACAAAATAGCAAGAGCGAGAGGAAGTGCTTTAAATGCGGTGATCCAAATCATCTCATCGGAAGATGTCCAATGATGTCAAGGGAGCAAAATCAAAAGGAGTTCGTTGGAGGAGCATGGAGTGATAGTGATGAAGATGAGAAAGAAACCACAAAGGAGGAGAAGTGTCTTATGGCTAAGACATCGAGTGAGGTACATTCCGAAACCGAATACTTTAGTGATGAAAATTTATCAATAGACGAAAAAGACTTAGATAGTGAATATAATAGATTATGCAAATTAGGTCAAAAAGTAATGACTAAAAACAAATCACTAAAACGCATAAATAACCAATTAGAAAACGAAATACTCGAACTAAAAACTAAACTACACAACTTAGAAAAAGGCAAAGAAATTTTTGTGGAATGTAAAACATGTCAAGAGATTAAAAATGAAAACGAAAAACTTAAGGAAGAAATTTGCAAACTTGACAAATTCGAAAATAGTAGTAATTCACTTAAGAAAATAATAAGTGTTCAAAGAGTATCAGGAGATAAAACCGGCTTAGGATTTAATTCAACTGAGGCTTCAACTAGTGAAACTAAAAATGTAAAGTTTGAATGTGAATCTAGTAAGAAAAAATCTTTAGAGTCAAAACCTAAATACATACTTATGAAAGATAGAAAAATACCCGTTGCTAGTAATGAGGAAGTAAAAATTTTCTACAAACCATCTTTAAAAACCGAAGTAGGATATTCTAAACCAAAATTAAGGTAAAAAACACCTCCTCCTAGAGGACCACCTAGTCCTCACCCTCGGCCTAAAACTCCTCAACCTAGAAGAAACCAAAATAGACAAAACCGCCAAAATAATAGTCACCCAATGTGGAATTATTCAAATCCACCAAGTTTTAATCCTTGGGGAATACTTCCACCATATATGCATCCTAGTCAATTGCAAACCATGTTTGGTCCAAACAGCTATGGACCAATTAGACAATGGGGACCAAGTGGCTAAATTGTCAACTCATCGGGTAATTCGGTATCTCATCTATGACTGGCTTCTATAAGTCAATACAAACGCTTTGAAGTGCTT
Organism: Artemisia tridentata subsp. tridentata; assembly: GCA_021014915.2. Classification (NCBI taxonomy): domain Eukaryota; kingdom Viridiplantae; phylum Streptophyta; class Magnoliopsida; order Asterales; family Asteraceae; genus Artemisia; species Artemisia tridentata. Next base: position 60,510,989 of record CP139502.1, on the reverse strand, counting down.
GAAGACTATTTATTGAAGACTAAAAAGTATGCCTCTCGTTCATGCTCTTTACTAGATTATATGCTTAGATTAATGAACTAGCTAACTGCATGCCCCCATTAGTCTAAAATGCTTAGTTTAGTTAATACTTATGTGCTTGATAGTGTGTAATCCTTTTATACATATATCTAAATATATATATATATATATATATATATATATATATATATATATATATACATATGTATAGTAATATTAGAATATAATATAAGTTATATATATCCTCTCACAACCTAGATACGTCATTTGTTGATTATCTAGAACTAAAAGAAATTGTTCGTTCTCGAACCTTTTCTTTCCCCCCCCCCCTTGGCTCTCTTGAACTCTAACGTTCAACATGAAAATCTTCTATGTCCACTATCACAAAACTCATGGTGATGAAGAGAAGTGAGTTGAGTGGATCAACATAGAAGTAGAATTTGAACCTTCGCGCGAGAAAACTATGGATGAAACAAACTCCCATCGCCGTTAGCATTCATCTCCGTCTTTACCTCATCATCTCTCAACACCATTCAAAAGTCCACATTAACACATAATATATTTACATATATACATATATATACACATTCACTCTCATTCTTTGTCAACTTGACGTCTTGATCATTTTATCCAAAGTTGTCAAGATATTTTTTAACGAAATGTTAATAAAATATGTCAAGTATTCCCTCCCCGTGCCAATACACTCCAACGTATTTTTGATATATGATAAATCTATCTATATACATATAAATATTTTACTGACAGAAACGAACTCGCAAAATTCCAAATTTTTGGTAGGCGGCCCCCTTAATGTTTAAGGGGACCGGCTTGTTATCGAGGGCGCCCCCCTTAATGTTTAAGGGGACCGGCCATCTGATGCTCCAAATACGTTTTTCCTCCTTGAATAATTTGCCAAACATTCCATTTCTCAAACACTCCACTCCCTCTACCTACTGTGAACGAAAAACACCATTCCAAAACCACCAAAATCAATTACCAAATCACCAATTCGGGCTTAATTCGCAAAGGGCAAACACTTACAACTCGATTAACAACATATATTGTAAGTTTTCCAACACACATTTTGTCTAATTTCATTTAATTTTGAGTCTAATCATAATTAGGTATTTTATTCAAATTTTTCAAACTCGAATTTTATTAAAATTAAGTCTAGAATTTTCATAACCAAATGCTCCCCATAGGATTAGAATGCGTAATTAACCTAGAAACTAATTAATCAAAAACCCTCATGCCAAAATTTTGAAAAACCATACACTCTCATTCAAATTGTTGAAACATGCCATAAACACTTGTTAAAACTAACCACATTATATTATCACAACTCTTTATTCCTAAAAATATATTTTTCGAATCATGAAAAATGCTTTTATTAAACATAAGAGGGTGTTTGGATTAGGTCATAAAGTCGTCGAAATTAAGTAGAAATAAATTTCACAACAAATTGTCAAGTTTATAAACATGCAACTAGTAATTTCGAGTCATCAAGATACATAATTCATATGTATATTGAGATACTAGTCGTTATTTTTCTAGTAAAGGGAGCGTTTGACATAACAAATTGAGAAGTATTTTTGAGTCAAAATCTACGTTTTCATCTTTTAAATAAGTTACTTAACATAAATACTCGTAAGAAATAGCTAGATATACAATCTAATGTTCGTCTAGCCACATTTCAAAGTGACTTATGATGTATAAAGGAGCGTTTGGATGCCCTTGGCTCTTTACCATAAAATCTCTATAACTACTCTTTAACATCATGAAATACATTTTAAGCGAGTTAAAAATTAAAACCAAGGAACATTGCAAACTAATTCTTAGGATTAAACTTTCAGAGTCGAAGTATGTTAGCGTTCCACATGAGTAGCATATACGACATATGCATTTCTTTTTTAATCTTATTTTCTTGTTGTTATCTTGTTTAGGTGAAAATGCCTAAAGCCACGGTTGGTGATGTTTCCAAAACCAAACAATACATTCCAAAAGTCTCCGCTACTCCCGGCATATCTCCCGTCATTGCATGTTTCTATCGTACCATTGAAAATAGAAACATTCATGAGGGAAGAGTTGTCGATCCATCCTTCTATCAATCCGACAATATCGAACGAATGTTCACCAATGTTCGTCTCGATTGTCTTTTCAAAATCAATGAACCCATCATTCCTCATTTCGTTCTTGACTTCTATAGCCAAGTTACGGTGCAAACCGATGACTATGGTTACATCCTTATCTCTTTCATGATCCAAAACGAATTCATCACTCTCACTCTTGCTCAGTTTGGTCAAATCCTCAAAATCCCCCACAATGGTAAAGCCGTCTTTTCAAATGAATGGGATCTTTCTTCCCTTGAATAACATCGACCTCAGGATGGTCCATACTATTATGAGATTCCAACTCCTGACGACATTCGTCGACTTCTTGAGCTAGAACGTGGTACGACTAGCAGAAGAATCAAGTCGAAAAATGTCGACATTCATGCAAACCAAATCCTCCTCAAAGAGTTAAGCCCCGATATGAAGCATTGGGAAGAACTCATTCACGAGAATGCGTTTGGTACCAGTGGTCACCGTGATCATCTCACGGCGAGCATCGCTCACATGTTGTATTGTATTGTTGCGGAAGAACAATACAATTTGGCTTATCTCTTTGTTCATCGTATCATCTCCGCCAAAAACACTCCAAATGCCAACCTTCCCTATGGTATGTTCCTAACTAGACTTTATCGTCATGTCATGGAACATTACCTACATCTTGAGAGTGATATCTATCAATTCTTTCATCCCGTCTTGCGTCCTCTTGCTCTTAACCAACCTCGCCGATCTCGAAGTGACAAGGGCAAATCTCGTCGTTCTATGTCCTTCGCACCTCGTGGTTCTACATCTCATCGGGAAGATTGTTGGGAATTAAATTAAGCAGTTAGTACGGTTGAAGAATACAAGAATAGTTAGTACTGCTGATGAAGAGAAGAATACAAGAACAGTTAGTATTGCTGATGAAGAAAAGTTAGGACTGCTTAGAAGATTAAGGTGAAACCGTGTGAAGATAAATATGGAATGGATATGATGTATATCTTATTTATATAGAATGATACGAATATAGTTTACTTGTAAAGGACTCTTTGTGCTATAAAAAGAGATCCTCAGTTAGGGTTTTATATACATAATTGATATCCATATCTCATATACGAACAAGCATTGTAAAGAGCTTCACGTTTAATCGTTCAATATATTGAAAGCAAAGTGTTTGGTTGAACAATTGTCTTGTTTATTATTATTGTTACATTCATACGATCATACAATCACCAAACACATATTCTTCTAAGTACTTGGTAGTAAATTCCGCGTGCTATCAAGTATATACTCAAAGTATCCCCAACACAACGTGTGTGTTTAGATCCGGTCAAGTGGTATCAGAGACAGGTTTCTGATACTTTGAGTTTAGAAGATCCAGAAGTATTTACTCACTAGCAACCAAGAAGATGGACATGGAGACACCTCAAACTTCAATCCTTGCTAAACTCCCCATGCTGAAACAGAATGAATACGATTTATGGCGGCTCAGAATAGAGCAATATTTCATGGTGCAAGACTATGCATTATGGGATATTATTATCAATGGTGATTCCTTCAAACCAATTGCTGTTGAAGAAACACGTGCTGATGGTTCCAAAATCACAAAGCTTAACACTGAGCCAGTTACAAACGAGGAGAGAATCAAAAAGAAGAATGATCAGAAGGCTAGGAATTTGTTACTAATGGCAATTCCTAATGATCAAGTGCTAAATTTTAGCCATTATGAGACTGCTAAAACTCTTTTTGAAGCAGTGGTGTAAAGATTTGGTGGCAATGAAGCTACCAAGAAGGCACAAAAAACCCTACTTAAGCAAAGTTATGAGAACTTCACTGCATCAAGCAATGAAACTTTGGACCATATCTTTAATAGGCTTCAAAAGATCATCAGTCAACTTACTGTGTTGAAGATTGTGATTCCACAGGAAGACCTCAACATGAAGTTTCTAAATAGTTCACCTGCTGAATGGAACACTTATGTTGTGGTTTGGAGCAATAAACCAGAGCTGGAGAAAATGACAATGAATGAGCTTTACAACAATCTTAAGATTGTTGAGCAGAAGGTGAAGAAGAGTGGTAGCATCAGTTCTAGTTCAGGGAATATGGCTTTTGTATCTTCTTCAAACAGTTCGAATCATGAAGATGAAGAAGCAGTTGGTACTGCTAAACCAACAGTTAACACTGCTAGTGTAAAAACTAGTACTGCTGGACTGACTGAAGAGACCATATATGCATTTGTGTCAGAACAGTCTGGTGGGTCTAAGATCTTTAATGAAGATCTTCTTCAAATTGCTGAAGATGATTTGGAAGCTATGGATTTAAAGTGGCAGTTGGCTTTGATAAGCATCAGGGCTAAGAAGTATTACCAAAGGACTGGGAATAAGATTACCTTCAATGTAAGAGATGTTGCTGGGTATGATAAGTCTAAGGTGGAATGCTTTAATTGTCACAAGATGGGGCACTTTGCCAGGGAATGTAGAGGTCCAAGTAAACAAAGCAACCAGGGTCAAGGGTTTAAGAATCAGCAAGGAGCAAGGAGAACAGTTAATGTTGAAGAGCCTTCTTCCAAGGCTATGGTGGCTGTAGATGGAGCATGATTTGATTGGAGCTTCATGGAGGAAGAAGAGGAACCAACTAACTTGGGTTTGATGGCTTTCTCAGACTCTGAGGTACATATACTCCAAAAATGCTCAAACTCTTGTCGTGCTTTAAAAGATTATGAAAATGTTTAGAAACAGTATGATGATCTTAGAGTAGAATTTAATCAAGTAAATTCTAGTATGACAAATCATAAAAGAGGACTAGCTGTTTTGGAAGAACAAATTGTGTTTTATAAACAGAATGAGTCAAACTTTTCTGATGAGATAGGTGTTTTAAAGAGGGATTTGCAAATAAAAGATAATAAAATGAGTGGACTTGTATATGAACTAGAGAAGCTTAAAAAGGAAAAAGAAAACATCCAGTTAAGTGTAGTGGTATGTGCTTAAACACATACCATTTCTAGACCAAAACCGGACCCAAAAAGACCAAAAACCCGACCAAAATGCCAAATATATTGTGTTTTTGTGTTTTTACATATGCAAGCTCGGATATCAAAGAAAAGGACAAAATCAAGCAAAGAACCGGGAAACCGAGCACGAGATATGGAAGTGTTGTTTATAGCCGATGCCGAGGAGAAATTATGGTCAAAAAGTCAACCGAGGTCCTCCATCTATCAGAAGTTGTCAAATTGAGCCTTGGATTTATCTTTGGAAAATATGGCAAGATTGGTCCCTGAGATTTCAAGAAATACACATTTAGTCCCTATGTTTAAAATTCCTTAAACCCTTAAATAAAATTAATACCGGATAAACACATTTTAAAACCCAACAAACCAGCCCACTACCACTCGCACCCAAACGGCCCAATCCCTAACCACTTGACCCGATCCACTAAACTCTAAAACCCGGTCAAAAACTAATATTACCCCACTCGGTCAAAGTCAAAAGACAAAAAGAAATAAACAAACACACTCACCCTTATCCCTTTCTCACACCCGCTCCCAAATTCACCCCTAATTCCCCAACCGGATGAACCCTAAAAATTACCTAACAAAATTACCACAATTAAGGGTAAGTTTGTCATTGCACGGACTTCGAGGAAGCTACTGACACAAGGAATGACACGTGGGGGCAAGCGATTGGACCGAACACGTAGCTGTTTTGATCGTACGGAGGAAAATGAAGCTTGGAGATGAAGGGAAGATCCAAGGGTGAAGATTGACTCAAGTGCACACGGATCGCCAACGTGGACTCTCCAGAAGGATCGGCCAAGTCCTATAAATAGCGGGGATCATTTTCGTTCGAAGGCTAGTTTTTTGAGTAGTTAGTTTTTAGTTTTTTTTTTTAGATAAATTTAATTTACTTTCAATTGTTTTATTTTACTTTAATTTTTCAGTCGACTTTAATGTTTTAACGAGAGTTCTTGTAATTTCTATTTTAATGTTTTAGTGTAATTGTTTTATTGTAATTTTGATTTCAAATCAATATTAAGTTCTTCCGAATTCAAAAAAAAAAAAAAAAAAAAAAAAAAAAAAAAAAAAAAATATATATATATATATATATATATATATATATATTTTTTTTTTTCTTTTTCCAAAAATTTTATTTTATCATTTTTAATCTAGGAAAATTATTTTGATATTTTTAGTTTTTAAATTTCACAAAATCATTTTTAGTTACGTTTTATAATACGTCGCATAACGTTTTTAATTTCAAATTTTTCATTTTTAAAATTCATATGCTTAGTTTAATTGTTGCATTAGATTAATTAATTGTTTACTTTTATTATTTTAATTGTTTGTAGTATAAAATCAATCAATCACTCTTTTTCACACATTCACGACACGTATTCGACACCGAAACAAAGACTCGATATTCGACCTTCGTTGGGAAACGACCCGGGGAAAACGCATACGTTGCCTTTTCCTTCGGAAATAAAAACACTACTAAAACAACGAATCAAAAAAATGGCGCCGCTGCCGGGGAAGGCTTGAAAAGAGTTGGAGTTTCGCCATAAGAGTCGTGTTTTGAAGACCCTTCCTCGGAAGTTTTCGTTTTCATAAAAATAAAAAAAATACAAAAATATAATAATTAAAAAAACACTTTTCCTAAAGTGTTTTCACCATTAATAATAAATCCTCGGTCTTCCGTTGAAGGAGGGCGGTTGTAAACCATTCCAAATTACAACAAAACAAATCGTGAAATTGATCGTTATCGGATTACTTTATTACTACAACCTAATTACGGGGTTTAAGGAAGCTTGACATTAAATTGTCGAGCTGAAGAAGGCGGGTTTTTAAGCATCTTCGGAGCTACCTTTGCCTTCCCGCCACGCTGCGCGTAGTTTTAAAGGAAATGGTTACGGTTAACGTAACGGTTACCAAAAAGAAAATAAAATCTTTTGTTTTTCAATATATTTAAAAAGCCAAAAATAATTCCCAACCAAAAATACAAAAAGATTTTTGATTTTCATTTTTGTTTGTTTTTGGTGTATGCACACCCGATCTTCTACTTCTCACCCTCTTCTTTCACCACTATCAAATCCCGAGAGGATTATTCGTCACAATCACCGTGTTCATTTCTCATACGTTGAGGAAATGGCCGATGAACCACACAATCAACCCCCGCCGGTGGGTGGTGATAATCACATGCCAGCTCCCGATCTCCGAACGATGGAGGAGCTGTGCCAACCCACAATGCACGGACGTGGTGGCCCGATTGCCCCCGTCAATATTCAAGCCGCCGATTTTGGACTTAAGCACCACATGATTCAACAAGTCCAAAATTCGTGCCAATTCCATGGCTTGCCGGGTGATGATGCGAACAAGCATCTTGACAAATTCATAACCGTCACCCAAAGTATGAAACAAAATGGGGTCTCCGATGACGCCCTTCGGCTATATCTCTTTCCTTACTCCTTGACGCATCATGCCACCGCATGGTTTGATCGTCTTCCCAAGAACTCCATTCGTAGTTTCGACGAAATGGTTACGAAGTTCTTGGTGAAATATTTCCCACCATCGATGGTGACGAAATTAAGGAATGAGATTAGCAATTTCCGTCAGCTTCCCGATGAATCATTATTTGAGGCATGGGAACGCTACAAGTTATCGATTGATCGGTGTCCGAACCACAATATGTTATTGGTCACTATTATAGATACCTTCTATAACGGTTTGACATTACGACACCGTGATACGATTAATGCTGCTGCCGGTGGTACGTTTATGAAACGTCGACCCGAAGAGTGCTATGATCTCATTGAAAATATGACCGCCCACCATAATTTTTGGGATTCCTCTGCCGAGAGGAATGAGTCAACAAGATCTAGCACTGATTCTTCTACTTCCGAGATAGCCGCTCTTTCTAAACAAATGAATGATTTGTCTACGGCTATCTTGAGAATTCATCAAAACCAGATTTCAACTCAAAACAACAACAATCAAGTGAATGTTGTTAACCATAGTTGTGAGACATGTGGTGGTCCTCACCAATATTTCGAGTGCCCAGCCTCCGGTGGCTACACTCAAGAGAATGTGTATGCTGCTTCTGGAAATTTCAATCAAGGTGGTAACGGTTACCAACCTCAAGGAGACCGTAATCTCCTCAGCTACCGTTCTAACAATTTTCTCGGACCACCCGGTTTCCCACCAAATCAAAATCAGCCAGTGCAAAACCGTAATGTTCCAAATAATCAAAATCAAAATCGGGGCAATCAAGTTTATCAAAACCAAGGGAATTTTAACCAAGCCCCGAATCAAGGAAATTTTAATCAGGGAAATTTTCAAAATAACAATCAAGGTTTTGTTCAAAACAACCGAGGGCCAAATCTTTCTAACAATCAAAATCAAGGATTTGTGTCAAACCCATCGCCCTCGGATGAGTTATTAAAACAATTCATTCTTCAAAGTCAGCATCAACAAAAGAAACAAGAAGAAATGAATAGAATGATGATTAATCAGATAACCGAATTGAACAAACGTTTAAATGATCGACCCTCGGGTTCGGGTACTACTACTCTTCCAAGTAACACGATCGCCAACCCGAGGGGCGATGCTAAGGCGATCACGACTAGGAGCGGTGTTTCATATGATGGACCCACGGCTCCGACTACCCCTTCTTCTCTACCTCCCAAGGTAGTCGTCCGTGAGACCGAGGTGACCAAGGACATGGAACTTCCTACTAACAACGGAGGAACCAAAGACGTCCAACCTCCGGTCATCCATCCATCTGAACCGAAAAATGTTGAACCTAAAGAAGCTCCCGTTAAGACCAATCTTCCGTATCCTTCGAGATTGAGTGATCAAAAGCTCCGTGACAAAGCTTCGAGTCAAATGGAGAAATTTTTCCAAATTTTTCAAGAGTTACATTTCGACATAAGCTTCGCGGATGCTTTGCTCTTGATGCCTAAATTCACTTCCACACTCAAAAGTTTGTTGAGCAATAAAGAAAAATTATTTGAAATGACAAAAACTCCAGTGAACGAAAACTGCTCCGCGGCAATTCTCAAAAAGCTTCCGGAAAAGCTTGGAGATCCCGGAAAGTTTCTCATCCCATGTGAATTTCCGGGAAAGGTTGAATGTCACGCCTTGGCCGATCTTGGTGCGAGCATCAACCTAATGCCGTTGTCCATCTGGAAGAAACTTTCTCTACCCGATCTCACCCCCACTTGCATGACTCTCGAGCTTGCGGATCGGTCCATAACCCTTCCTAAAGGTGTAGCCGAGGATGTCTTTGTAAAGGTGGGGCAGTTCCATTTTCCTGCAGACTTTGTGGTAGTTGATTTTGACGCCGACCCCCGGGTTCCTCTTATTCTAGGAAGGTCATTCTTGAGGACCGGGAGGGCTTTGATCGATGTATATGGTGAAGAAATTACTTTGCGGGTCGATAAGGAAAAAGTCACGTTCAATATTAATCCGAACTCGCAACCTCAAACCGACAAATGCAATGTCGCTACGGCTGATCAAAAATCCGATCCCGTAATTGCTCCTAAAAGAATTGATCCCAACCTCTCAAGATTCACGGTCAAAAGCATGTCAGAAAAACGTGTTGAGCTCAAGGCTATGAAAATCAATCCTGGATCGAGCAAATGGTTTGAGTGTTGTGCAGCAAATGCTAAGAGTGTTCTTGACGACGATGATGAAGACGAATCGGAGACTACAACGGAAGCGGTGGAAATTGCTAGCTCTAAGAGCACACCTCTTGTCCCACCTCCTGAACAAGTCTATAACATCGAGATTCTTAATTCCGACTCTTCCCATCCTTCTCCTCCGATTGAGGGAAGTGTGATCTTACGGGAAGAGGTCGAGGTGTGTTTTGATAAATTTCCAATTTCACCAGAAATTGATGATTCTTGTCTTAATCCGGAGGGAGATATTCTTTTTGAAAAATTATTAGACCAAAAGCCATCTCTTTCTCTCCCTCCGAAGGAAGTTGAAATCAATCTTCCAACGAAATTTGATGACCTTGTGCCCGAAACTTTCAAAACAACTATCACCAACCCTCTGTTTGAGTTCGAATCAGGTTTTACTTTGATTTCGGATAATCTAATCTTTGATAGTCAGATGGAGGAAAGTGATGAGTCTGTGACGGGACCTGAGCTCACAAATCATCAAATGATTGATTCTCTTCATAAGGAGTTCTCTGATGAACTCACTCATTGCATATCTCCTCCGGAATACGATCAATTCTATTTTGATCCGGAGGAAGATTCTAGTCTGGGGGGAGGTGTCCCTTCTCATGAAGATTTAGCCCCGACCCTCCCACCCGAGACTTTTGACAAAATTTCTGCTGATGATGGAGAGCTTATTATGATCATCATCAACGTCTTTATGCTCTTCATCACCTATACTGTGGCTTCTCCCATCCTTCACTCCTTCGGGAGTGAGGATACCATCTTTGACCCCGGTATTACCATTTTTAGTTATTCTTTCCATAAAATACCGCGGGTATCTCATCGGAGTGGAACTTTCATGTGCTTCAGTGTTTATCCAAACATTTTGAACGAAAGTCCGATTGAGATTATCTCTTCCACTTGCTCCCCCATGGACAATTAAATTCGGGGTCGAGTCAAGCTCATGTGACTCGGTTACCAAAAACAAGCGCTTCGTGGGAGGCACCCCATGCTTATCTATCTATCCTCTTATCTTATTTCTAATAAAACATGAGGAGGGATCCCCTCTTCCGTATCTTGTGTTTCGTGTTTTTCTGTGATGTGTCCAGGAATGCCCGATGATGAAGACTCTCGTGCTCGTAGTTTCCTTCACGCTACTCGAGTTTCATCATTCGCTGCTTATCGATATCCTAAATCTTATCGTTTTGCATCTATCTTTTGGCATAATTAATAAACGGCCTTAGATTTATGTAGGAGAACCCTTACCTTTAAGACATTGAGGACAATGTCTCGTTCTAGTCTGGGGGGGTAATCTGTCGATTTGATTTTTGCCTTGCATTTTTGCCATTTTCTCATGCAACCCCGTTTTTCCTCCAAAATTGAAAAAAAAATCCAAAAAAATGAGAAAAATTTAAAAATTTTGTGCAAAAATATAATAAGTTTTGACATTTTTGTTGATTTTCCGCTGGGTAGAGTAGGAATAAAATTCTGACTTGATCGGGCGTGTTGAGCCCTAGCTTGTCCCCTTAACCGTTTATAATCTATAAGCTTGTGCTAGTCTTTTACACAAGGAGCTAGAAAACGCGAATTCTTTTTAAAGAATTTGCAAGTTCCCGTATTTGACTTTATATATGCATGGCTTGATTATAAGGCTAAGCATTCGCGGATCTTATTATTTAAGATTTTAAATTTGCGAAGAACGAGAAATGATAGAGTTGTTTATAAGTTAGATTGCTAAACGTGGAGTAGTGGTTCTCTTTAGAGCTCATCGAAGTTATTTGTGGCTTTTTGTTCCCATCAGCTTGTTTCACCAAAAAAATTATACTCTATAAATAATTAAAGCTATTTTGGTTTTGGCGAAATTTAGTTTTTAATCCTTTTTAAGAGAATCCTTGCTTATAAGAGTTGGGTACACATCAAGGTACTGCCAGTGTTATGGTGTAATATACTATTCCATCTTGCCGGCTCACAACCGATGTTGGGATTGTTATAAAAGCCGTAGGACTCGGGATTTGGCAAAATATATAATGAATAATAATAATAATAATCCAAAGCCATAAAAAGTTTTCTGCATCTTGCCGGTTCGCAGCCGATGTTGTAGACTTCTAATAAAGGCAGAGGAAAAATTCCAAGGTCATAATAGACTATCACATCTTGCCGGTTCGCAGCCGATGTTGTGATTGTTATAAAGGGCCAAGGATCAATAATAATATGTGCTTAATAATGTTAAAAATGCCAAATTTCGACTCCGAGGTATCCTAATAAAGGCTTCCGTCTCTGGACTCGTAGATGAGTTGTTTCGGTCGCAAATAAAAGGGATATTCTCAAAATCGTGTTAAATCAGAGACCTTGATGTGGACCTCATTTTTGTATGCAACGGTTTTCAAGGGAAGGTTTGGAAACTACTTAGCGTCTAAACTAGGTATCTTTATCAGTTTAAAAATTATCGAAATGAGAATTTGAAGAAATTCATTTCTCACCAAAAATAAAATAAATAGAGGAAAAATAGGAATTTGGGAACGAGAAGTCCACAATTAGCTTTTATGAGTAGTGTCGGCAATCTAACTTGTAAATGACAATGATCTCGTTTTTAAGCTTAGTTTGGGGACTCGTGAAAAATCAGGGACGACGAATTTTATCCGTATGGTCACTTCTTTATGAGTCGTGTTTCCTACTCGAAGACCCTAAAAAATTATCGAAAGATAATGATTGTCAACAAAAGCCGTCACATGAATAATGAGAAAAATATAAAAATACAAAAATAGAATAAAAAGGAAAATCGGGGAGTTCTTATAACATTGCATGAGGACATTGCAATAGCTTAGTCTGGGGGAATTTTGGTATGTGCTTAAACACATACCATTTCTAGACCAAAACCGGACCCAAAAAGACCAAAAACCCGACCAAAATGCCAAATATATTGTGTTTTTGTGTTTTTACATATGCAAGCTCGGATATCAAAGAAAAGGACAAAATCAAGCAAAGAACCGGGAAACCGAGCACGAGATATGGAAGTGTTGTTTATAGCCGATGCCGAGGAGAAATTATGGTCAAAAAGTCAACCGAGGTCCTCCATCTATCAGAAGTTGTCAAATTGAGCCCTTGGATTTATCTTTGGAAAATATGGCAAGATTGGTCCCTGAGATTTCAAGAAATACACATTTAGTCCCTATGTTTAAAATTCCTTAAATCCTTAAATAGAATTAATACCGGATAAACACATTTTAAAACCCAACAAACCAGCCCACTACCACTCGCACCCAAACGGCCCAATCCCTAACCACTTGACCCGATCCACTAAACTCTAAAACCCGGGTCAAAAACTAATATTACCCCACTCGGTCAAAGTCAAAAGACAAAAAGAAATAAACAAACACACTCACCCTTATCCCTTTCTCACACCCGCTCCCAAATTCACCCCTAATTCCCCAACCGGATGAACCCTAAAAATTACCTAACAAAATTACCACAATTAAGGGTAAGTTTGTCATTGCACGGACTTCGAGGAAGCTACTGACACAAGGAATGACACGTGGGGGCAAGCGATTGGACCGAACACGTAGCTGTTTTGATCGTACGGAGGAAAATGAAGCTTGGAGATGAAGGGAAGATCCAAGGGTGAAGATTGACTCAAGTGCACACGGATCGCCAACGTGGACTCTCCAGAAGGATCGGCCAAGTCCTATAAATAGCGGGGATCATTTTCGTTCGAAGGCTAGTTTTTTGAGTAGTTAGTTTTTAGTTTTTTTTTTTAGATAAATTTAATTTACTTTCAATTGTTTTATTTTACTTTAATTTTTCAGTCGACTTTAATGTTTTAACGAGAGTTCTTGTAATTTCTATTTTAATGTTTTAGTGTAATTGTTTTATTGTAATTTTGATTTCAAATCAATATTAAGTTCTTCCGAATTCAAAAAAAAAAAAAAAAAAAAAAAAAAAAAAAAAAAAAAAGTCAAAAAAAAAAATATTTTTCTTTTTCCAAAAATTTTATTTTATCATTTTTAATCTAGGAAAATTATTTTGATATTTTTAGTTTTTAAATTTCACAAAATCATTTTTAGTTACGTTTTATAATACGTCGCATAACGTTTTTAATTTCAAATTTTTCATTTTTAAAATTCATATGCTTAGTTTAATTGTTGCATTAGATTAATTAATTGTTTACTTTTATTATTTTAATTGATTGTAGTATAAAATCAATCAATCACTCTTTTTCACACATTCACGACACGTATTCGACACCGAAACAAAGACTCGATATTCGACCTTCGTTGGGAAACGACCCGGGGAAAACGCATACGTTGCCTTTTCCTTCGGAAATAAAAACACTACTAAAACAACGAATCAGTTAAGTGTAGATACTTTTGAATATACTTCAAACGGAGTTAAGAAGATAGTAGAGAGTCAAATACTTAACAAAGCTAAATCTGGTTTAGGTTATAAGTCAGTTGCACCCCCTTTTAGAGGAATGTTTGTTCCACCAGGAATTGATTTAGCTCATACAGGTTTAGAAGAGTTTAAGGATATGGATTTTCCTGGATATGGTGTTAAGATTAGTGAGAATCCTGTTAAATTTGTTAAGGCAGAAGATTCTTTTGTGAGTGCTAGTGATAAATCTCTTTCTGAGGAAAAGATGTCCTCTGATAGGAACTCAGATGCACCAACTATTGAGGATTGGACATCTGATGATGAGGATGCAAAGGTTAAGGTAGAAGTTAAACATACTCCTAAAGTGGTTAAGACTGAAAATATAAAACCAATTAGGAAAAGTGTTCGATATGCTGAGATGTATAGGACTAAGAACAGATCACCAATTTCTGAGGGTAGTCATAGGAACTGGAATCACTCAAAATCTAAGAAATTGGATGATAAGTTTGCTATGATTAGAAAAGTGTGCTTTGTTTGTGGAAGTTTTGATCATATGGCTGCTTATTGTGATTCTAACCCATGGAAAAAGAGGGTTTCTGGGAATACAAGGGTGAATAGGAACAATGCTAGGGTAACTCAAAATAGTCCAACTAGATTGACAAGCCCTAATGCAAATCATAAGATGTCACCCAAAGCTGTTATGTTAAAGACTGGCATCAAAACAGTTTCAACTGCTAGTCAAAACAAGTGGTTTAATAACAAGCAAACTGTTTCAAGTGCAAAACAATTTTCAAATCATGCACAAACAGTTAAAAGGCATTTTTATGAGAAAACAGCAATGACCAATCAGAAGTGGGTGCCAAAATTTAAACAAGCAGTTCCAACTGCTAGGTCAGCAGTTCCGACTGCTAGACCAGCAAATCCTACTGCTAGGCACTTAAATGTTAAGGGAAAAAGGGACAATGCTGTCAAGGCCTCAGCACATTGGGTTAGACATTCTACCAAACCCAATGGTGCATCAAAGACCTCCAACAAGTTTTCTCATCTTGATGCACAAGGTAGATCCAAACCAGTGATGGTTTAGATCCCCAAAAGAAACTAACACCTTTATTTTGTGTGCAGGAACATCCTTCAAATGGTAAAGAAGATAGAGGATATTCAGACAGTGGATGTTCAAGGCACATGACAGGCAACATGTCATATCTTTCAGACTTTATTGCTCTGGATAGAGGACCAGTTGTCTTTGGTGGTGGTATTGGAGGAAGGATTACTGGTAAAGGGGTAATTAAAACTGGTAATCTTGATTTTGAAAATGTGTATTATGTACTAGAACTTAAGTACAATCTTTCCAGTGTATCACAAATTTGTGATAAACAGAACAAAGTTTTATTTACTGATACTGATTGTCTTATTCTTTCTCCTGATTTTAAGCTACCTGATGAAAGTCAAGTATTGCTTAAAATCCCTAGAAAGGATAATACATACAGTGTTGAGATGAATAAACTAGTTCCTAAGGTTGGACTTACTTGTCTTGTTGCAAAAGCCACATTGGAAGAATCAATGTTGTGGCACAGAAGGCTTGGTCATGTTAATTTTAAAACCATTATCAAAATTGCTAAAAATGGGTTGGTAAGAGGTTTACCAAACAAAACTTTTCTCAATGACCAAACTTGTGTTTCTTGCCTTAAAGGTAAGCAACACAGAGCCTCATGTAAGCCAAAGACCCAGAACTCTATTTCTCAAGCTTTATATATGTTGCATATGGACCTGTTTGGTCCTACTTCTGTGAATAGCTTGAACTTTAAGAGATACTGTCTCGTTATCACTGATGATTATAGTAGGTTTTCTTGGGTATTCTTTATGAAAACTAAGGATGAAACTAGTGAAATCCTTAAGACCTTCATTGTTGAAGTAGAAAACCTAGTTGATAAGAAAGTTAAAATAATCAGATGTGACAATGGGACTGAATTCAAGAATAGGGTGATGGATGATTTTTGCAGAGAAAAAGGTAATAAGAGGGAGTTTAGTGTAGCTAGAACCCCACAGCAAAATGGTGTAGCTGAGAGAAAGAATAGGACTCTTATAGAGGCTGCTAGGACAATGTTAGCTGACTCTAAGCTACCAGTTTCATTTTGGGCTGAAGCAGTTAGCACTGCTTGTTATGTATTGAATAGGGTTTTAGTTATGCAACCTCACAATAAGACTGCTTATGAGCTTCTTAGAGGTAGAACCCCTGCTTTAAGCTTCATGAGACCTTTTGGTTGTCATGTTACTATCCTTAATACCAAAGACCAACTAGGAAAGTTTGATGGGAAATCTGAGGAAGGTTTCTTTGTTGGTTATTCTATGCACAGTAAGGCTTTTAGGGTGTACAATACAAGCACCAAGCATGTAGAAGAAAATCCGCACAGAGAATTTTTGGAGAATAAACCAAATGTTGCAGGTGTAGGTCCAGATTGGATCTTTGATATTGACAGTCTTTCAGATTCCATGAATTATGTGCCTGTTACAGGTACAAATACTAACCATGATGCAGGTTCAGAGGAGGAAGATGAAGATTGCATTTTCATACCAGTCATGGAAGAAAGTCCAGTGAATGAGTCTTCTACAACGAAAGATGATATTCCTTCATCAAGTGGTGTAGACAAAGAGAAAGATGTTGCTGAAACCAGTGGTCAGAATGGTAAAGAAGCTGAAAATCCAACAAGCAGTACAAATGAAGTTAGTACTGCCCAGCCACAAGTTCCAACTACTGAGCAAAATTGTGATGCTGCTGGACCAAGTCAACCTCATCTTGATTCACCATTTGATACTGCTTCTCAAGTTGATGAGTTTGATTTCTTTGGAGATGGTCTACAAAACATGCCTACCAGCTATGCAGCTCCTTCTACTCCCCATACTATTGTACATAGGAATCATCCACTTACCAATATCATAGGAGATGTACAATCTGGAGTGAAGACCAGAAGGCAAATACAAGATCCAGATCATCATGGATTTCTCAGTGTGGTATATAAGGAGAAACATCATGATGATGAGCATGCGTGTATGTTTGTATGTTTTCTATCTCAGGTAGAACCCAAGAATGTGCTAAAGGATTTAGAAGAATCAAGTTGGGTTGAAGCTATGCAAGAAGAACTGCTTCAATTCAAAATTCAGAATGTATGGGTTCTGGTTGATCTACCAAAGGGAATGAGAGTGATTGGTACAAAGTGGGTTTTCAGGAACAAGAAGGATGAGAAGGGCATTGTGATAAAGAACAAAGCAAGATTGGTTGCTCAAGGCTATACTCAGGAAGAGGGTAAAGATTATGAGGAAGTTTTTGCTCCAGTTGCCAGGATTGAAGCAATAAGATTATTTCTTGCTTATGCTTCATTTATGGGGTTTATGGTCTGTCAAATGGATATGAAAAGTGCCTTTCTGTATGGTACTATTGATGAGGAGGTCTATGTTTCACAACCTCCAGGTTTTATAGACCCAGAGCATCCTGACAAGGTTTATAAGGTGGTGAAAGCTCTATATGGATTGCATCAGGCTCCAAGAGCTTGGTATGAAACTCTTGCTAAATATCTTATGACGAATGGGTTTCATAGAGGGAAAATTGATCAAACTCTCTTTATTAAAAAGAACAAGGGTGATATTCTACTGGTACAAGTCTATGTAGATGACATCATTTTTGGTTCTACAAAGAAACAGATGTGTAAGGAGTTTGAAAAGCTGATGAAAGACCAATTTCAGATGAGTTCTATGGGAGAGCTTACCTTCTTTCTAGGTCTTCAAGTACAGCAAAAGCCAGATGGTATATTTATCTCTCAGGATAAATATGTCGGTGAAATATTGAGGAAATTCCAATTCACAGATGCCAAGGTTGCTAGCACACCAGTTGATAAGGAGACACATTTGCTATTAAAGGATCACAGTGGTGAAGATGTGGAAGTGCACATGTATAGATCTATGATTGGGTCTCTGATGTACCTTACATCATCTAGGCCTGACATTATGTTTGCTGTTTGTGCCTGTGCAAGATTCCAAGTAAATCCTAAGGTGTCTCATCTCACAGCAGTAAAAAGAATCTTCAGATACCTTAAAGGTCAGCCTAACTTGGGGCTATGGTATCCTAAAGAGTCTGCATTTGATCTAGTGGCATTCTCTGATTCAGATTATGCTGGTGCTAGCATGGATAGAAAGTCTACAACAGGTGGATGTCAGTTCTTGGGTTGTAGATTAATTTCTTGGCAGTGTAAAAAGCAGACTATGGTGGCCACATCTACTACTGAAGCAGAATATGTGGCAGCAGCAAGTTGTTGTGCTCAAGTTCTTTGGATTCAAAACCAGATGCTTGATTATGGGTACAATTTCTTAAACACAATTATACATATAGACAATAGCAGTACAATGTGTATCATTAAGAATCCAGTTCAACATTCAAAAACTAAACATATTGAAATTAGACATCATTTTATAAGAGACTGTGCTGAAAAGAAGTTAATAAAAGTTGTTAAAATACACACTGATGACAACTTTGCTGATCTCTTAACAAAAGGTTTTGATGTAAGCAGATTTCAGTACTTGGTAACAGGTATTGGAATGCTTAATCCTTCAAAAGATTAATGTCTAAATGTTTTTGGTTTTTGTACTGTTAGTTGTGCTATTTGTATAGTTAGTACTGCTTGGTAATTTTTGGTACTGTTAGTCAATTGTGATAACTGTTAAAAGAGAATATTGTATATTGTGTTTTCTTTGGTTTTGGACTAACATTTCAGGTTAAGAAAAGCTTTTTGCTTTGGATTGTGCTTTGGAAAGTATGGTGGTTTGGATTGTCAAGTGTGAATGCTTGTCACACAACAAATGGTAATTGATTTACCATGTCTAACCAACATAAGAATCAACTAGTCCAGATCAAACGGTTTCTGGTAAAGAGTACTCAAATCCGTTTATGGTTGATAGTTTACCAATAACTAGTCGGTTATCAACTCACCAAATCTAAGTGTGAAGAGTTGGCTAGTCCATAGCAAACGGCTATTGGTAAAGACATGTCAAATCCGTTCATAGCTGATAGTTTGCTTAAAACTATAAGAGGAAAAAAATGTTTTCAAATCCACATTAAACTTACAACTTGATTTTATCTCTGAAAACTTTTTGCTAACAGTTTATACTGTTGGGGTTAACAGTTTGTACTGCTGGCTTCACCAGTTTGTACTGCTTGTTCAAACTTAGTTCCTACTGAGTTTATGCTCTGTGATACACCTCTCTCAGAAGGTAACACATCTGGAAGTGTTGAGAGTAGTTTGAAACTAAACAACTGAATTGATGGTAACTTGTACAAATTGTCATATTGGATGCTGAGCTTGGATGTCATATGTTCTAATTCATCTGATGGTGAAGATTCTTCCAAACAGGGGAGGAATTAAAAGTTTGTTCTAGTTCCTGTTAAAGATGATTATGTAATTCAGGGGAGGAATTAAGAGTCAGAGATGAATCATAAACAGGGGCATAAAATTTATTCATTGCAGAGGTGGATTCATTACATAAGAAAAACCAACAAAACCAACCAACTCCTAACATCACAAAACCAAACAACTACCAACACACAAACCTAAACCAATCTAACACATAACCACTACTCAAGCTTCCTTTTGCATTTGTCCTTGAAGTCTGTCATGGATTTGTGAACTCCTTTGCCATTGATTGAGTTCCATACTTTCCAACAAGGAAGTCCCAAAACTTGTTTCTCAGGTCTTGGAAGTGGAAGTGGTTGATGTATTTCGGGCACTTGAACCTTACTCATTTTTGCCACAGCTTTCTCTATCTCTCTTGTCAATACAACTGATAGTGGAAGTGCTTGTTGATCATCATCATCAGAGGATATAAAAAGGCCATCGTCAGAAGATACTTCTTGAGCTTTTGGAGATGGATTTCTGATTGTCAGATTAGTATAGTTCGGTGGAAAGTAAGATCTCCATCCATCACTTTCTGAATTTGAAGATGAATCTGAAGAAATCTCAACAATGTTTGGATTGGAAGAACTCATTATGTTTAATAGTTGTGATTTGAAGAATGATGGGTTAATATTGAGAATTTAAGGCTTTTTATAGAACCAATGGTGTTTTAAAGCAATTAAATGCAGGGTTGGTATTAGCAATTAAATTCTTTGGGTTGGTATTTAGAATTAATTCCTTATAGGAATAAATTTATTTATGGTAATTTTTGAGGAGTTGACCAAAAAGAGTACGATATGTGAAGAAAATTCCCAAGTGTTTCGAGATTAAAGATTAGTGTTTGAAAGAATCCACCCCATCAACATAATCAGAAGTTTAATTCAAGAAACTTGTTGATTTGCATAGAAATCATAAGTTTAGGGGAGGATTGTTGGGAATTAAATTAAGCAGTTAGTACGGTTGAAGAATACAAGAACAGTTAGTACTGCTGATGAAGAGAAGAATACAAGAACAGTTAGTACTGCTGATGAAGAAAAGTTAGGACTGCTTAGAAGATTAAGGTGAAACCGTGTGAAGATAAATATGGAATGGATATGATGTATATCTTATTTGTATAGAATGATACGAATATAGTTTACTTGTAAAGGACTCTTTGTGCTATAAAAAGAGATCCTCAGTTAGGGTTTTATATACATAATTGATATCCATATCTCATATACGAACAAGCATTGTAAAGAGCTTCACGTTTAATCGTTCAATATATTGAAAGCAAAGTGTTTGGTTGAACAATTGTCTTGTTTATTATTATTGTTACATTCATACGATCATACAATCACCAAACACATATTCTTCTAAGTACTTGGTAGTAAATTCCGCATGCTATCAAGTATATACTCAAAGTATCCCCAACACAACGTGTGTGCAATGCTTAATCAATAATAACTTTTCCACCATTTTGTTTGCAAGCTCTATTCAGACTCATGTACTCTTTGGATGATTTACTAGTTGTTGTATGCTTTAATCATGATGTACTCTAGTATGTTTTAATCATGTTGTATGCTTTACTCTCTACTTAATGAATGATTATTTTCACTATGCTTGCTCATATTTTTTTTGCTATATATATATATACTTGTACTTCTAATATTTTTTTTTGCAAGCATTCCATAGCTCGACTCCTTGGTGCCCTCAAACGAGGGGGAGCACACATCAAGGGGGAGTTCTCATTCCGACAAATTTCACATCTAAAACTTGTCGGCATAACCTTTTTGATTCTACAAAAAGGGGGAGAAGTAGATATAAACTCACTAAATACTTGTCTAAAAAATAATTTTTTAGTTTAATGAGTTTAGATTTTGTAATCATCTAAAAGGGGGAGATTGTTGATATAAATAATGCCTAAACACGTTATTAATATTTTTCGATATCTCTACGTTTTGATAATCACAAAATGTAAAATCATTAAACGAAAGATTATGACGTAAACAAGTATTTAGTTGTAAATATCTATTTTAACAACTTAGTCACTTAAGGTATGAATAAACAAATGCCTAATGCATTATATGATCAAAGGAACTTTTTCTTAATCACTAGATTTTTTATAAAATGACACAAACATTTTATATCTTTTATAAAATCATTTTTGGAAATTAAAGGAAAATGTTTAATCCATAATAAATTTATGAATTCAAATTTTCAACCAAAAATGGCAAAAATATTTCAGAAAAACCTTCCACATAAAAAGACAAAGCTGGGCAACGTTCAGATTGGGCGGCCCCCTTAATTATTAAAGGGACCGGCCCCCTATTTAAGGGGACCGCCCCGCTCCTCTAGCCCCTCAGCTTTGCCTATAAATACTGGTTCATTCCTGGACTTTTTCCTCACCTTTTGCACCCCAAACCTTCTGTTCTAAATCTCTTCTTATTTTTTCTAAATCCTTTGATCATATATTCTTAAGCATTGGTTTCTAAGTGATCCAAGCTTCTACCATCCAAGTGCAAAAGGAGAATACTCCTTCAACTATTAGAGAAGAAGTATTGTAGTTTCATTCATATTATTTTGTAGTTGTGTAAATTATTTGATAAGGTGTTGTGTAGTTGTAATAAGTAGATCAAGGTGTAAGTAAGTAGTGGTGTTGTAAAGAAGTAGTGTAGAAGTTGTGAAGCCGTCGTGTAGAAGTTGTGAAGCCCTCGTGAAGAAGTTGTGAAGCCGTCATGAAGAAGTTGTGTAAAAGTTGTGAGATTGGTTCTAGCTACGATTAGGACTCGACATCTAGCTTTGTGTCGTTAAATTGGTATAAGCAAAAGTGTGTAAGGTTTCTCCGCTACAAGGGAGTTTGTTGACATAGTGAAGTGGACTCTCGAGTAGGTGACTCGAGGAGTGGAGTAGGGCAAGGAAGGTGTCCTTGTAGCCGAACCACTATAAATCCGCGTGTTGTGGTTTGATCTTTCCATCTCTATCCTTCATTTCATTTCATTTACTTTACTTGCATTATTTATTTACGTTTACTTATATTTGTTCATATTGTTCAAGAGTTGAATTCACATAAAGACCGAATCAAAGTTTAAAAAAGTAAACAAAGGTTTTCATAATAAAATTAAAAAGACGTAAAACTATTCAACCCCCCATTCTAGTTTTCCACAATCAACTTCTAGTTTAGAAAAATGCCTGACCATGTTGTCATGGTCATCGTTTTTGATTTTCTCATGCAATTTTAAATTCTCCCCCTCAAGCTCAACAACACGATTCTGAGAAACATTCAATGCAACAGACAACTCATGAAATTGACAGCAGTTAATGCAGAATCAGTAACAGTATAAAATACATCCTGTGCAATGCATCTAGCAATCAAATTCTCATTGGTGATGAGAATATTATTTCTTTCAATTTCACTGCATTTAGGGTGGAGGGAGTGACAAGCGGGTTCACAAGCGGGTTCGAAAGGTTTGTAGCGGGTATGGATGCCAGTAAAGCGGGCTTTGCAAACGGGATGCATTTGCGAGCTTGGAGCTCGCTTTGGGCTGGAATAATGTACAAACGATTTGACACTTTATTGGTGTGTTTGTGAAAATATTTTGGGAGGGTTGGGAGAATGATGGTTTCCAGTAAAAAAGGTTGGATTGAGGGTTGGAGGGTTGAAATGAGGTGGAGGGATTTGATTGGTTAAAGTTTGGGAGGGTTGGAGGGTAAAAGATGATCACTCCTCCCACCCTTAATATAACCAGCATGTTGTTTCACTATGTTTTCCGTATCTTTAAACACTCCTTTCATCTCTTTTAATTCAGTTTCAATGGTTTTTTGCATGCCCTCAAAATGTTCTTTGAGAAGTTTAAAAAATGGAATGACCTCAGTTAAGTAGAACTGTTTTGTTAATTCAAAACCCCTTTCCCCTTCATTAATTCTTGTTGGTGTAATTCTCTTCTTACATGTTTTATCAAAATCAGCAAATAGTTGACAAAGAACATATATGTTAATTAGAGTTTTACATTATGTTGGAAGAGTTAAAGGAACTAAGTGCCTAGGTGTATTGGGTGGGTACACCGTTGCAACCGCTATTTTCCTAAGGGATGGAGTTTTGGCCTTAAGTTCTTCGGCCTTTCTCTTTTCTACGTCCTAAGACCAAAATATTTGTTCAAGCGTCAACTTAGTTTGAGGTACAAAAACAGTCAATCGGTTCTCTTCATAGTAATCATGGGGTTTGATTATGACTCGATTGACTATACATTTGGGATCCTTCATTTTCTCAGCCATTCTTGAGAGGATTCACGATACACTATAAGGTTGTTAGACCTTTGTTGCTTTGTGTATATGATATATTGAGTTAATATGATTAAGTATGCGGAATCTACTTAATCACACTTAGAAGGTTATTTGGATATGGAAATGGAACAGTTATGTTTGTTATAGAACAATGAACAAAGAAAGTTTATCACCAAACGATTCAATATTATTCAAGATAATACGAGTGATCTTCACTATCACTAGGGTTACAAAACCTTGAATCTTATGTTTCTATGACTTATGATATTGTTGTGTTTGTTCTATGTTCTTAACAGATATTCAACATGAATTAAGCACACATAATATCTAGTCTAAGATCTCTCATTTATAGTCCAAGAGAGATCTTTACAAATATTGTCAAGTCTAATCGAACACTTGCTTGAGAGTGTCAGTCATTAAGATACAACATGTATCTGTGTTTACAACTTGTTACTGAACAATTTGTCTAAAGATATTATCTACCGTGTATTGTTGACTATTATACACATAATATCTTTGTATTCTTATCCAATCAGCAGTGGAATACTTCAATAGTTATCCACTCAGCGGTAGAATCTTCTTCACCAGCAGCAGCATCATTCAACAGTAGAATGTTTTAATGCTAGCAGTAGAATCAAATGCACTAGCAGTAGAATGATACTTGGAGTATTTATTTGAGTATAACTGATCTTGTAATCCTTTAATTCCCGATATTAATCTTCTAAATATTTAATTCCCAACAATCCTCCCCTAAACATGTGAATCATTTTCAACATGTTTCTGAATTAAATTATGGATTGTGAAGATCTTTCAAACACTTCTGTAGTCAGATTCTTGATCTGAGCTATCTTTTGTTCTTCAATATTAAATATCTTTCTCAGTAACTCATCTGCTATTTTCTTTTGACTTCGACAATATTAGTACCTATCTTCAAGCTTTAAACAAAGCCTAAAAGATGGTGCAATTTCCTTGGATGGAGGAATTATAAGAGGCAATGATGCTGTGTATCTTGGATGCTTGTTTCAACAAGTGAAATCATCTATCAGCATGCCTTTGCAAGTGATGAACAAACGTAGTGAATTGAAATTGACCTAGATAGAACTTTCTCATTTAGAATGCTTCATCCATTCTGAATATATATAATACTCCAGAATCAGCTCTGTTCTTGTCATTTTCAACCTCCATGTCATCATCTTGTATGCTCTTGTCTTTTCCTCCCTTACATTTGGTTAATCTTCCTTGGGCTTTATTTCCTCTCCTGAGATATTTCCTCCCCTGAGATGCAAATAACATTTTATCCTCCCCTGTTTGGAAGATCTCTCACCATCATCCCATCATCATCTGTTCTACCAATGTGAACTTGTTTTCAGACAATGTTGTACATGTAGCCATCAATTCCTTAAGAGTTTATGTGCTGCCCTCATCACTTCTAGGTGTGTTAACTCCTATGAGAAGTGATTCATGGGGCATTGACTCATTATCCATCAATGGATGGTTTTTCTGAGTCCATTTGAAAATCCTTTTTAAGAAATTTTTGACTTAGCAGTATGTTCATGATTTTATTATAGAAAAATCATACTGCTTTCAACCATTTTGAAGGGATTAAGTGTGTAACAGACACTTAATCTAGAATTCGGTTTAAAGCAACCTCTGGTTGTGTGAGAAACAATGTTTTCAGTTATAAATAACTGCCTGTGTAAAGATAAACCTATTCAAAAGGCTTTCTTGACAGAGTTTTCAGCTCATAGCAATTGTTGCCTCTAACACAAGTGCTAGATTCACTTTTACTAGCTGTTCTTTCTATCAGATGTCCTTAGACTTGCTCATTATACTTAATAGTATAAAATGATAGAAAGTGAGTTGTGTTAGTTACTATCTGACCAACTGAACTATCAATTCAATGTGAAATATCATAATCAGATTTCAAGAAATAAGTTCTAAGGGATCAATTAACTTAGGAGAAAACCTTTGTTAATAAATTCCCAAACTCAGTCCATCATAAACCTATTATGTCAGCAACTGATATCATCATTCTACTGCTTCCATTTCACTTGAAACTTCCCTTTTGTTCAACGTTCATACCTGAAAATGTTAGTCCAAAACCAAGAAACAAAATGCAAAGCATATGTCTTATAGCAGTATCATAGATATGACTAACAAAAAGAACTTAAACAATTAAAAATTTGTACCAGCAGCACAAACTTTTCACTAACGGTAGTATTTTATAAAGCCAGCAGTACAATTAAAAATTTATACACAAAAACACATAGTTTTAAATCATTGATGATTAAGCATCCCAATACTTGCTACCAAGTACTGAAACCTTCCAATATCAAAAGCTTTTGTAAGAAGATCTGAAAAGTTGTGATCAGAATTAATTTTAAGAACTTGAATCAACTTTTTCTCATTACAATCTCTAATAAAATGATGTCTTATTTCAATGTGTTTTGTTTTAGAATGTTGCACTGCATTTTTAATTATACAAATTGTACTACTATTATCAATATGAATGACAGTGT
The DNA here is from genome assembly GCA_021014915.2 of Artemisia tridentata subsp. tridentata. Lineage (NCBI taxonomy): Eukaryota > Viridiplantae > Streptophyta > Magnoliopsida > Asterales > Asteraceae > Artemisia > Artemisia tridentata. The sequence continues at coordinate 60,484,646 of CP139502.1, read as the reverse complement.
TCATGAAATTGTACCCATAGTCAAGAAGTTGGTTTTGAAGCCATAGGACTTGACCATAGCAACTTGCAGCAGCTACATATTCAGCTTCAGTTGTTGAAGTAGCCACAATTGTTTGCTTCTTACACTGCCATGAGATAAGTCTACACCCAATGAATTGTCATCCTCCAGTTGTTGACTTTCTGTCCAAGCTAGCACCAGCATAATCACTATCCGAAAATGCTACCAAGTCAAAAGGCGATTCCCTTGAATACCATAGACCCAACCTTGGTTGACCCTTGAGATATCTAAAAATCCTCTTGACTGCTGTTAAATGAGAAACCTTTGGAGTTACTTGAAATCTTGCACAAGCACAAACAGAGAACATAATGTCAGGTCTTGATGATGTGAGATACATCAAAGGGCCTAACATAGATCTTTAAGTGTGTTGATGCGTGGTTTTGCAACCTTAAAACAGGTTTTACCTCTCGAGGGATCTCAAGAGGCTTACAACCCCACCAGGCAGTGTACCTGACCGATGTAGTATAGTGTAGTGGTAAGTACGGGGGATTGATCGTTCTCCACAGGGAATAGTGTTCGTTAGGTATGAAAAACTACTCTAATAGGTCTAAGGGTGAGAGAAGATTCTTTTTATGTTTTTATAATTTTATGAAAGCAAGTAAAATCTCGGGTTTGAAAGAGTGGGCGGAATTAGTTGCTAGTCAACTAACCCAAGTTACTACGAATGCAAATAAAATAAAATAACAGAAAATGAAAATGTGGTGAAACTTATATGGAGAGAAATGTGTTTACTTAGATTTCCTTACTCCCTAACTATCTTTTACCGGTTGATTAGTGTGTATTAATTGCGTGGATGACGGGTGTATTCCTTAATACCAATCGTGGGGTGGCGTACGTACTTCCCCAACTCTATGAACTCCTACTTCACTCCTATGTCGAGCCGGCTAAGAAGCTCCTAACATGGGATCACTAGAATTCGCTCATGCATTAAATACAACCATAAAAACCTTAGTACGCATTGGTTCATGTTTCTTAAGACGTTCAAGCAAGTTACCGTATAGGAGGTTAGCCAGTTTTCTTAAGCCTAACATCGATAAACAATCATCCAATACAATTAATAACACACCAACAACCAATAATCAATAGTTAGGTTTCATTAGATCTAAGCAAACACAAGATAAATCTAGCCTAGCATGTTAAACAAAAGACAAGAACAAGATAGAATCAAACAACACATAGACATATTGAATGATTAATTGATAACTTATCTTCAATGTAACATGGAAGATCTCAAGGCAAAAAGCCTTGAAAAAGCTGCTAAAATCGTCTTAGGGTTTCCTCCCAAAAGGTTACACACAAAGTTCCACACTAATGACAAAAAATTGCAAAACTATATATAGAGATTAAGGGCTGACGGCGTCACATTGTAGATCCTGACGCCGTCACCTCGCCGCTTTTAGGGTTCCCGGATGGCCTTCCTGACGCCGTCCCTCTTTAGACCTCCAAAATCCGTTCTGGCTTATCAAAGCTCGACGCCGTCAGAAATAAGCTTGACGCCGTCCCTCTTTAAATTAAGCCGTGACGACCTTGATCACTTCAAAGGGTGACGCCGTCAGATTTTTCATGCAAAATTCTCTGGCTTATCATGAGTAATTTTCATATCCACCTTTTTCTTGCCAAGCCATGACGCCGTCTGGGGAAATTCCTGACGCCGTCAAAGGTACTTTCCAGCATAATTTTGAGACTTTGCCGTTTTCTTCACTTTTATGCTCCAAAAACGTCCAAAATGCTTCCTTTTCCAAATTTCATCTCCAAAGTACCTAAAATGACAAAAGGAACGATTTAGGGCAATATTTGATCAAATAAATACGATTTAGGGCTTAAATGACCCCCTAAAAATGGTACACTTTTCGCTTCATCATGTGTACATCTACATTGTCTCCATCTAAATCTTTAAGAAGAGGCTTCTCAGAGTCTATTGGTGTGCTTGCTACTTTTGAATCAGCAAAGTTGAACTTCCTTAGTATCTCAGCAACATATTTATCTTGACTAATAAATATGCCTTCACATGATTGTTTAACTTGCAAATCCAAAAAGAATGTAAGTTCCCCCATGGAACTCATCTGAAACTTATCATGCATAAGCTTCTCAAACTCCAAACACATCTCTTTCCTTGTAGATCCAAAGATGATATCATCCACATACACCTGAACTAACAAAAGATCACTCTTTTGCTTCTTGATGAATAATGTCTGATCAATCTTGCCTTTTTGAAATCCATTTTCAATTAAGTAGGAAGCTAGTGTTTCATACCATGCTCTAGGTGCCTGATGAAGGCCATAAAGAGCCTTAACTACTCTGTACACTTTTTCTAGATGGTCAGGATCAATGAACCCTGGAGGTTGTGAGACATACACCTCTTCTTCAATAGTACCATATAAAAATGCACTCTTGACATCCATTTGATAAACTGTGAAGCCCATAAATGAAGCATAAGCTAAGAAAAGCCTAATTGCCTCAAGTCTTGCTACTGGAGCAAAAACCTCATCATAGTCTATACCTTCTTCTTGTGTGTACCCTTGGGCTACTAATCTAGCCTAATTCCTAATCACTATGCCCCTTTCATCCCTTTTATTCTTGAAAACCCATCTAGTACCAATTACCTTTTCATCCTTAGGTAAATCAACTAGCACCCAAACCTTCTGAATCTTAAACTGAAGAAGCTCCTCTTGCATAGCTTCCACCCAGCTTGAATCATCCAGGGCTTTAAGAATGTTCTTTGGTTCTGCCTGAGAGAGAAAACATACAAACAATAAAGAGTTTGAAAACTCATGCTGCTTTGAAGCATAAAGGGCATCAAGAAGCCCTTGTTGGTCTAAAGACATCAGCTGTTGTCTTGTCTTCACACCTGATAGTACATCTCCAATCACATTTTCTAGGGAGTGGACTTTGTGAATCCTGGTGTGTGGTGTTGAAGGAACTTGATATTTGGGTGAGATATTGCTCAAATCCACCTCTTTATCTGAGAAATCTGCTTCATTTGAGTCTGAAGGGCCAGCAGTAGAATCATTTGGCCTAGCAGCAAAAAAATTAAGCCTAGCAGTAGAATGCTCTGTCTCAGCAGTACTAGCATCAGCAGAAACATTTTTTTTGTTCCTTGGTTCCATCTTCCTTGTGTTCATCTTCAACATCTTCTTTAGCTTTACCAGAAGAAGATTCATCATTTGTTGAAGTTGAAGCCACACTGGTACTTATTGGCATCCATACATGATCTTGATTTGTCTCCATGTCTAACCCTGCCTCATTTGTTATTTGTGAACCTGAAAAATCATTAGTTTCTGCAACAACAGGCACATAATTCATAGAATGGGTTAGTGTCTCTAGATCAAATAGCCAATTAGGACCTTGACCTGTTACATTGGATTTGTTCTCTAAAAATTCCACATGCAGGTTTTCCTCTACTCTTCTAGTTCTTGAGTTGTATACTCTAAAAGCTTTGCTATTGAGAGAATATCCAACTAAGAATCCTTCATCTGCTTTACCATTAAACTTTCCAAGATTGTCTAAGGTATTCAGAATTGTCACATGACATCCAAAAGGTCTAAGAAATCCTATTGCATGAGTTCTACCTCTAAAAAGCTCATATGATGTCTTATTGTGAGATTTTACAACCAAAACCCTATTTTGAACATAGCAAACAGTGTTGACTACTTCTGCCCAAAAAGTGATAGGTAACTTAGAATCGGCTAACATGGTTCTAGCACCTTCTATGAGTGTTCTATTTCTCCTCTCAGCAACACCATTCTGTTGTGGAATTCTAGCAACACTAAATTCTCTCCTAATACCTTTTTCTTTGTAGAAATCATCTATAACTCTATTTTTGAATTCTGTCCCATTATCACATCTAATGACTTTTACTCTTTTGCTTACTAGGTTTTCTATCTCTGTAATGAATGTTTTAAGAATGCTAGAAGTCTCATCCTTAGAACCAAAAAAAAAAAAATACCCATGTAAATCTACTATAGTCATCAGTAACAACTAGACAATATCTTTTATGCTTTAGGCTCCTAACAGAAGTAGGTCCAAATAAATACATATGAAGCATAAAATATGATTGATCAATAGAGTTAAAAATTTCGGGCTTACAAGTGGCTTTGTGTTGTTTGCCTTTAAGACAAGCAATGCATGTTTGGTCATTTTCAAATCGTTTTTGAGGTAAACCTCTTACCAAACCATTCTTAACAATCTGATTTATGGTTTGGAAGTTAATGTGACCAAGCCTTCTATGCCATAACATTGATTCATCCAATGTGGCCTTTGCTACAAGACAAGTTAAAGCCTTTTTAGGAACAATGTTCTTCATATCAACACTGTACATATTGCCCTTTCTAGGAATTTTAAGAAGTACTTGACTTTCATCAGGCATCTTAAAATCAGGAGAAAGCACAAGACATTCAGAGTCACAGAAAAGAACTTTGTTCTTTTTATCACACATTTGTGAGACACTAAAAAGATTATACTTAAGCTCTTGCACATAGAACACATCTTCAAAATCTAAATTTCCACTTTTAATTGTACCTTTACCAGAAATGTTGCCACCAATACCTCCTCCAAAGGTAACATAGCCTCCATCTATTGATTGAAAATCTGAGAGATAAGACTTGTTACCTGTCATGTGCCTTGAACATCCACTATCTGAGTATCCTTGATCCTCTTGTTTATCAGATGAATGTTCCTGCACAGTAATAAGGAGTATTAGTTTCCTTTGGGGACCCAAGCCATTACTGACTTGGATCTGCCTCGTGCATCAATGTAATTTAATCTCTTAAGAATGGTTGATGCACCATTGGGTTTTGTTGGATTCCAAACCCAACATGTTGAGGCCTTAACAGCATTTGCCCTGTTTTTCGAAGCAGCAGTATTAACTGTTGGCTTTGCAGTTGTACCCTTAATATTCCAAACTTGTTTTTGGACCACTGCTTTTGTTTGAATGGGCCTTTTAACAGGTTTTGATGCATTTTTGAAAGTTGATTTTGCAATTTTAACTGTTGGTCTTGAGTTAACAGTCATGAATGGTCTAGCAGTTGGAACTGCTTGTCTAGCAGTAGAAACTGCTTTTGAAACTGCTCTGGGTTTTGTTCTAGTAAAGTTAGAGTGATCTTTAATTGTTTGCCTTTTAAAGTTCACCCTATTGTTTGCATACCCAGATACCCTTTGGTTGCAGAAAGCTGCAAGATGGTCAAAACTACCACATGTGTAACAAGCTTTGTTATAAAAAGCAAAGTCATCACCTAATTGGTGAGACTTGAGGTTATTCCAACTCTTTTGGTTACCTCTGGGCTTGTTGTTGGTTCTGTATTGTTCACAATACTTAACTGGTTGCCTAACATGTTTAACATTGTTTTTAGGCCTATGAGTATCCTGTTTGACTATCTTAGGAACACTTGTTCCTGCTTTCTTAACCACTTTAGGTTTAGATATAACCTGATCATCTTCAACACTATTAGATACCCAGTCTTCAATGACTACTCTATCTGATCTTCAATCAGAGGACACCTTGTCCTCTGGAAGTGAAGTATTACTTATACTTTCACCTACTTTCTCTACCTTAGGACTCTCACTAGACTTAGAACCATATTCCATTATTGGTTCTTGAAACTCAGCGAAACCTGTGTGTGCTAGGTCGATACCAGGAGGTGAAGGAACACCTCTGTATGGTGGAAGAACAGACTTGTATCCTACACCAGATCTAGCTTTATTGATTACTTGAGCTTCCCAAAATTTATTAATTCCCTCTGAGGAATGAGCTAAAGCATCTACTGTTATCTTAACATTTTCACTTTTATTTTTGGCTTTAGCTAATGATTCATTTTGCAAACAAATTATTTCATCTTTGAACTCTGAGTTTCTTTTTAGGGCATGATGCGTGGTTTTGCTACCTTACAACAGGTTTTACCTCTCGAGGGATCTCAAGAGGCTTGCAATCCCCACCAGGTAGTGTACCTGACCGATGTAATATAGTGTAGTGGCAAGTACCAGGGGATTGATCGTTCTCTAGAGGAATAGTGTCGTTAGGATTGAAAAACTACTCTAATAGGTCTAAGGGTGAGGGAAGATTCTTTTTGTATTTTTATATTTTTTTATGAAAGCAAGTAAAATCTCGGGTTTGAAGAAGTGGGCGGAATTAGTTGCTAGTCAACTAACCCAAATAACTACAATTGCAAGTAAAATAAAATGACTGAAAATAAAAGATTGTGGAACTTATATGGAGAGAAATGTGTTTACTTAGATTTCCTTACTCCCTAACTATCTTTTACCGGTTGATTAGTGTGTATTAATTGCGTGGATGACGGGTGTATTCCTTAATACCAATCGTGGGGTCGCGTACGTACTTCCCCAACTCTATAAGCTCCTACTTCACTCCTATGTCGAGCCGGCTAAGAAGCTCCTAACATGGGATCACTAGAATTCGCTCATGCATTAAATACAACCATAAAAACCTTAGTACGCATTGGTTCATGTTTCTTAAGACGTTCAAGCAAGTTACCGTATAGGAGGTTAGCCAGTTTTCTTAAGCCTAACATCGATAAACAATCATCCAATACAATTAATAACACACCAACAACCAATAATCAATAGTTAGGTTTCATTAGATCTAAGCAAACACAAGATAAATCTAGCCTAGCATGTTAAATAAAAGACAAGAACAAGATATAATCAAACAACACATAGACATATTGAATGATTAATTGATTACTTATCTTCAATTGAATATGGGAGATCCAAGGGTATAAAACCCTTAAAAATGGCAGAAAAATCGTCTTAGAGTTTCTCCTCACAAAGTTGCACACAAATGACTAAAAATTATGAAAATATATATAGGAAAACAGATCTGACGACGTCACGTTATAGAGCGTGACGCCGTCACCTCGCCGCGGTTAGGGTTTCTTGATGGCCTTCTTGACGCCGTCCCCTTTTAATCCTCCAAAATCCTCTTTGGCGCGTCAAGGGCTGACGGCGTCACACTAGGGCTTGACGCCGTCACAGATACTTTTTCAGCAGATTTAGAGACTTTGTCGTTTTCTTCACTTTTATGCTCCAAAAACGTCCAAAATGCTTCCTTTTCCAGATTTCTTCTCCAAAGTACCTAAAATGACAAAAGGAACGATTTAGGGCAATATTTGATCAAATAAATACGATTTAGGGCTTAAATGACCCCCTAAAAGCGGTACACTTTTCGCTTCATCAAATACCCTTACACTTGAGATTTGCTTGTCCTCAAGCAAATGCGCTTTTATTCTAATCAAAATACAAGTTAGGGGTCATTTAACGCTAATATAAAAGTAATTACAACAAATAGTCGTTCCACTTTAATCATAATAAGCACGGAGATTACAAACTAGCACCTCACAAGTAGTGTTTAGATACTCACATCTCTCAGGTGTCGTAAAAGTATATCTCATAAATGAAAATGGATAATATCTCTCACTACCTGTCATAGCAAATAGATTACCATAGGCTTGGGAAAGGATCAAAAACCTCCTCCACTAGGCGTAAGCACCTAAGATAAACTATCAAAAAGGGCTTTTAAACGGGTTATAACGTTAGGTGTAGGGATATGATAAACACGGTTTTGTTGGATAAAGGATATTTTACTGGTGGCGAGTTAAAGATCTTGATTAATTACATGTACAATATGGCGTTGCTAAGCCAAGACTAGACTCGACTAAAGCTAATGAAAGAAATAACAAAAAAAAAATAACATAAAATGAAACGGGATGGTAGTCCGCATGTTTTTTTCTACTTTTTTTTTTTTTTTTTTTTTTTTTTTTTTTTTTTTTTTTTACATACACTCTTGCCCTACCATCCAAAATAATACATCGTAGGTGGGTTGTATCCCCCTTACACTTTAACTTTTACATAACTTTACAATTAACTATTCTAATGACTCGAATTAAGATAATCGAAACACTTGGAGTACTTTTAAAATATTTAGCACATATGGGGGTAATAATGTTGTTCTTCCCCATTACTCCATTACACTAGTACTTTACCCTTGAGTCCCAATCGTCCCAAAACAATATGTACAAGGATATGACTCGACTTAGCAACCATGTAATCAATTAGATAATTAACTTGGGGTTTAAACAAATGTTGTCACAATAATGCACTAAAAATGAGTGCATACAAGGTAGGCTAAGGCGATTTGGGTGTACATTTAAGTGGGGTGTAAACAAATTCTTACTTTAAGTAAAATGCTTAAAGTTAGAAATGAAAAGATAGGCTCTGAGGGGTGTACTAGGGGTATCGTGTACTAAAAATGAGTACAACGCAAAGGGTGTGGGAGAATTACTTGACCAATGTAGCCAATGTAATTATAACAAAAACACAGGTGTAAAACAATGGGTTAATCCTAATGCCTCTTATCATGTAGTAAATCTCACTAAACGAATGTAGTCTCACTTGTGGCCTCGGAATGGTCCTAACGCAAGTTCTAGAATCTAAGTGCTACCGGTACACACGTCATAGCATAAATGCTTTTCCTACCAATTCTAGGGGCGAACCTCACATATTTGGGGGTGGAAAATTTTTTAGTGGTACGGTTTTGTGCTAGTCATATAACTCCTATCCGTGAGACGCTCATTAAGACCAAAGTTTCACTCCTATATGTTGTAAAAAATTTTAAATTTGGCACTAAAATTGCCTTAACAGGTATTTCTCTCAGTTTTATTACACATCTACCATTAAACAAACGAAAAATCAAGCGTAATAGCATTCTCTAAAGTTTCGTACTTTACCCCCCTTACACTTAAGATGAACATTGTCCCCAATGTTCAAATAATAAGATGTAAAAGTAAAAGGTAAAAGAATGAAGTCAAATACTCCCCTGATTCGCTCGGTGGATAAAGGGGTAACATGGTTAGATCTTCTTCCAAGGTAATGTTTATTGCCAAAAGCTAGATTCCACATACATCTCCTTGTCCAAAATAACCTGTTAAACCTGAGAAAACAAACACGAAAACCTGCATAACATCGGCGGGATAAATCTGTATAAGGATATAATGCTTGTGGAATGATTATTTTGCAGATTCCTGGAGTTTATAAGTTAGAGATTTAATAAAGCATTTTATGATTCCGGAAGAAAAACAAAACTTTCAAAAATTTCAGAAAATTAAAACCTGACGCCGTTAGGTTGGAAGGCCTGACGCCGTCAGAAATGATCTGACAAAATTCTCATGTTAAGTTTCTGGAAAATTTCTGGAAAAACCTATACCTTACTTCCTGGAATTCCTGCAAAATATCATTATGACTCGATACAAGCATTTGACTCAAACAATTACTAATATGTATGTTAATTTATTATTGTTACGATTCATGTTCATTTGTTCTAATAAACCGATTTGGATTTCCCTTACACTTATCTTTTGCAAAATACCTTTATATGTAGTTAAAACGAAGTTAAAAACAAGATAAAGCATTTTCACAATTTAGTTTCGAACATGAATCAATAATAATACAAATTAAACATACATATGGAAGCAAATAAAATCAAACAAACAAATAAATAAACACACAAAGCAAATAAAGCTTGGGTTGCCTCCCAAGAAGCGCTTTTCTTTATTAACGAGTCTTGTAGCTAGACTCAAAGTCACCGTACATTACGTGACTCCATCATCTCGCATTATGACGTATCCGTGATAGATATAATCCTTGTTATCAGGATGGTAATGTTTCATTCGTTCGACATTCGCGGTCACTCCTCCTCCCTTGCTGGTCAAGCTTACTACCCCATCCTGATGTAGACTTTTAATTGTGAATGGTCCGTACCACCAGGGACTTGGTTCATCGGTAGGTGCTTTTGTTTCTGAATGCCTTAGGAGCACTGAGTCTCCTTTTGTAAATCCAACGGGGTTATTAGTCTGCTCATTAGCCTCAATATAATCGTTATTTCCACCCTTACATTCTCTAATCTTATTTTCATTGTAATTCTTAATCCTTGCCTCCCATGCAAGGATTTTCTCTCGAACATTACCACGGATTATATTGGGGTTCGCCTCCATCTTCTTTTGTAAAGCAACATCTCGTATATGACATAGGATCGTTGGGAAGTTTATTGTTTTCTTTCCCTTCTTCATTTGGATGGTACTATTTTCGTAATCGATTTGTGCCCTAGTGGTAGCGAGAAAGGGTGCCCCAAGGATTATTGGCATATTCATATCATTTCTTTCAATGATCATGAAGTCGACCGGATACAGGAATCCGGCAACGTTGACCAACACATCTTCTGCAATTCCTAACGGGTACTCATAAGAATGTTTTGCAAAGGAGAGTTTAGTACGGGTGATGGATGGCAGTTCGTCGATTAACTGGACATAAACGGATAAAGGCATCAAATTTGCGTCGGAACCTTGGTCAGCTACCGCATCTAGATGCTTGAGTTTTCCAATGCTACATGGTATTTCGAAGACCCCATGGAATTCCTGTTTTCCACTAACTTTTGTCTTATGAGGCTCTCATATAATTACCCTACGGGTAATGTGTCGGATTCATCATCCGGCTTCATTTTCTTGGACTCCTTGTTGGGTAGATGAGTACATCGATAGTTTCTCACCCAATCATTTATGGTCTCCTTGTTTATTTTGTGCCTCAAGTGATGCCTCAGTTGTTGTGACCTTGGCGGTTCCATAACTTGGCGCTCCTTGGAGGGCGTCTCCTTTCCTTTGTCTGAACCGCAATTACAGGCATTGGCGTTTCCAGCATTAAGTGGGACGAGGTCGATTTTGTTGACTTCCATAGTTATCAACTTCCCCCTCTCTTCATTCTCGCCCTCTTGGACGATGGAGATGGCTTTGACAGATTTAGTGTTGGGAACTTCAACGTCATTCCGCACCAGCACTTTTTCAGGAGCTTTTGTATTTGTGTATTCTTTCAAAAGGTCCATCATCTCTGCCATCTTCTCTTCCATCTCCTCCTTCTGTTTGTAGACGGCTTCCTCAAATTTTGCCAACCGTTCGGAGTGTTGTGACATGTATTTACCTATTCGAGATTCGAACGTTGGACTAAGTTCCTGAGGTGGTGAGTTGGGTTGAGCAAGCTTATAGAAGGGTGTAGTATTTTCCCTAAGGGGTGATTTAGACAATGGTATTTGCTTAACGCTTGAAACCGAGTTAACTACTGCTTTTTGTGGACTTAAGGGTCTCTTTTGTTTTTCCATAAGATATGCAACCCTCTTCTCAAGTTCACTAACGCTTTCCTCGGTGATTTGGTTGGCTTTATCGGGCGATGAATGTGTGTTGACCGCCGAGTGTACGTCGTGGGAAATTTGCCACAATTCATCATCGTCGGATGCGAGCTCATCAATGATCTCCCATGATTCCTCGGCGTTTCTATCACGCAATCTGCCTCCGGCGGCTCGATCGATGGCACGCTTGGTGTGGTAGTCAACATGGTCATAGAAGATTTGAATTTGAAGCCAGAGATCTATGCCATGATGAGGGACTTTTCGGAGTAAGTCCTTGAATCGAATCCATGCCCCATATAGGGTTTCGCCTCGACGTTGTTCGAACATCAAGATATCCTTCCTTAGCTTGGTAGTTCTTCCTGGTGGGAAAAACTGAGCAAGGAAACGAGTGGTGAGATCATCCCAAGAGGTGATGGATCCTGCGGGTAGACGCTCTAGCCATTGACTAGCTTGGTCCCGCAGAGAGAATTGAAAGAGACGCAGTCGGGTCGTCTCTCGAGTGGCAACATCAAGGTCTATGGAATCAACGATTTTGAGAAAGTCCTTGAGATGTTGATTAGGATATTCGGAACGAAGTCCATGGAATGCGCATCTGCTTTGCACCAACCGGATGGTGTCGGATCGCAAGGGAGTGACATTGGCTCCTTGAGTGAGCTCAATGGTGTTTCGATAGCCATGGTGGCTAGGACGGGAGTAATCTTCTAAGGCACGAGCTCTAGGAGGTGGGTGTTGTGGTGGTGGTGGGTTGTTGGGATCGAGGATATTACCACCTTCCATGATGTCGGATGGTAATGGTTACGAACAAAGAAACGAAGAAAAAAGATAGACTAAAGAAAAACCTAGAAAAATAAAATAAAAATCTCACTAGAAAGGAATCTAGTGAGTAGACCTAATAAAATAAAAATTCAACCTAAACAATAACTATTCCCCGGCAGCGGCGCCAAAAACTTAATGCGTGGTTTTGCGACCTTACAACAGGTTTTACCTCTCGAGGGATCTCAAGAGGCTTGTAATCCCCACCAGGCAGTGTACCTGACCGATGTAGTATAGTGTAGTGGCAAGTACCGGAGGATTGATCGTTCTCTAGGGGAATAGTGTCGTTAGGATTGAAAAACTACTCTAATAGGTCTAAGGGTGAGGGAAGATTCTTTTTGTATTTTTATATTTTTTTATGAAAGCAAGTAAAATCTCGGGTTTGAAGAAGTGGGCGGAATTAGTTGCTAGTCAACTAACCCAAATAACTACAATTGCAAGTAAAATAAAATGACTGAAAATAAAAGATTGTGGAACTTATATGGAGAGAAACGTGTTTACTTAGATTTCCTTACTCCCTAACTATCTTTTACCGGTTGATTAGTGTGTATTAATTGCGTGGATGACGGGTGTAGGGGTGTGATTCGGGTTGACCCGGTCGGGTTCGGGTCAACTCGGGTCGGGTCAACTCGGGTCAAGGCCCCTAAAAAATTACCCGAACCCGACCCTGTTTGAACTCGGGTCAACTCGGGTCGGGTCAATTCGGGTCTCGGGTCAACTCGGGTCGGGTCAATTCGGGTCGGGTCAACTCGGGTTTGGGGTCAACCCGAGTTTTTGCCTTGTAATTTGTTAGTTTTCTCGGGTCAATCGGGTTCGGGTCGGGTCAAGGCTCCTAAAAACATACCCGAACCCGACCTTGTTTAGAACTCGGGTCAATTCGGGTTGACCCGATTGACCCGAATATAAATTCGGGTCAATTCGGGTTGACCCGAATTGACTCGGGTCGGCTCGGGTTTGGGTCGGGTTCGGGTCGGGTCGGCCCGAATGACACCCCTAGACGGGTGTATTCCTTAATACCAATCGTGGGGTGGCGTACGTGTTTCCCCAACTCTATAAGCTCCTACTTCACTCCTATGTCGAGCCGGCTAAGAAGCTCCTAACATGGGATCACTAGAATTCGCTCATGCATTAAATACAACCATAAAAACCTTAGTACGCATTGGTTCATGTTTCTTAAGACGTTCAAGCAAGTTACCGTATAGGAGGTTAGCCAGTTTTCTTAAGCCTAACATCGATAAACAATCATCCAATACAATTAATAACACACCAACAACTAATAATCAATAGTTAGGTTTCATTAGATCTAAGCAAACACAAGATAAATCTAGCCTAGCATGTTAAATAAAAGACAAGAACAAGATATAATCAAACAACACATAGACATATTGAATGATTAATTGATTACTTATCTTCAATTGAACATGGGAGATCCAAGGGTATAAAACCCTTAAAAATGGCAGAAAAATCGTCTTAGGGTTTCTCCTCACAAAGTTGCACACTAATGACTAAAAATTATGAAAATATATATAGGAAAACAGATCTGACGGCGTCACGTTATAGAGCATGACGCCGTCACCTCGCCGCGGTTAGGGTTTCTTGATGGCCTTCTTGACGCCGTCCCCTTTTAATCCTCCAAAATCCTCTCTGGCGCGTCAAGGGCTGACGGCGTCACACTAGGGCTTGACGCCGTCACAGGTACTTTTCCAGCAGATTTAGAGACTTTGTCGTTTTCTTCACTTTAATGCTCCAAAAACGTCCAAAATGCTTCCTTTTCCAGATTTCTTCTCCAAAGTACCTAAAATGACAAAAGGAACGGTTTAGGGCAATATTTGATCAAATAAATACGATTTAGGGCTTAAATGACCCCCTAAAAGCGGTACACTTTTCGCTTCATCAGGGCATTCATGTCATCAATAAACTTAGATTCATTTCCTTGAAAGTGTAAGATTTGTTTTTCAAGAACAGCTAGACCTCTTTTATGATTAGCTAAGTTGGCCATAGTATGATATAGCTCTTCTAGCTGATCATCAAATTTCTTTTTAAGGTCTTCATAAGCTTTAAGAGCATAGCAAGATTCAGTACATTTGATTATAGAATTTACCTCTGAATCAGAAAAGGCCATTAGAGCAGTCTCAGTGGCCACCATTGCAGCTTCTTTTGGTGCTTCTTCCTCATCAGCCATGAAGCTCCAATCATAGTTAACTCCATCTATGGCTAGCATAGCTCTTGGCTCTTCCACTGTGACTTCCTTCTTCTTCTCTTGCTTATACCATGCGTTTCTATTATCATGCTTCCTTGGGTTTCTACACTCTTTAGTAAAATGTCCTAGCCTGTGACAGTTGAAACACTCTACTTTGTTCTTATCAAACCCAGTAGTTTCATTACCATTGATGGTAATCTGCTTTCCAGTTCTTTGCCAAAACTTCTTAGCCGTCATGCTAAGTAAAGCAACCCGCCATTTGATGTCTATCTCTTCTAAGTCATCATCATCCACCTGATCAAGGTCTTCATGAGTTAGAGGAGAACCACTAGTTTGACTAGACATGAATACATAGAATGATGGATCTCCAAGTCCAGCAGCATTCTTTTGTAAACTAGTAGTAGGACCACCATAGTTAGCAGTAGAAACACCTTTATCTTCATCTACCTCTTCTGACTTACTAATACTAGGAGATGACAGAAGTGCCACATTCCCAGAACTAGTACTATAGTTTCCAGACTTCTTTAGACTTTGTTCAACAATTTTGAAGTTGTTGTACAAATCATTGAGTTTCATGATTTCAATGTCTGGTTTATTCATGCAGACAACCACATGAGTATGGAATTCAGCAGATAGACTTCTTAAAAACTTCATGTTGAGATCTTCCTTTGCTATCTCAACTCCCAACACAGCTAATTGACTGACAAGCTTGTGTAATCTAGAGAACAGCTTATCAAGTGATTCATTGCTATTTGAACTAAAATTTTCAAATTGTTGTTTCAGCAATGTCTTCTGTGTTTTCTTGGTAGTTTCATTACCACCAAACCATGCACTAATCTCTTCAAAAAGAGTTTTTGCATCAGGATACTTGCTAAAAGATAGCATCTGTTCACCAGGAATGGTCATGAGCAACAAGTTTCTTGCTTTTTGATCATTTCTCTTCTGTATCCTTTCTTCACCGGTAACTGGTCCAGTATTTCTTTTCCTATCTGTTTTGCCTTCAAGAATGACATCTGTATCACCTAGTGTAAAAGAATCACCATACATAATGATATCCCAAAGAGCATAATCTTGAACCATAAAATATTGCTCAATCCTTAACCTCCACAACTCAAACTCATTCTGTTTGATCATGGGCAACTTTGCACCAATATTTGTAGCCTGAGTATCTTGTACGTCCATTTCTGCTTCTTCTTCTAAAACAACTATATCAACCTTGCTCTGATACCAATTGAGAGGATTCACGATACACTATAAGGTTGTTAGACCTTTGTTGCTTTGTGTATATGATATATTGAGTCAATATGATTAAGTATGCGGAATCTACTTAATCACACTTAGAAGGTTATTTGGATATGGAAATGGAACAGTTATGTTTGTTATAGAACAATGAACAAAGAAAGTTTATCACCAAATGATTCAATATTATTCAAGATAATACGAGTGATCTTCACTATCACTAGGGTTACAAAACCTTGAATCTTATGTTTCTATGACTTATGATATTGTTGTGTTTGTTCTATGTTTTTAACAGATATTCAACATGAATTAAGCACACATAATATCTAGTCTAAGATCTCTCATTTATAGTCCAAGAGAGATCTTTACAAATATTGTCAAGTCTAATCGAACACTTGCTTGAGAGTGTCAGTCATTAAGATACAACATGTATCTGTGTTTACAACTTGTTACTGAACACTTTGTCTAAAGATATTATCTACCGTGTATTGTTGACTATTATACACATAATATCTTTGTATTCTTATCCAACCAGCAGTAGAATACTTCAATAGTTATCCACTCAGCAGTAGAATCTTCTTCACCAGCAGCAACATCATTCAGCAGTAGAATGTTTTAACGCTAGCAGTAGAATGATACTTGGAGTATTTCTTTGAGTATAACTGATCTTATAATCCTTTAATTCCCGATATTAATCTTCAGAATATTTAATTCCCAACAATTCTTTCTCTACTTATTACTTCTATCTCATTGCTCTCTTCAAATGATGACACATCGGGAGGGGCATGACCAGGCTTAAGCATTACATTTGTGTCATACAGTGCAAGTTGGGCAATTTTAGCACCCTAAGGAAAACTGACTTAGGTTCACCTACATCCTTTTCACTATGTTTATCACACAACTTTTTGTGCTTCTGAATCATTTGAGCAGTTTGTCTGGTTTGGTCTTGTGTGTACAACTTGTTTTCAATCTTATTCTTTAACGTTTTAAGTCTGGAAAAATCATTTAAGAGTTTTGTTTCTTTTTCTTTGAAATCTTGTTTTAGTGTATTTACACTTTCTTGAATCTCCTGTTTTTGTTTAACAGTCTGATCCAGTTGTTTTTGTGAAGAATATAACTCTTTTTTCAATGTTTCTTCCCTTAAATTACGTTTTGTTATGAATGTACGCATTTGACTATCCATTTTCTGCTCACGTTCAGTTAGCTCAAATTTTGCTCGTTGTTCATATATGGCCACCTGATCTTTATAGATATTAAGTCTAGTGGTCAGTGAATCATCAGGGATAGACACAGTGTTCTCATATAACTCACAAGCATTATCTACAACAAAAGATGCACTACTTGGTACAACAGACACGTCGTTGTGATTCACATATTGTTCATATGGAATAATATTACTATTTCCCATATCAACCGTATCTAATTCAACAACTTCTGTCTGTTGTACTTTGTTGGGAATCTTCTGTTCATCTACCATGTCATATGTGTCATAAAGCTTTAGTACCTCAGATATGATAGATGCATTGAAAGGACCAACTTGTTGAGGTGATGAGACTACAGAAGACAGATTAGCCATGAAGATGGTTTGAGCAGTGAGTTCATCATCAACATCAGAGTCAAAAGCATCGCAGTCATCAGCTTGGAAGATGTTAGGATCATTTAGTACCAAGTCCTGAACTGGTTGATCATCCACATCAGCATCAAACATATTCCCCCCATCACCAGCAAGAAACAATAACTCTTCTTCATCCAAAGTTGCTCCATTCTCTTGAGCTTGCATCAACAGCATCTTATCTTTGAAGTAGTCAGAGTTCTGTGGACGCTTTGGTTGATTATAGTTCCTTGCTATGTGTCCAAGTCCACCACAGTTGTAACACTTGGGTTGCTTTCTCTGTCCCTGATTAGCATTCCCAACTCTGTTCTGTATCATACCCCGACCCATGTTCCTTTGATTCACATTCTGCCTTCCCTGAACATTCTGAACCACAACTCTTCCATCCTCCACAGTTGCTTGATTACGTGGGTTTGATGAAGTTCTAAGTTGGTTGTTGGTTTGAGGGAGTGTTGCTCTGAACTGTTGGACAAGTAATGAAACTTGGTTGGAGAGATTATCAATCATCTTGTCAGTATGGGAGTATCCAGAATCCAGTTGGGAGTTCACAGCAGATGGTGGGTGCAATGATGATTGGGCAAATGATGTTTGATTCTGTGATGAAAAAGGCTGGTGATAACTTTGATCAAGTGAGGATTGATTGAACGGCTGAACATTTGCGACAAATGCAAGTGGGTCATTTGATGTTGTTGGATTAAGTTTTTCCCTCAATTGACGATCATAAACATCATGCTTTTCATGTTGTTGTAAGTAAGCATACAACTGTTCATAGGTTGTTTGTCTCAACTTTTGTTGAGCTTCACTGCTGTAACAAATCTATCCCACTCAGGTGACATGTTGTTCACAAACTTAGAATTGAGCTGGATATTAGACATTGTCATCCTGATGATTCTCATGTCATTCACAAGCTTGTGAAATCTCACATAATAGTCAGTGATGTTTTCGCCAGGATTCATCTTGAAATGCTCAAACTCGTCATACAACTGAGATTCACGATCTTCTTTGGTCAGTTCAGATCCAACTAGAAGCATTTTGACAATGTCCCAAACAGCTTTGGTTTCAGTGTTGAAGTTGACGAGCTTGTAAACGTCTTTAGGAAGTCCTTGAATCACAATGTTGGAAGATCTAATGTCAGCATCATAATGCTTCTTTTCCTCCTCATTAAGATCGTTGTAAGTACGTGGCCTGTCAATTCCAAGGGTGACAGTTCCATCTTCAGCGGTAGTGACAGCATCTCTAGTGGTGCCCATATGAAAAAGTCCTTCATCAATGGATTTAAGAATGTTAACACCATTCTCTTTTCCCAAGCAGTAAAGTCATATTCTTTGTGCCCATGATTCATAATCCATCCTATCGAGCATAGGAGGGCGGGTATCAGACCCGGCAGCTTGAATGTCATCAGAAGGAGTGCTTGCCATGACGTAAACTTACACGGGATTTTACAACTCTTGTGATTTAAACCGAGAAATTGAATCTTTCGCGGGATTTTATAAAATCAACAAAAGAAATCGTAATATACTGATTACTTAAGTGTGATATGATACTATTAGCAAATCACAGTGAATAGCCAAGAGTAAATTGCAATACTGGTCTTCAAAAATCAAGTCACAAAAGTCAAATCGCAACAATCCAAGTCACAATTAGTCAAATCACAACAAGTCAAATCGCAATTAACCAAATCGAAATAAGTCAAATCGCAAGTATCAACTCGCAACGTCAAATCGCAACTGGTCAAATTGCAATCAGTCAAATCGCAACTAGTCAAATCGCAACTTGTCAATTCGCAATTAATCAAATCGCAATTAGTCAACAGTGACTCAAATCGCAAAGATCAAATCGCAAGTCACAACCTCAACTCGCAGGCACAAATCGCAATCCCAAATCGCAAATCACAACCTCAAATCGCAGGTACAAATCGCAACTAGAAATACCCAAATCACAACGATCAAATTGCAATTCACAATAGGACAAAACAGTCGCTTTCTTGCGATTTGTCCTCTTTCCCTTTTTAAATAAAAAGCCAAATCGCAGTATTGATGCACACCAAATCGCAACTACTAGTTTCCTTAACCCACTCAAACCGCAACAATGAAAGTCTTTCCGAGACTCAAATCACAACGATGAACAACTTCAAACTAGTACACGAATTGACTAAAATACACCAATAATCGAATGAAACAAGCTATCCAACCACTAAACTAAGCTTATACGACAATTCTAATCAAGAAAGTACAAGCTTTTAACAAATCCAACCACAAACAAAGAACAAATGAAGAAGTTTTCAACCTATTCTATTCGAACCAAACTAAAACCACAAAACCAATCAAAGAAATTCGAAACCATATGATCAAACGAACCTAACCATGGCTCTTGATACCAAATGTAAGTAACAAGGAATCATAACTCGTGTGGTGTTTGTGATTTAGGCCGAATAGGAGAAAAGAAAAAGAGAGGATGAGTGGAACCTTGTGAGAGAAAAGAGAGAATATTAGATTAGATGAAGTGAAGGTCCAACCCTTCCCATGTGTGGGAAAGGGGTATATATACTACAAGCATAAATGCCCCGAGTGGGCTGTAGAGTGAGCTGACAGTGGGTGAAGACCCGACCCACTCCACGAATACTATAATAACTAAACTATTACTAATAATCCTACGAGCTACTTAATGCTAATGAGTACTTGGGGAGACCGAGTCTTCATATGAATATTTATATTCCTAACAAAACGGCTCGTGATGCCACTGTTATAATTTAATAATCATGACAACTCATATATTAATCTAATAAACATCTTACACGTTGCGGAAGCGTAGGATATATTTTAACACATAAAAGATTAACCGAAAAATAAAGAAACGTACCTTTTGATTCTAGCAAAAAAAAGAATCAAACTTCAATCTTCTTCTTTAAATTACAAGAACGGATTAACGAGATACCCCTTACCTTTTTTGTATCTCAATCCAAGATGTATTAACTATAGTGAGTTAATATCCACAATCTTGTACACACGTACTATAACCGAACTAATGAGATTGCTAGATCTTTAAACACAAAATAAACCAAACAAGTTTTGTTTATAAAAAAGTTGGATCGACTAACCCAAAGGGTTATGTGGATCGATCAAGACAAAAGAAGAAGAGAAAACACGATCTAAGGTTATAGCAAGAGTGCAAGAGTAAAGAATAAATAACCCTATGCCTTGTATTTATAGACTTGAAATCTTGGAGAATAAGTTTTGGCAATGGATTGGGTTTGGGAACCCTATGCCGATCGGCTCGCTCATCCCCAAGGGAATCCGGAACCTTCTTGATCCTCTAATTTCATCTATAGTCTTTCCTTTATTCACTAACGGTCATTAGTCAATTCCCGTTAATTACTTAACGTCCGTTAGTCGTTATTTTTGTGTTTTAATAATTAAATACATAACGGTTTATATATTAATTATTATACATTAATTCCTCATACGTAATGTGTGCAATCCCGTGGTCCCGAGTTCGATTCTAGACATACACGTTTAATATTTGTCCATCAAAACTAACACATGTTCTATAAATATGATGCAAAACCCTTTGTTTAATGAGTAATGACTCACATGTCTCGTTCCAAAAATAATACATGGTGTTGAAGAAAATGCTCGTTTATTTTGTGGAATGTGATCATTTTATTGCAGAGTCCTATCTCCTGAACCATCTCAACTACCAAACGAGAGTCCTTGTTTTGGAAAGGAGAGAAGGGATTTGGAAAGAATTGGAAAGAAGATTACTAAATTATGTTCCCGAATTTCTTATTGGATAGAAATAAAAAAGAACTTAAGGAAATTAGAAATTTTCTTTTCTTACTGAATTGAAAGGAAGTGATATTCAACAAAGAATAAGATTTATTTCATCTTTCTTTTGATTAGGGCACAAAAAATAAATTATTTTTCTCTTATTTTCAAATTTTACTTTTTTTTTTTTTTTTTTTTTAAAAAAAACATAAAAAAACAATGGAGGTGCTGGAAAGTTAACCCTAAAGTTTTGTCACTAAAGTTTAAACTTAGCTTTTAAAAAGTTTCACACATCTGCTGCCTGCAAACTAGGGGCGGCAATTTCTGACCCGACACGAAATCCGACCTGAAATCGACACGAAAATTAACAGGTTCGGGTTGAGCTAAATAGATTTTGGGTTAGGTTTAGGTCGACATATCTAACCCGTTTATTAAACAGGTCAGGTTCAGGGTGGGAATAAAATAAACGGGTCGACCCGCCAACCCGTTTAAGATTTTTTTTCTTAAATTAAAAATTATTTATATTTAATTAAACGTGTTAAATGGGTTAAACGGGTTGACCCACTAACCTGTTTAACTCGTGTAATGTGCTAATTGCTAACTTTTGTATATAAAACGGGTTATATGGGTCAACCCGAAACCCGTTGAACATATTCAACCCGTGTAACCTATTTAACCTGTCAATTTAAGTATATATATGGGTTAAATGGGTCAGGTTCGAGTTACGTGTAAACATGTTAGGGTTGACGTAGTTGACCCGATGATTTAAATGTGTCAGGTTCGGGTTAAGGTTTTCTAACCCGCCAACCTGACAACCCGAACTCGACCCAAATTGCCACACCTACTGCAGACTACAATTCTGAATCTATTTTTTTTTTTCTTTTCATTTTTTTTTTTTTTTTTTTTTTTTTTTCTTTTTTTGTCTTGGCTATAGTATGCTAACACCTTGATATACGAAAATTTTTAATTTACGAAAATGACAAAACAATATCTTAATTGGGAAATGCGAGGCAGGAACAATTGAAACCATACAAGTGTCTTCTACTATTATTGTCCTAAATATTTGTGTATATTATATGATGATTTGGAGGCATCAAAATAAATGTTGTACAGTTGCAAGAAATCATTTTATGTGGCAAAATAACGTAAGGTGTTTTTTATTTGTTTTGATTTGCATATCCTTTATTAATTAAATTACCGGTATCCTGTCACTAGAGTTATGACTCCATGAAATCGGGAAAAGATACACTAGATACGAATTTAACTATTCGACAAGTCAACCATGGTTAGTTGCTCCTATGGAAATAAGACTTTTGATCAACTTATAAGCTTCAAGTCGTAGCCAACTTGTATCCTTTACACACCATGATTAATAGTTGAAACCGGACAAGTGTTCAAGTAGTTCGTTGCTTTCGCTTTTGGAGGGATATATAAGGCATACGTTGTTAGAATTATATAACATGACTAATCATAAATATAACCAATTAAACATCAAGTATACATGCGGAAGCGTATAGGATAATATATTATGTAATATAATTAACCAAACATAAATAGTATACGTACTTTATGATTCTAGCCAAACAAGAATCAATTCTAATCAATCAACTTTATGAACCCTAATTAGGGTTTATGTGGATTATTGAAATTACCCATTACCTTTTTGTAATTCAATCCAAGATTCAATCAATAGTGTAATTGAATCACGTTTTTGTACACACGTACTAATACCAAGTAAATGTTTATGCTAGGTAAAGAACACAAAACGAAAAACAAACAATTTGTTTTATCAAAACAAACCAATCGTTCCCTTGGAGGGGTTTTAGTCGATCGGCCAAGAACAAGGAAAAGAGAAAACAAGGTTTAGGTATTACTATGTGTACAAAAGATACAAAAGAATGAATCTAGACCTTGTATTTATAAGATTAGAAACTTAGAGAACAAACTAGGGTGGGATTGGGATTCCCCTCCCTTAGGCCGGTCGAACTAGGATCCCTTAGGGGATTCTAGAACCTCCTTTGATCTCTAATATTCCATCTATAAAACTTTCTTTTTTTCGGTTTAACGGTCGTTAGTCATTATCCGTTAAATACTAACGGTCGTTATGTGTTTTGTGTATATAATAATTAAATATAACGTTTTATAAATAATTATTATTCATTTACTCTTCATACGTAAAGTGTGCAATCCCATGATCTCGAGTTCGATCCTAACACACAACTACTAATTTATGTCCACAAAACTAACAGCTCCCACTTGGACATATTTTAATAGTGTGATCAAATCGGTTAGCGTCTAGCAACACTTCGATGCCTCTAGTATAACTCGAGTGAGGTCTCCTAGAGAAACCTTTAATGATTTGTTACTAATACCATGTTAAATAAAGATATGGATCTAAGTCATTCTTTATTCAACTATTATGTTTCTCGTTGTTTGTGATTGAGCAAGATTACCAAATCTTCTGAACATATTCAGGGGAGATCTTGGGCGTGGCCACGCAAACAGCTTGTCAACCCTATAAGGGGCCCAGCAGTATTAAACTCCAAAATAAATTTGGAGGAACAAATTCTATATTGACTACAAGCAAAACTCACGATTTGGTATCTCAAATCTGAGGATAACTATTCATGATTTACTTAATAACTAGATCCATAAAGTACAATCATGTAGTTTGGGATAAGTCCTATATATTCAATTCATTGAATATCATGTGAAATTGGCATGTCAACGCATCAATATACTTCTATGTATATTATACCAATACTCAGATTTGTCTTAATTTAATGATATTCCCATATCATTAATTGACAATGGACTATTTAGGATAATTAAAGTATTCATGGATTAAACATGCAAATATATGAAACAATTTATTATTAATGAAAATAAACGTACCAAGTACTTAAATTCATTACAAATAATAAATGCTTAACATCCTTTATCCAAATACTAAATAGATCAACGCATGATAACTTTAGTTGATGAATTATACCTCAAGTGATGATAATCATACTTGTTGACAAGGCATAAATCAACCAACTTTGATCTATCAGTATTTTGAGAATACTTATTTCAAGAATTCAACTAGTGAAATTCTTGTATGTGTCCATTCAAATAATTTGATATTGCCACATAATACTTCATAAAGTGTGTGACATCCTCTACCACCAATTTATGATAATCAAACTTCCAAACATTTTAAAGTTTAAAGTATTCTATTCTTTAATGTATTATGCAACTATACTCTTAGTGAGCACAACTAGTTTACATAGCCATTAACAAGGATGAAATCCTACCATGACTAGTATTGAGTGTCATCTCAATTAAACCAGCATCATTGTATACAAACAATAGTATGCTCTTTAAAACTCCGTAAACTTTAATATCTATTGTGTAAGGTTTGATACCTACCAAACTTTCAAGTTTGTTGGCTATGACAATTTGCACAACAATTGACATATTGTTCATACTTAGAATCTAGGAGCAATTCCAGACTGAGGAATGTAATTCTAAGTCCAAACATATTCCATTAGAATATTCATTACACAAGTTATCTAATAACTTTCAATTAGATATCAATGTTGTCAAATCATCTTGCAATCTAGCATGATACAACAATTTAATAACATGATGTACATGAAAAATCCTCAAATTAGACTTAGGTTTCATTCATGTTCTACATATCCATTTAGACTTTCTAAATGATATATCATGTTCTATTAGATACATTTACCGCACATGTTTAAATTAATAAACATATATTTCAAGGTTGTATGTTTTACTTCTTAAATCTTTCAAGTAAAGTTTCATTCCAAATTAAGACTTAACATTTAACTTATATGGAATGTTACTTCTTATATTTTATGCAACATATATGATTTAAGAAAATAAACATAATAATCCCACTAGCTTTCAGGAATACTTAGAAATTATCTTATTTCAATTATAAATCAAAAATTGGATTTAATAATTAAACATAAGAATAATCTCCTTGATGCATGCATTTATCCATTCATGGATTATTGCACTTTGTACACTACCAAAGATTATTTGAATTTATAAACTCCTTTTGATTACTTACCGTCCTCGCACAAGTAATCTCTTCAAGAAAGAATTTTTATATTCCATTGTCAATTTCATTAAATATGACAATCATAATCTTTATATATTTAATGTGTTTAGGAAAAAATATTCAATCACAATTAATTGCTTAAGTGTGATCAATAATCTTGTCATAAGACATGCATTAAATATTTGTACAATATTGTCCATATGATTTCTGCACAAAGATTTAAACCACTAGGGTTATCTTATCTTTAAAGAAACTCATCTTCAGTTTCTAGTCTAACTATTAAGATAAATCAAGTTTCTAAAAATTGATTATCTTTTGGACAACATCTTTAACATTCAAAGCATGAGTACTTTACCCAATTCAATATTTGGTAATGTATCATAATGATTATCAGGTTTAACATAATCCTGTAACTCATAACCTTCAGCATATTAATCAAATATCTGAGATATCCTTGCAGATCTATGAATGAGAATTCTATCATCTTGAGGTTTAACATTTACATGTCTAGTATCATAATGATATTTACTAGTGTATTTCAGAAGATTAGGTATCTTGTAATTTTATCTTTTCAAGATCAAAACTCCCACTTGCTTTTAGTAATTAAAAGACTGTCTATAAATACTTAGCAAATAGAGCAACAATACAATGTTCTCTTTTGGGACATTACAAAACACAATGAAAGTTCCTGACTCTAAGTTTGTTAATAACCTACTCATAAGCAGTTTAACAAATTCAGAACTTCATTTTAAGACTTAATGTGATTCATTACATTCCATAATAAAATGGTGTCTTATTAATCTTTTAGATTGGAGTCTTATTGAGTATATCCAATCCATAATCAATTTTCTAACCTTAATAACTTTTGGAAGAAAAGAAGTCATAGTTATCTTTAATCAAACAATATAACAAGAGTTTGATTTTCCTAACTGAACATATCATAAACATCTGGTATTTCATCAAGATTAATATTGTAAGACAATCTAACAATATTTAAGATAGCCATATTCCTTTTGGCTTATCTATTTACCAACTAAGTCATCTTAATGATATAATAGAATTTCTAAGCCAATTGCATGCCTTATAACACAAGTCCTTTTGACTAAGTCACTTCATGTCCATGTCTCAACAAGAAGACATAAACTGTTATTATCCCACTATACGTTATAAATCATTGATCAACTCAATGACTTTTTGTATATGTCTTAATTAAAAACATAACAAGTTAACGTCATACTTTATTATAAATCTTGTAACAGTTAAAAGACTTCATGTTTGTGACTTTACAATAAAACATAAACATATTTCACTAAAGTATTCATGAACACCACCAATTTGGTTTTATTAGTAATTTCAAGTTAATTTATTCCTTCACAATAATGTAGGACTACATTATTTCTTTATTTATTTATGTCATTCCAATAACACATAAATATTCAGATTGAAGTAACATTAGATTACTTCATTCATTTATGTCATTCAAAGAATTCATAAATATTCAAATTGAAGTAGTCTTTTTATCATATTGACACATGTTCTAATCGGTGTCTAATTTAAAAACTGCAAATTATCCATGTATGGTTTCACGTAATCATGGAGATTTACCTTGTTGTTGCAATCTAGCTAAGCTCTCACATAACATAAATTGCAACACCAAGTGTTTCTTGAATTAGATGTGTATAAGCCATATTAGAACGTTAGTCTCTTACCTTGCAATCAAGAGAATCCTTTAAATCATATCTTTATGAGTTGTTTCTTGCACACAATTAAAGATTTTTCCCACTTGTGCATGGAACAACCTCATATAGCAGATAAACAACACGACACACGTTTGCTTATGTGATCAATATGATTGTGTCATAGATATTAGCATAACAAGTAGATGTAGGACAACAATGTCTAGTAAGGAAACGTACAAGACTATCCTTAACAGTATGAGTGTCTACATTCGGAAAGTGATTATCTTGAGACATTCTAGAGATAATGTAGATTACTACCAAGATGACAAAGCTTGTAGCTCCCACTGAAATAGAGATCATTACAATAATTCCTTATTCAGTAATAAGAACACAATGCTCCCACTGGATTTGACAACATTGTAAGTGTTTCATTAGCCAGTGAAAGAAAATATTGTGCTTTTAACTTTCCTACACCTTTGAATGTCCATACATAACAATTACTTATGCATTAAAAGAGTGTATTATACTACGTAAATGATGGACTATCCATCAATGCTATTAACTTGAAAAATTGGGCATGTAATTTCTTCCTTAAAAGGTCTACCATCCCCACAATGGTATGTAGTACCTTTAAATGGTCAAAACACAACAACTAGATACAATATACTAGGTTGCCTTTTACCAATTTTGTGGTAATTAGTCTAGCTTCTAATTTAATAACTCATAAAATGTGCAATACTCTTAACTATTAAAGTTTGCTATTAGTTATATATTAGAATTTAGACAAATCTAATGTTCCTATCATTACCTTTCTCAATCATGAAAATGAATAAGATTAAGTCTCACTCTTCTTTCATGGAAAAGAGACTATGTTTGTCTTTTTAGTAAATTTTTCTGAATCAAACATTTGTTTGAAAAAAGAACTAGATTAATTTACCAAAGCCCAAACTACGTTTACGGTTTAACCTTGCATTAATACATTTAAACGAATTAACAAAATTCAATTTTAGTATTTTTGATAATTAAATCTCTAAGAAAATTAAATACCCATTGGTTAATATTCATATAAACCATAGAATTTTCTTAATGCTAGCACCCAAATTGACATAGTTCCATTACATTAGTTGATCTGCGAGTAATGAAAGTATTCAACAAGGTAATTGTCGAACAATAATTGGCAAACATTTTCCAATTCCTAGATCATTATGGGATTTACATTTCCAAACCAAGTTGCAATGTAAGCATGTTTTATCCCCATCTTATGCCTTGAGTTCTAGCTCTCACTAATTACTCAATTAAGTTGTCTAATTTAAAGAACTGCAAATTAACATAGTTCTATTACATCAGTTGATCTACTAGTAATGAAAGTATAAAAATTTACCTTTCTATTGCAATCTAGTCCAAGCTCTCACATGACGTAAATCACAACTTCAAGTGTTCTTTTAATTAGATGGCATTAACTTAATTTTAAGGGTACTAGTTTTTTGATGTGATTAATCAAAAATTATGTATGAAGAAGCATGCATACAACTTCATAACATAGGTTTTAATAAAACATTTTTATTTACCAATTCACCAAGATCAAATTATCAAGGTTTTGATTGAGGTATTGGGTTAACCAATAAGAGAATTTACCTTTAATTAGCATCCATTATATCGTACTTTTGCATAAGTCGAAAGACTTAGTGTTTCGGATAATTACCACAAAGTGGCGCATGGAATTAAAGCTAATTCACCCTTAAGATGATTTTGTACATAAAAATAGTCGTAGTTGGTAGCTCCAATTTGACGCACAAAGGAGCGGAGAAACTAAGGTTAGCTAAAAGCCAATTAAAAACCCGTTTCTTTAAGGTCACAATTTAATGCATACCATCCTTATACTCCTCTTATAGTTTGTCACAATTGGGTGAGCCGTTCTTACTATTGGTACAAAACTCATCACTCAATTAAACTATTGAAAATTTAACTCTTCTAAAACAATTCATTGTTTCACCATTATTTAGTCCATATTACTTTTCTATTCAAAAATTACCCCTTTTGTTTATAAACATGTATAACAAAAAATAAACAAAACAAGTAATAAAAAAAAATATCACAACTAAATAAACACACATAACATAACAATTAATATGTGTAAAACATGTAGCCACATGCAAACTTTATTCGATAAAACCTATTAATAATCAATTCTAGTTTATAACACATATATTTAACTAAGGCCCTCACTTACAAAAGGAAGTGAACCACATGAATTGACGAATCAATTGCGTAAGCCATAATTAAATATATACCACATAGCACGTAATTGATTCATTAATTATATTAAGGTCTTCCCCAATTC
Organism: Artemisia tridentata subsp. tridentata; assembly: GCA_021014915.2. Taxonomy (NCBI): domain Eukaryota; kingdom Viridiplantae; phylum Streptophyta; class Magnoliopsida; order Asterales; family Asteraceae; genus Artemisia; species Artemisia tridentata. The sequence continues at coordinate 60,455,687 of CP139502.1, read as the reverse complement.
AAGAATTATCAATAAATAAACATGTGAAAAACTTAACAATTAATTCATATAGCCAATTTAAATAATTTAAATTATATCGACAATAAATCCATGCCAAACATGCATGTTTTTATGGATTCTACATAACAATTATTAGCACGTTGTCACAAGATCGCATACATATCACATAGACATAACATGTTAATCCTAGGGTTTCTAATCAAATTAAATATCAAAACCAAAACCCGAAAAATCAATTAAAGGCAATCGGCCCTTAAAAAAAATTAGGGTTCGATTTGCATAAACTCTAAATCGACCAAACATGTATAACCAAATAAAAAATTCATTTTTTTATGTATTTTGTTAATTAATTACACATTATAATGGCTCGTGATGCCACTGTTGAAATTATATAACATGACTAATCATAAATATAAACAATTAAACATCAAGTATACATGCGGAAGCGTATATGATCATATAATATGTAATCTAATTAACCAAACATAAATAGTTTGCGTACCTTATGATTCTAGCCAGACAAGAATAAATTACAAGCAATCAACTTTATGAACCATAATTAAGGTTTATGTGGATTATTGGAATTACCCCTTACCTTTTTGTAATTCAATCCAAGATTCAATCAATAGTGTGATTGAATCACGTTCTTGTACACACGTACTAATACCAAGTAAATGTTTAAACGATAATTAAATAAAAACAATAAACTAATAAAAAGACTTACTAGATCACCGACGGAGATCAGCAACGAAGCACTAAAAAGCTGAGGCACGTGTTAGACACGCTTCCCTTAAAACAGATTCGCCGTCTGTTTCCCAGGGTACAACAGCCAAAACAGTAAGTTGTACTGTCGGACTTAACTAAACTGCCAGGAATTTCATCTTAAGAGATGCGTATTCCTTATGTTGGAAATCAATAATACTTATTGATTTGATGTGTGTAAACTTGTGAATATAGGGTCTCTATTTATACACAATAGACTCCCTCTAAGTTTACCCATCCCACCGATGTGGGATTGAAAATAAACTATTTTTCCTCTTTAGTCATGGTACCGAATGACTAACTTTGAGACCTGATATCTCATTCACATCAACTCTATTTTGGACACATAAAGGCTTATTGCGAAGCTCTCTTCGAGGAGAACGCAAACCTACAAACTATTATTATATATATGACACATACATATAAATAATTGTGTCCAAAGTTGGTCAAAAGTCACTTTTGCCAACCAATTTTCCTACAATCCCCCACATGAATGGAGATCGGTCGTAATACAAAAATTACGATGAAATTCAAATAGTTGAATCTTGCAAAGGATAGATAGGTGTGACCCTTTGAACCTTCCCTTGTGAAATGCACTTAGCCTCCTAGCTGTCAGTAGACGCGATGTCTTTGAACTAAGCTGCTGTTTATGTAGACGACAATACACTTCACACAAGACTCTCCCTAACATTGTTAAGTCCTCATAGTCATGTTCATTATGGTCCTGAACATTAGCCTGGTTCTGCAAGAGCTCTTAGGATTTGCGCCCCCCACAATTCCCTTCGAAGCGACCCCACTTCTCTCTCACATAGGTGATTTCATCTTGAATCATTAAAAACATATGCTTGTGATTTCATCTTGAATCATTATGCTTTACGATTTCATCTTGAATCATAAAAGCCATATGTTTAACCTCTCAACAAGTCACATTTATTATAGGAATGGACTAGGAAGTTACAATGTTAAGTAACTCCCCCATATTGACGAGACTTCCCCCACATTTATATGATTAGGTTGTCCTATTGAACCCAGATCTTGGGATCTCCAGTCAACTGGGTTAGGTTTTCCTTCATATAAACTCATTCCTTTAAGGGCTTTAGTCCCATTCCTTTAGACGACTTACTAACTAACTCTCTACTTAAGCCTTTCGCAAGCGGATCCGCGACGTTATCTATTGACTTTACATAGTCAATTGTGATAACTCTAGTTGAGAGTAGTTGTCGCACTAATCAATGTCTATGATGGATATGTCTCGACTTACCGTTTTACATTATGATATGAGCTCTGTCAATTTCCAATTGACTATCACACTTATTACAGATGGTCGTTACCGGTTTACACCATCTTGGTATGTCCTCTACGAATAAACGTAGATATCCCGAAGATTCTATAAATTTATCTCAAAAAATAAATTTAAATTCCATCATAGATTTCACTATAAAAGTCTGTTTGAAATACTTTCAAGATTTTCAAGACATGGCTTCCTACGTTGAGTCCATACATCCGCTCTAGTGGATCTAGATTCTTTTATGTAAGAATCCATATTTGCATTACTCTACCATTATATAGCAGTTGGATATCTTCCAAAATGCAATATCATAAGTATCATAGTACTTGTGTAATACTATTCAAGTGGTCATCACTTGAATTACTGGTATATTTACTAAACCTGGTCATAATTTATAGATCAGGTCTCACACAAGTAATAGACACACAAGACGCCCTATATTCTTTGAGTATTCAAAATAGGCAACACCTCTACCTCTATTTTAAATAGATTTCTAAAGACGTCATTGGAGTTCTAGCTAGGCCGGAATCCCCCACATTGAACCTCTCAAGAATATTGTCCTTATAGTGTTTTTAACTTCAAAACAAATCCATATGGTTTCATATGATCTTAGTTCCAAGAACCATATCAAACAACTAATGTAGTTCTTGTCAAATCTTAACTCCAACATTTCATTAGTGGATTTGTTCATCTTGTTATCACTTCGAGTGATAAGTATACCATCTATGTATAAACACACGATTACATATATACCAGTGATTTATTTTTCCACATACATCCATTAATTTTGAATCCACGTTCTAACATGACGTGGTAGAAAATTTGGATATCATTGTTTGGGAGCTTTTTCTAAGCCGTATAATGACTTAACAAGTCTACAAAACTTTGCTCTCTTGTCTAGGAGCCATGAAACCCTCAGGTTGGTTCATGTAGATTTCTTCTTCTAAATCCCTGTTTAGAAAAGCCATTCTCACATACATTTTGGTAGACTTCCAAATTTCTTAAAGCAGCAATAGCAAGTACCATCCTAATAGAGGTGATTCGTGTAACTGACGAATATGTATCAAAGTAAGCTAGACATTCTCGTTGTCTAAACCTTTAATTACCAATCTTGCTTTATACTTATCAATGGTTTTACCGACAACCTTTTGTAGTTGTTAGGTATAAACCATTTGTAGCCTAGTGGTTTACCACCATGAGGTAAATCCACGAGCTATAATGTATCATTTTTGTAAAATAGAATCTATTTCATATTTGATGGCTTCTTTCCATTGAGCCCCTCTTTGTAAGAAGTAGGTTCATTTTCTACCATAAAAGAAACAAAATCAGGTCCGAACAATTTTTCGGTTCTTGCCTGTTTGCTTCCTCCAGGTTCAATCTATTCTGGGTTGATCTTGTCTCACATCATGGAGATCATAATCAATCCCGTGTTGTCTCTTATCATGAACAACATTATCATCTTAATGTCTCTCATCATGAAGGACATCATCATTTAGTTGCCTCTCATCATGGACAACTGTATCGTCTAGTCTAAATGAACATCCATTTTTCTCAGATAAATAAGGAAACACAGTTTCAAACAATGAACGTTTTCCTTGATTCCATTATCGTATCTTTGTATATATTCAGATTTTCTGAATCGTATACAAATAAATGATAAGCACAACTGTAATGAGCATATCACAAGAATATGCAATCCACAGTTTTAGGTCCAATATTTTAACCTTGGGTGTCGGGACAGATAGACACCCCCCACATTCGTGAGTACTTATAGGATAGTTATCATCCCATCCATAGTTCATAGAACTATCTTCTTTTCCTTACAAGGGATCTTATCTAAAAGATAAGTAGCCAATAGAATCGCTTTCCCCCACATGCCATGGTTTAAACCAAGACTTTAATAACATAGCATAACCATATCATATAAGGCACGATTCTTTTCATCCAATAATTCTGTTGAGGCGTATATTGAGCAATAAATTTGTATCTTATTCCAATGTTTAGCACATACATTTGGAAATGGAGACACATATTCACCTCCGTTATCACTTCGAACCGCCTTGTTTTCGATAATAAGCTGATTCTCAACTTATTTGTATAGATCAATCTTGTCTATATCCTTACTCTCAAGTAAGTATAAATAGCAATATTTTGTACTACCATCAACAATTACGATGAAGTACTCGCTAATTACTATCTTAGTAGGTACCGATTCCAAATCACATAAAACCACGTGAATCAAGGGGTTCAGTTAATTTTCGGTCAACCGAGTGAAAAGACAATCTTGTCAATTTGGCTTCAACACAAGTTTTACTTTTATAATCCGTGTTCGTTCATTTAATTAAACAACGTATTGAGTTAAAATTTACATGTCCGAGTTGGCCATGCTATACATTTAAAGAATCAATTAAGCTGAATTCATACTCATTTTATTAAAACAACCATTAAAAAAAATGAATTCAGCTTAAACATTTAATGAAGGGCATAACCCGTACCGACCAAAATTTTGTTCAATGTTAACTCAAGTTTATTTTATTAAATAAAAGAAAGCCAAATTTATTAAGCAACCATCCAGACACAAGATTCCTACGAATCTCAGGCACATACAACATGCTGGTTCACTTAAGCTCTTTTCCACATGTGAATTTCAACATCACATTTCTCTTTCCTTTGCTATTAGCAGTTGTAGAGTTGCCCATAAAATGCATCTCTCAATTTTCTGCTGCTTTGAAAGAGTTAACCAAACTCTTATCAACATACTCATGGCATGATGCCCAAGTGTTAATCTACCATGTCGGACCCGCCTTGGCAACAATTTTCATGTCATTCAGGCCATTTAACCCATAGTTATGGCACATAAAATCTGAATGTTTTAAAGCATCTACCGTACACATAACTCGAGTATCGGTCTCCCTTTCATCAAGTTCGGGAGCAGATCCTTTAGATGTCACTCGTGACATTCCAAACATTCTGTTAATACGAGATTCCGTTATTAGTCTAAAACTAAATTTGGAATAATTAACAACTTGATATATCACAAAGTGTTTCTTAACAAAATGATTACATCGAATTTTGTTTAAAACACTACTGTTTTGTAAGATCCATTATACAAAACCGCTTTTAAAGAAGTCTTTCTATTAAAACAATTAAACAATATGGCATATTACATAATGTTATAAACAAAAACAAATTTGTAATATGATTTTGTCAATCTTCTTGAAGAATATTTTAATAGATCTGTAACACATGGTCTAATTCTACAATGAAACTCGACAAGGTTTTAAAATAGATTTACTCTTCCAAAGAAACTCAACAAGGTTTCTATAGATCTACTTTCATATGCATAAAGTTTCAAGAACTATATTTAGTTTATAATTAAACTCAACCTGGTTTAAATAAGCTAAACAAGTCAAAGAAATTTATCCACCAAAATATGATAACAGCTTATATATTATCAGATTTTGTTTCAAACAGACTCATTTTGGGTTCTAGTAATCTAATAAAATATCAACTAGTATTTTATGAGATTTGTTTCAAAGAAACTCCACTTGGTTTCAATGAATCTGATTTCATCATGATTTGCAACCATGTTAGTAATCAGCGCACCAATTATATTCACAAGATTCACTAGGGTCACAAATTATGTTCTCATCAGTTAAGTTGTGAATATTTAAACACAAAAACAGTTAAAAAAAACTGTTAAAACAATATGGTATCTAATAAACTCGACATGGTTTATGTAACTTGTACCAAACATGATTCAAAGAAACACAAAATTGGTTTCAATAAATCCAGATTTAAACAATAAAATACGTAATAAACAAACTAAAAGAAATCAGTTTGAAAAGAAACTCATCATGGTTTCAATATAAACTGATTCAATAAACTGTTTTAAAAATCGTTTATAAATCTGTTAATTAAAATTCTGTTTAGTTATAAAACTGATTTTCAAAGAAACACAATCTTGGTTTCAGCAGAAAAACAGTTTGTATAAAATCTGTTAATTAAATTAATCCAATTTTAATAAGAGTGTTTTAATTCGGTTACACAGAATCTGTTTTAAGATTCTGGTATTAGTACGTGTTTGAACTGAGCTATCAGTAGACGCGATGTCTTTGAATTGAGCTGCTGTTTATGTAGACGACAATACACTTCACACAAGACTCTCCCTAACATTGTTAAGTCCTCATAGTCATGTTCATTATGGTCCTGAACATTTGCCTGGTTCTGCATGAGCTCTTAGGATTTGCGCCCCCCACAATTCCCTTCGAAGCGACCCCACTTCTCTCTCACATAGGTGATTTCATCTTGAATCATTAAAAATATATGCTTGTGATTTCATCTTGAATCATTATGCTTCATGATTTCATCTTGAATCATAAAAGCCATATGTTTAACCTCTCAACAAGTCACATTTATTATAGGAATGGACTAGGAAGTTACAATGTTAAGTAACTCCCCCATATTGACGTGACTTCCCCCACATTTATATGATTAGGTTGTCCTATTGAACCCAGATCTTGGGATCTCCAGTCAACTGGGTTAGGTTTTCCTTCATATAAACTCATTCCTTTAAGGGCTTTAGTCCCATTCCTTTAGACGACTTACTAACTAACTCTCTGCTTAAGCCTTTCGCAAGCGGATCCGCGACGTTATCTATTGACTTTACATAGTCAATTGTGATAACTCTAGTTGAGAATAGTTTTCGCACCAATCAATGTCTATGATGGATATGTCTCGACTTACTGTTTTACATTGTGATATGATGTAACATCCCGCCTACTCAGACCACAATATTGTCCGCTTTGCCCGCAGGCTCACGGCTTTGTTTTTGTGGCCTCATTTGAAGACTTCCCGGCAGGTCACCCAAGCCAGTACTACTCTCACATGAGCACGCTTAACTGCCAGTTCCTAAGAACTCCACCCGCAGTAGACCACAAAACGCGTTGTGTCATTGTAAGGCGAATGTTATCTTATGAACCCAGCATCTCTCCAGGCCACAGCCGATGTGGGATTTGCCTAGGGTGTTACAATCACCCCCCCTTAGGGACTCATCGTCCTCGATGAGGTTTGCCCCACCATCCCGAACGGCTCAACCTGGCTCTGATACCACTTGTAACATCCCGCCTACTCAGACCACAATATTGTCCGCTTTGCCCGCAGGCTCACGGCTTTGTTTTTGTGGCCTCATTTGAAGACTTCCCGGCAGGTCACCCAAGCCAGTACTACTCTCACATGAGCACGCTTAACTGCCAGTTCCTAAGAACTCCACCCGCAGTAGACCACAAAACGCGTTGTGTCATTGTAAGGCGAATGTTATCTTATGAACCCAGCATCTCTCCAGGCAACAGCCGATGTGGGATTTGCCTAGGGTGTTACATATGAGCTCTGTCAATTTCCAATTGACTATCACACTTTATACAGATGGTCGTTACCGGTTTACACCATCTTGGTGTATCCGCTACGAAAAAACGTAGATATCCCGAAGATTCTATAAATTTATCTCAAAAAATAAATTTAAATTCCATCATAGATTTCGCTATAAAAGTCTGTTTGAAATACTTTCAAGATTTCCAAGACATAGCTTCCTACGTAGAGTCCATACATCCGCTCTAGTGGATCTAGATTCTTTTATGTAAGAATCCATATTTTCATTACTCTACCATTATATAGCAATTGGATATCTTCCAAAATGCAATATCATAAGTATCATAGTACTCGTGTAACACTATTCAAGTGGTCATCACTTGAATTACTGGTATATTTACTAAACCTGATCATAATTTATAGATCAGGTCTCACACAAGTTATACACACATAAGACGCCCAATGTTGTTTGAGTATTCAAAATAGGCAACACCTCTACCTCTATTTTAAATAGATTTCTAAAGATGTCATTGGAGTTCTAGCTAGGCCGGAATCCCCCACATTGAACCTCTCAAGAATATTGTCCTTATAGTGTTTTTAACTTCAAAACAAATCCATATGGTTTCATATGATCTTAGTTCCAAGAACCATATCAAACAACTAATGTAGTTCTTGTCAAATCTTAACTCCAACATTTCATTAGTGGATTTGTTCATCTTGTTATCACTTCGAGTGATAAGTATACCATCTGTGTATAAACATACGATTACATATATACCAGTGATTTATTTTTCCACATACATCCATTATTTTTGAATCCATGTTCTGACATGACGTGGTAGAAATTTTGGATGTCATTGTTTGGGAGCTTTTCCTAAGTCGTATAGTGACTTAACAAACCTACAAACTTTGCTCTCTTGTCTAGGAGCCATGAAACCCTCAGGTTGGTTCATGTAGATTTCTTCTTCTAAATCCCTGTTTAGAAAGCCATTCTCACATACATTTTGGCAGACTTCCAAATTTCTTAAAGCAGCAATAGCAAGTACCATCCTAATAGAGGTTATTCGTGTAACTGAAAAATATGTATCAAAGTAAGCTAGACCTTCTCGTTGTCTAAACCTTTTAATTATCAATCTTGCTTTATACTTCTCAATGGTTTTATCGACAACCTTTTGTATTTGTTAGGTATAAACCATTTGTAGCCTAGTGGTTTACCACCAGGAGGTAAATCCACGAGCTATAATGTATCATTTTTGTAAAATATAATCTATTTCACATTTGATGGCTTCTTTCCATTGAGCCCCTCTTGAGGAAATTACCATTTCTTTGTAAGAAGTAGGTTCATTTTCTACCATAAAAGAAACAAATCAGATCCAAACAATTTTTCGGTTCTTGCCTGTTTGCTTCTTCTAGGTTCAACCTATTCTTCTGGGTTGATCTTGTCTCACATCATGGAGATCATAATCAATCCCGTGTTGTCACTTATCATGAACAACATTATCATCTTAATGTCTCTCATCATGAAGGACATCATCATTTAGTTGCCTCTCATCATGGACAACTGTATCGTCTAGTCTAGATGAACATCCATTTTCCTCAGATAAATAAGGAAACACAGTTTCAAACAATGAAAGTTTTCCTTGATTCCATTATCGTATCTTTGTATATATTCAGATTTTCTGAATCATATACAAATAAATGATAAACATTACTGTAATGAGCATATCACAAAAATATGCTATCCACAGTTTTAGGTCCAATATTTTGAACCTTGGGTGTCGGGACAGATAGACACCCCCACCTTCGTAAGTACTTATAGGATGGTTATCATCCCATCCATAGTTCATAGAACTATCTTCTTTTCCTTACAAGGGATCTTATCTAAAAGATAAGTAGCCGATAGAATCGCTTTCCCCCACATGCCATGATTTAAACCTAGACTTTAATAACATGGCATAACCATATCTTTTAAGGCACGATTCTTTTCATCCAACAATTCTGTTGAGGCGTATAAGGAGCAATAAATTTGTGTCTTATTCCAATGTTTATCACATACATTTGGAAATGGAGACACATATTCACCTCCGTTATCACTTCGAACTGCCTTGTTTTCGATAATAAGTTGATTCTCAACTTATTTGTATAGATCAATCTTGTCTATATCCTTACTCTCAAGTAAGTATAAATAGAAATATTTTGTACTACCATCAACAATTACGATGAAGTACCCGCTAATTACTACCTTAGTAGGTACCGATTCCAAATCACATAAAACCACGTGAATCAAGGGTTCAGTTAATTTCTGGTCAACCGAGTGAAAAGACAATCTTGTCAATTTGGCTTCAACACAAGTTTTACTTTTATAATCCATGTTCGTTCATTTAATTAAACAACGTATTGAGTTAAAATTTACATGTCCGAGTTGGCCATGCTATACATTTAAAGAATCAAATAAGCTGAATTCATACTTATTTTTTTAAAACAACAATTAAAAAAAAATGAATTCAGCTTAAACATTTAATAAAGGGCATAACCCGTACCGACCAAAATTTTGTTCAATGTTAACTCAAGTTTATTTGATTAAATAAAAGAAAGCCAAATTTATTAGGCAACCATCCAGACACAAGATTCCTACGAATCTCTAGCACATACAACATGCAGGTTCACTTAAGCTCTTTTTCACATGTGAATTTCAACATCACATTTCTTTTTCCCTTGCTATTAGCAGTTGTAGAGTTGCCCATAAATTGCATCTCTTCATTTTCTGCTGCTTTGAAAGAGTTAACCAAACTCTTATCAACATACTCATGGCATGATGCCCAAGTGTTAATCCACCATGTCGGATCCCGCCTTGGCAACAATTTTCATGTCATTCAGGCCATTTAACCCATAGTTATGGCACATAAAATCTGAATGCTTTAAAGCATCTACCATACACATAACTCGAGTATCGGTCTCCCTTTCATCAAGTTCGGGAGCAGATCCTTTAGATGTCACTCGTGACATTCCAAACATTCTGTTAATACGAGATTCCGTTATTAGTCTAAAACTAAATTTGGAATAATTAACAACTTGATATATCACAAAGTGTTTCTTAACAAAATGATTACATCGAATTTTGTTTAAAACACTACTGTTTTGAAGATCTATTTTACAAAACCGCTTTTAAAGAAGTCTTTCTATTAAAACAATTAAACAATATGGCATATTACATAATGTTTTAAACAAAAACAAATTTGTAATATGATTTTGTCAATCTTCTTTAAGAATATTTTAATAGATATGTAACACATGGTCTAATTCTACAATGAAACTCGACAAGGTTTCAAAATAGATTTACTCTTCCAAAGAAACTCAACAAGGTTTCTATAGATCTACTTTCATATGCATAAAGTTTCAAGAACTATATTTAGTTTATAATTAAACTCAATCTGGTTTAAATAAGCTAAACAAGTCAAAGAAATTTATCCACCAAAATATGATAACAGCTTATATATTATCAGATTTTGTTTCAAACAGACTCATCTTGGGTTCTAGTAATCTAATAAAATAGCAACTTGTATTTTATGAGATTTGTTTCAAAGAAACTCCACTTGGTTTCAATGAATCTGATTTCATCATGATTTGCAACCATGTTAGTAATCAGCGCACCAATTATATTCACAAGATTCACTAGGGTCACAAATTATGTTCTCATCAGTTAACTTGTGAATATTTAAACACAAAAACAGTTAAAAAAAACTGTTAAAACAATATGGTATCTAATAAACTCGACATGGTTTATGTAACTTGTACCAAACATGATTCAAAGAAACACAAAATTGGTTTCAATAAATCCAGATTTAAACAATAAAATACGTAATAAACAAACTAAAAGAAATCAGTTTGAAAAGAAACTCATCATGGTTTCAATATAAACTGTTTTAAAAATCGTTTATAAATCTGTTAATTAAAATTCTGTTTATTTATAAAACTGATTTTCAAAGAAACACAATCTTGGTTTCAGCAGAAAAAACAGTTTGTATAAAATCTGTTAATTAAATTAATCCGATTTTAATAAAAGTGTTTTAATTCTGTTACACAGAATCTGTTTTAAGATTGTAGGGAAACGGTTACACTTTATTAATAAAATCTAACTTACAATAAATAAAATTAACAGTATATAACTAACAGAAAATTAAATACAAACAGAATGTAAGCAAATAAAATAAAATAAATAATAATAAAAAAAAATTGAACTTTTATCAAGTTAGATGAAGGCTATGTTTGGTAAAAGTAGCAGTGAGTTGTGAGCAGTAGCTGTGAGCAGTTGCCACAGCTCACAGCTCACCGCTCACAGCTTCTTAAAGAAGCATTGGAAAAATGAGCTTTCCTAAAAAATAGCAAAGCTCACCGCTCCTTTGTCAAACGAATAATAAAAATCAAAAAGCTTATTGCCTACCGCTCATCGCCCCAAAAAGCTCCGCGCCAAACATAGCCGAAGTTGAGCTTGATTAGTTAGCTCAGAGCTTTTATCGAGCTTGACACTTATAACCTCTAAAAAGGCTTATTCAACTAAAACACAACTTTTTAACCATATAAAATAAATTTTACCAAGCTTAGTGAGAAACTTTAACCCTAGAAAGTATGTATACTTTAGGATTATTTGTACATACTTTATTTTTGAAAAAGCAACATGTCATTCCCAAGTAAGAATGACTTAATTTGTGTAACAACTTGACACAAAACTTAATTGATTACATGATTGACACTGAACTTAAAGACTAATGCTCCTAGCAAACCCACGAATGTGACATGCTGAAAAACATTACGTACACACTCGGACAATCAAACCAGGCAGCTGCATGACAACTTGACTACTTAACCCGTCATGCGTCTCCATCGTATCGTGCTACTTTTTACGTTTGCACTTGGCAAAACAATTTGAGTATTAAGTCATATTTTCAGATTACTCGTAAGAAGACTTTGAAGTAATTTGTCACTACACATTTACTCTGCAAGCTCATAATTCAATCATAAACACATTTAAAAGTGCGAATGTACCCAAAAACGGCTATATACAAGTTACTTTACGTATTAAATTGTCGTGACCTGTTATTTTTTCTGATTCTGACCTAGTGAAAGCAAGGCTATCGAAACGAAAAGCTCACTAAAAACATACTTGTCATGTATGTAAATGGAGTGGAACCCGAGAGGTTTATAACTATACTAGATCTTACGTCAACTTCAGTACACAAAATTTGTCTTATACGAATAACTATTCATACGTTCATAACGCGTACACATCTATATATCACTATACCAAAATGTGCATGCATACATTAACTCGTATTTATGCTTGTTTAAAAGCCAAGACAGCAACTAAGTAGCTGGTTGGACCCGATATATAGTTGGGTCTGAAAGAACGTTTATATATATATATTTTATAAAAAACAATCATTGAGAAATATACAATTTTTTATAAAATGGTCGACATTTACATGTTTGATTGTAAACATTTAAGTTAATAGGACCCATTGAGTAAGCTGGATATCTAGATGCCCGACGAAGACACGCTAATAAATTTTCGATAAAAATAACATTTGCCTTTTATTTCTTATCATTAGTATCTTTATCATACCCTTTTTCTTCATAGAGTATTTTTTTAATCGTATAAACAATATAAATACTGATTTATGTTTCTATTAACCACACTCAAAGTGGCCTGGCGATTAAACATTATCAAAAAAGGTTTTAAGTTCAAATCTTACTAGGTACACATTTGGGTAATCAGAGAAAAAGTCAGAGACGGTTACGAACATATGGTGATTCTGCAACATGCATCTGAGTTAATTGCTTGTTCTTTTGTCTAAATAGAAGAGAAAAGTTCATTTGATTACTCTTATTTTGGTGCTTGCTGAGGGACAAATCTCCACCATAAATTTAGTTTGATCTAATGGTGGAGATTAATCTAATATTTAACCCTTTAAACCTATTTTCCCCAAATATATAAAGTTTTATTAATTTTTCTTTTCCCATTCGACTCATTTTTTACACACACTTCGTTGTGTGTTTTCTCCCAAACGCTCTCCTCCGTAAATCAGCACTCCATCAATCGCTTTCCCAACCGCTCCCTTCCATAAATCAATCGTTCATCTTTTTCATCATCATCATCAATTGTTCATTCTGTTACAGTATCATCATCATCATCATCATTCAATTACTTTCCGATCATCACCAATTGCTAATGGCTTCTTTTGATCAATGCTCAAAAAATCTTCTGGAAACAAGAAATATTATTCTCTCCAAACCGCTATCCAATCATATCTAATACTTTTATCAATATCATTGCAGCAAATTGATTCAGTTTTATAATGCATATCAACTGTTTGATGAAATGCCTGAACCAATATTGCGCAAGCTGTGTACTTTATTTCATGATTCATTGTTTTAATAGTACTTACGGTTATGCTTTCTTAATTATGTTAATGCTTGGTGTCGGTGTTTCCTCAAGCAAAAACCAAGCTGAAGCAGCAGATGAACAAGCAACACTTGCTCCTTTGATTGGTTCATCAATCCAATCTGCTACTGGAGTCGTTTCAATAGGGTGTCTCAGGTATATTTATTCACAAAACTTCATTTATTTATATTTGATATATAACGGTGTTGCAAAAGTTACTGTATTAGACTATTAGCGCTTGCGGATTCGGCATTTGAATGTAAAACGTGAATATATCTGATTTAGTAGTTAGGATACGCGTCAAATGTAGGTATTTTGCTAGGAGGATTTACTGAATGAGATTGTGACTTAGGTTTTGAGAAAATTAGTTAGTGTAGGTTTAATATGAGACCTGTAGCGGTATGGATGTGTTTGTTTACATGGAAGACGAAGATGTATTTTGATGCGTGGTTTTGCGACCTTACAACAGGTTTTACCTCTCGAGGGATCTCAAGAGGCTTGCAATCCCCACCAGGCAGTGTGCCTGACCGATGTAGTATAGTGTACTGGCAAGTACCGGGGGATTGATCGTTCTCTAGGAGAATAGTGTCGTTAGGATTGAAAAACTACTCTAATAGGTCTAAGGGTGAGGGAAGATTCTTTTTGTATTTTTTTATATTTTTATGAAAGCAAGTAAAATCTCGGGTTTGAAGGAGTGGGCGGAATTAGTTGCTAGTCAACTAACCCAAATAACTACAATTGCAAATAAAATAAAATGACTGAAAATAAAAAGGTTGTGGAACTTATATGGAGAGAAATGTGTTTACTTAGATTTCCTTACTCCCTAACTATCTTTTACCGGTTGATTAGTGTGTATTAATTGCGTGGATGACGGGTGTATTCCTTAATACCAATCGTGGGGTGGCGTACGTACTTCCCCAACTCTACAAGCTCCTACTTCACTCCTATGTCGAGCCGGCTAAGAAGCTCCTAACATGGGATCACTAGAATTCGCTCATGCATTAAATACAACCATAATAACCTTAGTACGCATTGGTTCATGTTTCTTAAGACGTTCAAGCAAGTTACCGTATAGGAGGTTAGCCAGTTTTCTTAAGCCTAACATCGATAAACAATCATCCAATACAATTAATAACACACCAACAACCATTAATCAATAGTTAGGTTTCATTAGATCTAAGCAAACACAAGATAAATCTAGCCTAGCATGTTAAATAAAAGACAAGAACAAGATATAATCAAACAACACATAGACATATTGAATGATTAATTGATTACTTATCTTCAATTAAACATGGGAGATCCAAGGGTATAAAACCCTTAAAAATGGCAGAAAAATCGTCTTAGGGTTTCTCCTCACAAAGTTGCACACTAATGACTAAAAATTATGAAAATATATATAGGAAAACAGATCTGACGGCGTCACGTTATAGAGTTGACGCCGTCACCTCGCCGCGGTTAGGGTTTCTTGATGCCTTCTTGACGCCGTCCCCTTTTAATCCTCCAAAATCCTCTCTGGCGCGTCAAGGGTTGACGGCGTCACACTGGGGCTTGACGCCGTCACAGGTACTATTCCAGCAGATTTAGAGACTTTGTCGTTTTCTTCACTTTTATGCTCCAAAAACGTCCAAAATGCTTCCTTTTCCAGATTTCTTCTCCAAAGTACCTAAAATGAAAAAAGGAACGATTTAGGGCAATATTTGATCAAATAAATACGATTTAGGGCTTAAATGACCCCGTAAAAGCGGTACACTTTTCGCTTCATCAAATACCCTTACACTTGAGATTTGCTTGTCCTCAAGCAAATGCGCTTTTATTCTAATCAAAATACAAGTTAGGGGTCATTTAACGCTAATATAAAAGTAATTACAACAAATAGTCGTTCCACTTTAATCATAATAAGCACGGAGATTACAGACTAGCACCTCACAAGTAGTGTTTAGATACTCACATCTCTCAGGTGTCATAAAAGTATATCTCATAAATGAAAATGAATAATATCTCTCACTACCTGTCATAGCAAATAGATTACCATAGGCTTGGGAAAGGATCAAAAACCTCCTCCACTAGGCGTAAGCACCTAAGATAAACTATCAAAGAGGGCTTTTAAACAGGTTATAACGTTAGGTGTAGGGATATGATAAACACGGTTTTGTTGGATAAAGGATATTTTACTGGTGGCGAGTTAAAGATCTTGATTAATTACATGTACAATATGGCGTTGCTAAGCCAAGATTAGACTCGACTTAAGCTAATGAAAAAAATAACAAAAAGATAAAATAAACATAAAATGAAACGGGATGGTAGTCCGTATGTTTTCTCTAATTTTTTTTTTTTTTTTTTTTTTTTTTTGCATACACTCTTGCCCTACCATCCAAAATAATACATCGCAGGGGGTTGTATCCCCCTTACACTTGAACTTTTACATAACTTTACAATTAACTATTCTAATGACTCGAATTAAGATAATCGAAACACTTGGAGTACTTTTTTTAAAAATATTTAGCACATATGGGGGTAATAATGTTGTTCTTCCCCATTACTCCATTACACTAGTACTTTACCCATGAGTCCCAATCGTCCCAAAACAATATGTACAAGGATATGACTCGACTTAGCAACCATGTAATCAATTAGATAATTAACTTGGGGTTTAAACAAATGTTGTCACAATAATGCACTAAAAATGAGTGCATACAAGGTAGGCTAAGGCGATTTGGGTGTACATTTAAGTGGGGTGTAAACAAATTCTTACTTTAAGTAAAATGCTTAAAGTTAGAAACGAAAAGATAGGCTCTGAGGGGTGTAGTAGGGGTATCGTGTACTAAAAATGAGTTCAACACAAAGGGTGTGGGAGAATTACTTGACCAATGTAGCCAATGTAATTATAACAAAAACACAGGTGTAAAACAATGGGTTAATCCTAATGCCTCTTATCATGTAGTAAATCTAACTACACGAATGTAGTCTCACTTGTGGCCTCGGAATGGTCCTAACGCAAGTTCTAGAATCTAAGTGCTACCGGTACACACATCATAGCATAAATGCTTTTCCTACCAATTCTAGGGGCGAACCTCACATATTTGGGGGTGGAAAATTTTTTAGTGGTACGGTTTTGTGCTAGTCATATAACTCCTATCCGTGAGACGCTCATTAAGACCAAAGTTTCACTCCTATATGTTGTAAAAAATTTTAAATTTGGCACTAAAATTGCCTTAACAGGTATTTCTCTCAGTTTTATTACACATCTACCATTAAACAAACGAAAAATTAAGCGTAATAGCATTCTCTAAGGTATCGTACTTTACCCCCCCTTACACTTAAGATGAACATTGTCCCCAATGTTCAAATAACAAGA
Source organism: Artemisia tridentata subsp. tridentata (assembly GCA_021014915.2). Lineage (NCBI taxonomy): Eukaryota > Viridiplantae > Streptophyta > Magnoliopsida > Asterales > Asteraceae > Artemisia > Artemisia tridentata. The sequence goes on along the minus strand of CP139502.1, from coordinate 60,438,473 downwards.
TGTAAAAGTAAATAAGGTAAAAGAATGAAATCAAATACTCCCCTGATTCGCTCGGTGGATAAAGGGGTAACATGGTTAGATCTTCTTCCAAGGTAATGTTGAAGCTTCAAGATTAAAGCAGCGCCAAAAGCTTGATTCCACATACATCTCCTTGTCCAAAATAACCTGTTAAACCTGAGAAAACAAACATGAAAACCTGCATAACATCGGCGGGATAAATCTGTATAAGGATATAATGCTTGTGGAATGATTATTTTGCAGATCCCTGGAGTTTATAAGTTAGAGATTTAATAAAGCATTTTATGATTCCGGAAGAAAAACAAAACTTTCAAAAAATTTCAGAAAATTAAAACCTGACGCCGTCAGGTTGTAAGGCCTGACGCCGTCAGAAATGATCTGACAGAATTCTCATGTTAAGTTTCCGGAAAATTTCTGGAAAAACCTATACCTTATTTCCTGGAATTTCTGCAAAATATCATTATGACTCGATACAAGCATTTGACTCAAACAATTACTAATATGTATGTTAATTTATTATTGTTACGATTCATGTTCATTTGTTCTAATAAACCGATTTGGATTTCCCTTACACTTAACTTTTGCAAAATACCTTTATATGTAGTTAAGACGAAGTTAAAAACAAGATAAAGCATTTTCACAATTTAGTTTCGAACATGAATCAATAATAATAAAAATTAAACATACATACGAAAGCAAATAAAATCAAACAAACAAATAAATAAACACACAAAGCAAATAAAGCTTGGGCTGCCTCCCAAGAAGCGCTTTTCTTTATTAACGAGTCTTGTAGCTAGACTCAAAGTCCTTTTAACCTATGTAAGTGAGATCGTCATCGAGAACATCTTTAGGGTTAAGCTTGGATTGAAGTTTTCTATTGGTCCGCATAGTACGATATATCTTTTCAAACCTTTCTCCATCCGGGTCATACAATGTCATCTTAATATGCAATGACCCATCTCCATCTTTGGGTGGTTTGTCCCAATCCCACTTATGATCATTGTCTTCACATGTCCACCTATTCATCCCTAGGTTAATTGGCAAAACTCCTAGGAAATCAATCATCTTCCTAAAAACTAGAGGGTCTTCAAATGGATCCAATTCGGTGTCCGTAGCCAAGAGTTGTTCTACCGCATGTGTTCGGCTCACAAAGTCCTCTTCTAGGTAAAATGGGCGTTGGGGTCCTATGAAGTCTCCATCGATCCAGGGTCCATATCTAGATGGTCTCCTATTTAATTCTAACCAATGGGGTGTTGGTTCCTCACTAGTATCATAGGCATGTTTCTTCACATCATAGACTGACCAAGTATCACCTTCTCCTACCGCTATCTTAGATTCCTTACAATCAATCATAGCACTAGCGGTCGCCAAAAATCCTCTACCTATCAACAAGGGGCATGTAGGGTCGCTAACCATATCAAGGACGTGGAAATCGGCTAAAATGGTTAGTTTTCCTATGTGTACTAACACGTCCTTGACTACTCCAACCGGGTAAGCAACACTTCCATCCGCTAAGCCTATTATTACCTCGGTTTCTTCAAGTTTCCCTAGTTTTAGAGAGGTGTAGAGAGGTAACGGAAGTAAGTTAAGGCTTGATCCAAGATCGGCTAATGTGTCATAAGCCTCCGAATTACCGATCTTGCAAGGTAGAACAAATAAGCCCGGATCATCTAACTTCTTAGGTAGGTTGTTTTGAACAAAGGCAGTTCCTTTGTCACCTAACTCGAGCTTCTTCTCATATATTTCTAAGAGGGCATTATAATAGGGGGCTCGTGCTAATACATCAATAACCGGACGTTCAAGGTGGAGCTCCTTGAATTCTTCGTCAAGGTTTTGAGTGGGAGGTGTTTCAACTATGTTGTTGACCAATTTAGTGTTGGATATCATAACTTCTTGGTCATTTTGAACGACTTGGGTTTGTTTGAAACACGAGCTCATGGAATTAACCGAATAATATTGTGGACAAGAACTAGGAGACGAAACCGATGAAATGGCGTTGACGTTTAGTTTTGGGTTCTTGACTGTGTTGCTAGGGAGTGCTCCCATTTCTCGGTCATTGAGGGCTTTCAACAAAGTGTCAATCTTATTGGTCATCTCGCTTTGTTTTTGTTTGAAATCGGCTTCAAACTTTGCTAAACGAGCTTCTTGAGATGTCACGAAATTAGATATCAACCCTTCAAGATTATTGGTACTACCATAGTTGGAAGGATTGTTGTTGAAAGTACGGTTCGAAGATGAACCGCTTGATTGGAAACGATTAGGTGGGTTGGAAGAATTGGTTTGTTGTGCGTTTTGGTTTTGTTTCCACCTAAGGTTTGGGTGATTTTTCCATGAGGGGTTGTACGAATCACCGTACGGGTTTGGCTCGGGTTTGAAAGTGTACCACTTGTCTCCCGCTCCGTCGGTACGCGAGGATGCGTAGTCCGCAAAAGCTTGTTCGGGGAGTTCCATGCAATCACGAGTGTCGTGGGGACCACTACATAATTCACATGAAGAAGTGATTTTGTTCACTTGGCTTGAAGGTTTAGGAGCCTCGTAGGTTTTCATAAGAAACTTGACTTGGTCTTCAAGTTCTATGATCCTACGGTCGGAAGTGCTTGAATTGTTCGAAGGCAAAGATGTTGCCTTGACCGTTTTATTCAAATCACGGGGATCATTCCAACTTTCGTTGTCATATAGAGCAAGATCTTCCAAGAGAGCCCATGATTGTTCCGCACTTAGATCACGTAGCTTACCACCGGCCGATTGGTCAATGGTTTGCCTCGTGGAGAGATTGATGTGGTCATAGAAGATTTGGACGTGGAGCCAAAGTTCTATGCCATGGTGAGGGACTTTTTGGAGTAAGTCCTTGAATCGAGTCCATGCCTCGTAGAGGGTTTCGCCTTGACGTTGTTGGAACATCAAGATATCATTCCTTAGCTTGGTAGTTCTTCCTGGTGGAAAAAACTGAGCAAGGAAACGAGTGGTGAGATCATCCCAAGAGGTGATGGATCCTGCGGGTAGATGCTCTAGCCATTGACTAGCTTGGTCTCGCAGAGAGAATTGAAAGAGACGCAGTCGGGTCGTCTCTCGAGTGGCAACATCAAGGTCTATGGAATCAACGATTTTGAGAAAGTCCTTGAGATGTTGATTAGGATCTTCGAAACGAAGTCCATGGAATGCGCATCCACTTTGCACCAACCGGATGGTGTCGGATCGCAAGGGAGTGACATTGGCTCCTTGAGTGAGCTCAATGGTGTTTCGATAGCCATGGTGGCTAGGACGAGAGTAGTCTCCTAAGGTACGGGCTCCAGGAGGTGGGTGTTGTTGTGGTGGTGGGTTGTTGGGATCGAGGATATTACCACCTTCCATGATGTCGGATGGTAATGGTTACGAGCAAAGAAACGAAGAAAAAAAGATAGACTAAAGAAAAACCTAGAAAAATAAAAATAAAAATCTCACTAGAAAGGAATCTAGTGAGTAGACCTAATAAAATAAAAATTCAACCCAAACAATAACTATTCCCCGGCAGCGGCGCCAAAAACTTGATGCGTGGTTTTGCGACCTTACAACAGGTTTTACCTCTCGAGGGATCTCAAGAGGCTTGCAATCCCCACCAGGCAGTGTACCTGACCGATGTAGTATAGTGTAGTGGAAAGTACCGGGGGATTGATCGTTCTCTAGGGGAATAGTGTCGTTAGGATTGAAAAATTACTCTAATAGGTCTAAGGGTGAGGGAAGATTCTTTTTGTATTTTTTTATATTTTTATGAAAGCAAGTAAAATCTCGGGTTTGAAGGAGTGGGCGGAATTAGTTGCTAGTCAACTAACCCAAATAACTACAATTGCAAATAAAATAAAATGACTGAAAATAAAAAGGTTGTGGAACTTATATGGAGAGAAATGTGTTTACTTAGATTTCCTTACTCCCTAACTATCTTTTACCGGTTGATTAGTGTGTATTAATTGCGTGGATGACGGGTGTATTCCTTAATACCAATCGTGGGGTGGCGTACGTACTTCCCCAACTCTACAAGCTCCTACTTCACTCCTATGTCGAGCCGGCTAAGAAGCTCCTAACATGGGATCACTAGAATTCGCTCATGCATTAAATACAACAATAATAACCTTAGTACGCATTGGTTCATGTTTCTTAAGACATTCAAGCAAGTTACCGTATAGGTGGTTAGCCAGTTTTCTTAAGCCTAACATCGATAAACAATCATCCAATACAATTAATAACACACCAACAACCATTAATCAATAGTTAGGTTTCATTAGATCTAAGCAAACACAAGATAAATCTAGCCTAGCATGTTAAATAAAAGACAAGAACAAGATATAATCAAACAACACATAGACATATTGAATGATTAATTGATTACTTATCTTCAATTGAACATGGGAGATCCAAGGGTATAAAACCCTTAAAAATGGCAGAAAAATCGTCTTAGGGTTTCTCCTCACAAAGTTGCACACTAATGACTAAAAATTATGAAAAAATATATAGGAAAACAGATCTGACGGCGTCACGTTATAGAGCTGACGCCGTCACCTCGCCGCGGTTAGGGTTTCTTGATGGCCTTCTTGACGCCGTCCCCTTTTAATCCTCCAAAATCCTCTCTGGCGCGTCAAGGGTTGACGGCGTCACACTGGGGCTTGACGCCGTCACAGGTACTATTCTAGCAGATTTAGTGACTTTGTCGTTTTCTTCACTTTTATGCTCCAAAAACGTCCAAAATGCTTCCTTTTCCAGATTTCTTCTCCAAAGTACCTAAAATGACAAAAGGAACGATTTAGGGCAATATTTGATCAAATAAATACGATTTAGGGCTTAAATGACCCTCTAAAAGCGGTACACTTTTCGCTTCATCATATTTATAGTTTCTTTGAGTTCTTGACAAGGTTGTGTGATAGCTGTGCGTGGTCACAGATTAGCTTTTCCACTATGGTTATTGTTGGGAATTATATTTTCATAGATTTGATGGTACAAAACAAGAATAATGAAACATGAAGAAATACTGAAATGATAAGCAAAATACGCTGAGTAGATACTGCTGCTGGTACAAAACATATTCTGAAAACAGAACTGTTCCTGCTTGTAGTGTATCTGTTCCTGCTGGTCTTTTCCTGCTGGTAGTGTAACTGTTCCTGCTGGTAGTGTACTGTTCCTGCTGCTAGTGTATCTGTTTCTGCTGGTAGTACAAATGAATCTGCTGCTGATCAGTGAGTCATACTGCTGCTGGAAGGATAAGGATGAAGAAGATAATATCCTTAGATAATATCTAGATATTTGTTCAGTCAACAAAGTTGTAAAACAAGATACATGTTGTATCTTAATGACTGACACATAACAAGCAAGTAGTAGACAAAAGCTTATCAATTTTGTAATAATCTCCTTTGTACTATAAAAGGGAGATCATACCCCTTAAATAAAAGCGTGATTTACAAAGACTCTAAAAGAGTGCTTAGAACTAAAACACCATGTGTGTTCAAATGTAATCACCAAGAAAGAGTGTGTGTGGGAACATTAGACATGGGGTCTGATGTTGTTTAGTTTTGTTAAGCCTCAAGGTAATCAAGGTTTTCCTTGATCCCTGTTATTTTTGTAGAGTAACCGTGCTATATTTGATCACATAACATTGGGGCTGAGCTTAATAACAAAGAGAAAGTTTGGCAAAACCTTGATGTGATAGTATTGTTTCTTTCATAGAATATTCCGTCAATATTATCATCATACTTGTCATAGACAAAATCCTAGATCAAGGTCTAACAGCCTTGAGCCCATAAGCGATCACGTAACTTATTGTTAGTAACCTCTAAAATAAGTTTTTCACATTTGGTATCAGAGCGGGGGGCTCTGGATCTAGGAAAAAAAAGGTTTTAGCTAAAGAAAGAAGAAAAATTCGGATCTGGTTTGTATTTTCGTAACTCACTGTAGAGCTGTTTTCAAAAGGCGATAACTCCTTCGTTAACCGTTGGATCGGGCTGAAATTTTTACTGGAGATTCTTGGTATATCAAGGTAGATTCTCACCGGAGGGATCTTCAATCTGAGCCTTAGGTTGCAAGATATGCATCATTGAAAATTGCTGCAGAAACAGTTGAGGTATGGTCGAATTTTTGGTTTTCTTTCAAGGTTCACACACAAAGGGGAAGAATACACAAACAGAAGAGAGTTGGTTCTTAAAAGATTAAAGGCTTGTTTATCAAGTTATTATTGGTGAAAAAGATTATTTGTTGCTTATTTGAAGTTGAAGCTGAATTTTTCAAAATTGTGTTTTATCATACCTTTTGTAAGAAGGTAACTTGTTCGTTCATTCAAGTGACTACGAATTGACAAACACTTAAAGGAGTTACATTGTAGTGCTCAGTGTCTCATTGGAGATGATTTTATTTTCAAGAGACTGAGGTCTCCCTATACATGGGTATACGTTTGAAGTTAGTTTTAGTACAAGACATAAGACACAAGGTTGGTTTATTCAGCTTCATCAACAAGTTAGTAATGGTTGGTTTTTCTTCATCAGTCATAAAAGCCTACAGAATTGGAGATTCGAATGGTTAACATATGGGTTTCAGGGGAAGCTTAAATGTTTAGATGTATAACCATTTATTATATTTGTGCAACACCACAAGGGAAAGTTATTGATTCTTACTACTATTGATTAATATTAGTTTGTAGTTGTAAAGATCATATTTGTAATATTCTCTATTTGTTGATAACAAAAAGGGGAAGATAAGTGGTGGATAGCATAGATTAAGGGGAAGACAGTATAGTTTCATTCAAGGTGAGATTTAATTATCTCAATTTCTCTACTTCGTCTAGGGAAATTCGTACAAGAACGTATTTGTTTTGTAATCATCAAATAGGAGAAGATTGTTGGGAATTATATTTTCATAGATTTGATGGTACAAAACAAGAAGAATGAAACATGAAGAAATACTCAAATGATAAGCAAAATACGCTGAGTAGATACTGCTGCTGGTACAAAACATATTCTGAAAACAGAACTGTTCCTGCTTGTAGTGTATCTGTTCCTGCTGGTCTGTTCCTGCTGGTAGTGTAACTGTTCCTGCTGGTAGTGTACTGTTCCTGCTGCTAGTGTATCTGTTCCTGCTGGTAGTACAAATGAAGCTGCTGCTGATCAGTGAGTCATACTGCTGCTGGATGCATAAGGATGAAAAAGATAATATCCTTAGATAATATCTAGATATTTGTTCAGTCAACAAAGTTGTAAAACAAGATACATGTTGTATCTTAATGACTGACACATAACAAGCAAGTAGTAGACAAAAGCTTATCAATTTTGTAATAATTTCCTTTGTACTATAAAAGGGAGATCATATCCCTTAGATAAAAGTGTGATTTACAAAGACTCTAAAAGAGTGCTTAGAACTAAAACACCAAGTGTGTTCAAATGTAATCACCAAGAAAGAGTGTGTGTGGGAACATTAGACATGGGGTATGATGTTTTTTAGTTTTGTTAAGCCTCAAGGTAATCAAGGTTTTCCTTGATCCCTGTTATTGTTGTAGAGTAACCGTGCTATATTTGATCACATATCATTGGGGCTGAGTTTAATAACAAAGAGAAAGTTTGGCAAAACCTTGATGTGATAGTATTGTTTCTTTCATAGAATATTCCGTCAATATTATCATCATACTTGTCATAGACAAAATCCTAGATCAAGGTCTAACAGCCTTGAGCCCATAAACGATCACGTAACTTATTGTTAGTAACCTCTAAAATAAGTTTTTCACAGTTATAGATCTATATTAAGCACTATAATGACGTCAATCAATCCTTGATAACGTAAATTGGTCTGCGTTCGTGTGGTATGTATTTGTATCTCCTATGATAGAAAGAATGGATGAAAACATTAGCGTAACATCTCCCTGATTTTGATGAGTAGCTTAAGGATGAAAACATTAGCATAGAAGGTATCCTTTGTGGCTGTGATTTGTATTGATCCATTTTTTTAGCAGAGATGTCACTAGTTCGATATTTTACCACACCTTTTATCGATTTTTGATATCAACCAGCAACGCCTAAACATCCTGGTATCCCCTAGGACTAGTATGCCTTGACACTGCACTTAAATTGATGAAAACTACACTTAAATTGCTTTCCATACAACTGCATTGAAATAATTTTTTTTCTTTAAGTATCACACGTGATATTATTCATTACTTTCATTGTTAAAAAGACCATATGAAGTATCACCTGTGATATATTCAAGTAAAGTTCATAAAACTTTATACCGTTTTTTAATATCACTTGTGATATTATGTGTTTAATGTTTTTTTTATTTACGTGTTGATTTTATGTTTTTAATATCACCTGTGATATTATGTGTTTTTAATGTTTTTTGTTTTTGATGAAGGTGGTGTATAACAAACAAGATGGTTCAGTTGCTTGCTGTTGTCAGCTTTTTGTTCGCTGTGGGATTTTATGTCGTCAAATATTTTGTGTATTCAAGAATTGTAAGGTGGTTCGTATCCCATATCATTATATACTTAGGCGTTGGACAAGGGATTTGATGCCACCTGATTTGAGGAGGAAAAAGGCTCGTTATGGTTAGAAGAATGAAGAAATAGAAAGGCTTGCTATAGAGGTGTCTAGTTTAGTTGAGGCGTATGTACATATGATGAGCAATAATCAACCAATGCAGTCAATTGATTTATCATTTGAGTAATTAATACATTAGCATCTTTGTTTAAGTATTTTTCAGATTGCATGTCTTTGGCTCAACATCTTTATTTATATAAGTGATACTTAACTGATTTATCATTTGAGATATTATACTTTATTTATTTTTTAGCTAGATTATCACAAGTGATAATACACTAAAATGAAGAAAATATTCAAGTCACATAAATGATGTCTAACTTTGGTTATTTTATTGATTTATCATCTGTGATATTACTCATATGTATAATACCAAAATTAAATTCTATTACTTTATCACCTGTGATATTACTCATATGTAGAATACCAAAATGAATGTCATATTTTATTGCTTTATCACACGTGATATCACTCATATGTAAAATACCAGAATTAATGTTACATTATATTGCTTTATCACTTGTGATATTAGTAAAAAAAAGAAAAAAAAAAGTTGAGCCGAAGGCTCATGTTGCTTAAGAAAAAAAAAGGTTAAGGTGAAATTGAAGCGCAACACTTGGTTAATCTTATGAAGAAATGTTAAGTCGTCGAAGGAGTTGCTGACCAAGCCGAAGCCAAAACCAATATTGCACTTGATATTTTTCATTTTAATATCAATTATCCAATTAATTACAAATGACATTTCACATTTTAAATATAAATACCAGTGACATTTTTACATGTGATAAAACACTAAGTTAACAATAGGCATTATAAATATAAAATACCAGTGACATTTTATTGAATTATCACAAGTGATAAACCATTAACTTAACATTTTATTGATTTATAACAAGTGACAAAACATTAACTTATCAAAACACATTTGATAATACAATAAACACTAATACTAGTTACATCATCATTATTGCAATCATATTCTTCAAAATCATAACCATCATCCTCATCCATGAAAACCAAACTCAACAGGTGATGCAGACTTATGCGTCCTAGCAAGCTGTGTTGCAGCAGTATTCCTTCGGTTAGCTCCAGCTGAAAAAATACATATACTTTATTGATTCATATACGATCTTCTTTTAAAAAGAATCACACATGTGTTCAAATAGACCAGAGGTATACAGAATAAACGATTCTATACTTTCTTTCTAAAGGGTCAATTGGGTATAATCTAAATAAACTGTTTCAAATAGAAAAGGGTAAAAGAAGACATGCTTTTATCTTGCAATTTACCTTTACTTTTATCAATCTTCGGAGATATAGTTAAAAATTTCGCAGATTCCAGAACTGTTAAGGCTTGTATAAGGTCATCATTTTGATAAATATAGTCTTCTACATTTTTTCAAAAACAAAATTTAATCTCAAAAACTTTTCATCATCAGAGGTGATATACTACCAATAAGCAATCATTACAACTGTTGTATTACATGTAATATACTACCAATAAGCAATCATTTACAACTGTTTGTATCACAGGTGATATACTACCAATAAGCTACCATTTACAACTGTTTGTATCACATGTGATATACTACCAATAAGCAATCATTACAACTGTTTGTATCACAGGTGATAAACTACCAATAAGTAATCATTACAACTGTTTGTATCACTGGTGATATACTACCAATAAGCAATCATTTACAACTGTTTGTATCACAGGTGATATATTACCAATAAGCAATCATTTACAACTGTTTGTAACACTTGTGATACAAGTTTTCTAATCAACTTTGCATTTCATCAAACACTTGGTGTGCATCAAACTAAATAGCATAAAAAACACAATTCAAAAGCATGTTACAGTCATAATATCTCTTGTATTATCACAATAATCATCTAACTATCACAACAATCCCTCAATAAACTACTATAATTTACAAAAACATAAAAATGTTCATAAATATTTTCAAAAACACTAATGTAAACAAAAAAATAAGAGCAAAATCATCATAATCATCACAATATCACAGATAACAACAAAAATCAACAAAAAGAAAAAAAAAAATCTTCATAAACACTATCAAAAAAAGAAATATAAGAATTAAATCACAACAAATAGTTAAATAATAAAAATAATAATGAATCGGAAGTGCCGTACCATCATTTTCAGTCTGAATCTCTTCATTTTGAATAGTTTTTTCCTCGGATCTGATTCTGAAATTCGTTCATTTTTATGTTTTTTCTTTGGATTTGACGGTTAAAATTGGTTGATTTGTGATGTGTTTTTTTTATTTTGAATTTTTCGTTTTGAGAGAGAAAGTTTATCTGTGTGTTTTTTGTGTGTGAGTAATATTTGTGAGAAATGACGTGTTTGGTGTGTGGGTTGGTGGGGGTTAGAATGACGAATTTACAATAGTAGTCCATCTGTGTTTTTTTCTCATTAAGTTTTGTCTTTTTGATCCAATGGTCAGGATGTGTCCATTGGTATGTAGGGATTTGTGAGTATGCAAAATAAAGTGACTCCTAAACAGAATAAGTCTCATCCATTTTATGTTTAAACAAGCAGGATTGCCCGCGCGTTGCTGCGGGGCGAACTTGTTTATGTTAAAACATTTAGGCAAACTACAACTTAAATTCTTGATATATATGCATGCCAAAATAACACATATGAGTATGACAATTAGCTATGTAGCAACTGAAAGTGACGCGTATGTGGTGCCCGTCTTCCAAAGCAAAAGAAAAAGGGGGAAGAAAGATGGTACTTACGAAACAAATTTATACAAATAAAAGTTTGAGAGTCACAACTCTAAGCAAGTGCAAGTAATTCATATGGCAAAATTAATTGCATCTGATATATGGTTGATTATTGAATAGACACTTGAAAATAAACTATATCATCTAACTTTATTGACAAAGAAATAATGTAAGCTGAGCAACAATGGTGTGATAAGAAGAATGGTCGTTACAAAAGAGTTAGTGCTTTAATGACGGAAGAAGAGTTATTCTGATTTCATCCTCCAACTGCAGGCATTTCAGTCCAATCTCAGCATCCAAATGCATCCTTTTCAACCCCCACTTCAGCATCCAAATCCACCCCCAAACCCACACATTTCAGCCTCCAAACCCATACCCATTTGAGCCACAAAGTCACCCATTTTAGCCCTCAAAGCTATCTATTTCGGCCATTGAACCCACACATTTCAGCACCCAAACCCACCCATTTCAGCCCCCACGTCAGCCCCGAAACTCACCCATTTCAGTCCCATTTCAGCATCCAAACGCAGCCCCATTTGAGCACCTAAGCGCACATGTTTCAACACCCATTTAAGGACACAAACGACCCGATTTCAGCCCCTTAAGATGTGTGGAGCTAGACCTGTACCAGTTTCAGACAAAACAACAAAGATTCATCACATGATTGCCATCATTCTATTCATTAACTTAATCTTTGTTAAAGTCGACTATAAGTAATCAAGAACTCATTGCAATTTGAAATTAAACATTCACAGTTCTTTAGCTAAATGCAAATATAATTTTTACAAAAGTAATGTATTCAAATTTTGTATGGCCTTTGTTGTGCTCATTGCATCAACAATATGTGTACTTAAGGGATGTTTTCAGAGCACGTAATACGTATGTTTGGATGAACCTATTATAGAATAATCAATTACTCGTAACGACGCATGCAATTCTGCGTTACCATCAGTTTCTCTCTTACCTTTAGATTCCCTTGTATAGTTTTTTTGCGGTTCCACTCCACATGTTTTCCCACCACCCACTTTATTCTTGACATTGCACAAAAAAAGTGGCTAACTAAGTAGATAATCAAAGCAATACTATTGTGAGTATGGCTAAAGTGACTGTTTGACCCTAACCAAAGACAATAGACCAACTATTTATGACTACGATGGTCTGACAATAACTTTCAGAACCCAATACCAAATACCTCAAAAGTTGCCCAAAACAATCATGAGAAATATTCCGAAATAAGAAGAAATTTGAGATCTAATAATTATACCTTGCAACGATTCGATATTCTCTTGAGGAATAAATCATCAACCGTTTTAGGATGATCACATTCTACAAACATCAAATGAGACACAAAAGCCATTAACCTCAAAACCATGTAAACTCTATCACTTCTCGACAAAAGTTGAATAACAAAATCTATAAACCAACAAATTTATGAAAAAATATTTACCTGGTAGCAGCCTAGCTTCCATCTGCTGCTGAACTCCAAATGGCGATAGAATCCTCATACATCGCACGAACCCAACAAATTCCCTTCAAAAGTTAATTCGGCATTCAGCTTAAAACATCGACAACAAAACAGCCTAAAAGGCTACTTAAAGTATGCTATTTATCGATGGTAGGTACTACCTGCTCTCACGATTCATCTATAATTGCATCATATGAATGCCAATATTTTTCAATAAGTAAGCTGTATTTGATCAATAACTTATCTGTAATTCAATTAAAAATTACCTAACCAAGTAACCATATCTTGGAAACCGTATTACTCACCGTAAGAATCCTAAGCACCCAGGAAAGACTTTCCTTGATTAACCCCTTGAAGAATTTTACGCCCCCATAAACCCCTGCAAACAAAGTTTGCCTTAGGAAAAAAAAAATAAAAAAAGAAAGGAATTATGCATAATTATAATTGTCACACAACCTGAAAAACCCAGCAGCACCTAACACTAACAACAAACATAAGATCAATATTACTCATTGATAGATGGATCGGTATGGAGACATCTGGAAAAATGAGTCAAAGGTATTATCCATCTGAAGACACGTATCTTAGACGCGGTAATCTCTATCTAAAGATACATACAACTATACACCATTTTATCCAAAAGGGCCAGGTTACAATACACAACAGTCTTAGATATTAAAAATATATTTACCTCTAGTAATTATGCGACCACGCCTGCCAAATGTAGAAGTAGCAGGGCGAGAATGGTTTGAAGTGTCAACAGCATTTGCAGAAGCTTCAACAACATTGCAATTAGCTTGAAGTGTACTATTACCTGAAAAACAAACATCTACAATAAATTATAAACATTAATTTTTTTATACGAAACATGGATTAACTTTATTTAAGAAATTTAGTTTCACCTTCTTTTAATATATTTGGCTTAACATCGTTCCAGAATTTGGCACAATCCCATTCCTCCATCCTCAGCAAAACCAAAACCTACGACAAACGAATTACTAAAGGTTACTACAAATCAAACTATCAAACAATCCCATCTTCACATACAGCTAAGAACATAGATAACAACAATGGTAGTTACCTTTTGCAACTCCGCCAAAATACTACTTCCAACTCGAACACCAATTGAGTATGCGTATCCCTGCAAAGACGTGGAGAAAAGCGAATGTGTGAATAATCTTAAATCATACAAACGAAAACGTAATTTGGGTACGCTATTGAAACTTAACTTGCAGTCTGCCATCCTTCCACATTATGCAGCAATTCATCACAGCTTACTACATTAAAAAGTAACGCGTGCATCAACATGATACACCCGCCGTGGCTACAAAAATACCATGTTGCCCCGCCAAGATACGGACACTCTCAAGTTTTGTCGAACCCACAAACATTCATCTCAGACCCTTAACAGGCCAAACATAACAAAGCCAGAAAAACGACAATTGTTGCGTTAACATAAACGTCGCGCCAAAATATGATGTCAATATAACTCGAAGCAATACCAACAACCTAATATTCCAAAGCTCCGATAAATAAGCAATGCCAAACAGCCTCTAAAACTGTAACAAATAATTTTGCTCATTAGAGCGTGTGTATATAATTGGTTATGTCGTTTGTCATGTTATCCAACTGCTTAAGGCCAACATAAGCCCTCACGGCAAAACTTAACCCACAACAATAAACATTATTTTAATCCGAATTTAGCCGGTAAAATGACAACGTTTTAAATCACCACAAAAATGAAACCGATATTTTTAAAGGAGGCTCGGATATGTTGTATTCAGATCATCATGGGCTAATAAGCCATGGCTGCAATCACAGTTGCAAATGCCACCTTTTCAAGTAGCAATTACCATCTGGATTGCCTAGCCAAGATACATATCAGCCTCTAAACATCTTTTTGCTGACATTTACATTTCATCATCACGACCTCTGTTATTTCTACCAGTAAATAAAGGATACGAACAAAAGTTACCAAGGCAAGATACATAGCAAGATACATAGCTGCTTAGATCTGTAAACTTCCAACACTACTACATAACGCAAGCGAACCCTAAAAGCAGGTATATCAATCATAGGTGTGAGTTTAAGAAGCTCACTTACTACACTTAAAGAGTAAAACTGATATACCTTGGACAGAATCTATATTAAAAAGGTATAGGAATGCAACTCGGGTTAAATAGTGACATGCAAATGCACGCAATACACATCAACCAACATCTTCACATCACACGCGCACCTCAAATCAACTTTCACCTCATCATAAATAAAAACAAAATGAAGATTTAAAATTACTCAAACACGTAAGCTAAATGGAAAATAACTCGAAAAACCATTGTACCTTTGTGTCACCCGCAACACGTATACACCAACACCTTCACATCACACGCGCACCTGAAATCAATTTTGACCTCATCAGGCTCGGTGTACAACACAGCAAGGAATCAAATTGTGGATTGTGTGTATTTTGTGTTGGTAAGAGATGGATATGGAAGCGTGGTGGAAGTTTGGTGGGGCAAAAAAAAAATTCTATACACAATCAAGATAGGGAAAAAAATCATGTAAGATTAAAGCAACTATACTTTGATGTGTAGTTTCTTTTATTTAATTAGGTGGTAGAATCTTGAAACCTTTCGTTTGTTTAGAAAAACTCTCTTTAATCCGGCCCTGAATTCATTTTTTTTAGGAAGAAGATGAATGGCCGATGGAAGATATAGCGGTTCGCAAGATCTGAGTGTGTTTGATGAATCAGGGGAGAAGAGTCTAGAATTGGGGGGAAGTATGTGGGAAGATAATGGAAGTGGGAATAATAAACAACTGTTTATGCTACTACGGGGTAATTAAGTATGAACAGAGAAAGTATAATCACACATCCACCAATAAGAAAATGCCGTGTAGTCCACTAACCACTGTTTGGGATTGCTGTGGGCCAATGAGGTGTAAGATTATTACATAATGGGTTTCCTAATGACACAATAATTAGCCCGTAAAAAAATCGTTTTTAGTATATATTATAATGCACGTGGTATCCTTTTTAGCTAACAAAATCTTGACTAATAGTTATTAATTAGTGTTCCAAAGTGGCAAAATAATCAACTAATGTTTACGTGGGGAGCGGAGACGAATCTTCTCTATTTGCTTAATTTGTGGGTTTGACCCCTCTTAGCTTAATGAGATCTTTATGTCTTTTTCTGCGTTATATTAAAAATAAATCATTAAAATTAGTAACTTATATAACTTTATAGCATTCAACACTATCGGAATTTATAATACAACAATGTCATTTTTTGAGTCATTGATATCATGTAGATGAAGTATATATGCACCATGTAGGTAATTATGGTTTCTTTAAAGTAAAGAATTCAAATTAAAAACAATACGTAAATTCATTTTTATTACAACATCTTATAAAGAATCTTGATGGGCTTAAAACATATATACACATCATAAAGAAATTTAAAACTTAAGTGGTAGCTGGTATGTATAGGAAAATATATTTTACAAGGTACCCAATATCTTAAAGTTCAAATCATATTTTCTGTTAAAAACAAAAAATATATCATTTAACGAACCCTTCGTTACAGGCCAATACGAGATACTTGTCCTTCCTCGTAAGTTGCGTGCATTCGGACTGCAATGTCTTTGCAATCTGACTTTGGACATTGTTTGCTACGTCATACCTTGTAGTGTTTGCATCACTAGTTTGTGTTGTCACCCCGCGAACCTGGTCCAAGAACTGAATTCTATATAGTGGATTTGGATTCATCATAAAAGAAACCGGATCCAAGCATTTTAATCCACCCGCTGTCGTCCCATAAAACATGCTAACATGAGTATCTAAAGCTACCGGGACAATATGATCACTAAGCTCCGCGAACAAAGGACTAAACCTCAACAAATATGGCTCCCTACACGTTGTCCCTTCTGGACAAACAACGAGGTCCCCTTGCTTTAACATTTTGTCCATCATCTTCCAATCTTGGTCATGATCCCTTGTCAATCGTATGGTTTTGATTGGTGATAAGATCTCAGATATTCTACTAAGACTATATGTGACCGCGATGAATGGTCTCTTGAGCCCAAATGCGAGGTACAATGGGTCAAGTAAAGTTCGATGGTTACATACATATAGACTCCCTTTTTGTTGTTTATGATCTTGTGACGTCGACTTTTGAGTTGAATTATTGTGTGAGATATCGAGTTGCAAACCGGTGAATGCTAAGGTAGGGATCGATGCACAGTAGGGCATGGTGAGTGCAACTACGATTCGGAAAATGGACAAAAGTATGGAAAAAGGGAACCACATGAACATGACCAACATACTTAGTGGCTCGGGTCTAAGGGCTAATCGACCATCATGAAAGATTAGAGGTTTCGGATATTGTTCTTTTGGAAGAATTCGCCAAGCCTTCTTTTCTTGATCGCTAACAACATATGACTCGAAGCCTTTGTTACTTTGTTGGATATCTTTCTCTTGGACGAATTTGCCATGGCATGCCTTGTATAAGAAGCAAACCTTGACATCTTCTTGTTCTTCTAACAAATCGTTGATACGACATGTAATGTTGTTGTTTTCTTCCATGAGACCAACAAAGTAACCTCCGAAAACCTTGAGTTCTGTTCCAAAAACATGATCAATCTTCAAATAATCTTTCAAAAAACATTCAACCATGACTTGTGGCAACTTACTTACACCAACTTTTATCTTTCCTCTACTCAAAACATCAAAACTTTCCAAACCAACATCTTCTAGGAAAAACTTAGGCAAAACCGAGCTTCCTACTCGAAAACCATCTTTCTTGATACCAAAAAAGCAAACCATAACCATAATTTTGATGGATAATTCATCACCAACCAAGAAAAGAATAGGTGATAGAACGAAAAGTACAAAAGCCCGTATCAAGCTTCCGGCTTCAAATGCAACCAACATGAAATAAGGAAAAACTGACAACGATCTCAAAAGGGTCCCCTCCACATCAAAGACTAACGTCTTTTGTGATATATCGGCTGTTTGAACCGAAGAAATTAGGGTTTGTGATTTGAAATGAGAGCCATGAGTGTTGCTTATAGTTCTTTTGAGTGCTTTTGTGCGAGTTTTATTAGGTATAACAAGAAGACGTGATACAAAGAGAACGAGTTTAAGCGAGTAAGGTAAAGCCTTGAATACCATTTTTGAGTATGTGTAAAGATATGAATGGTTTGTTTTAAATTTGTGGTATTTATAGTGTTTGAGTTATAAAAAGCACTTGGTTTTTGGAATATTTACGAAGTTAACACGCGCCATAGTAAATGCTAGCGTTAGCTGGACATTTGGAATGCAATCGTTGACCTAAATTGGTATGTACCAACAATTACAATAAGATTAAAAAGAAAAGAATTAGTCAATGTAAAAAGAACTCATTCATTAAGTAAAAAACTTCTTCACCATGATTGTATCGATTGAGTATCAAAATTTCTGTCTTGGGCAATGGCATGACGGTGGTAGACATACAGCGTAAAAGTAGAAGTTTTAGGTTCAAATTTTGTTATTGTGTCTCTTTAATTAACAATGGTGTTAGACGATATTTACCTCCCTTGTACGTGTTAGACACTTAGACGTTAGATTGGTTGCTAAAGGATGCCCGAAAATAAATTTCCCTAACAATAATAAAATTCTTCATCACTTTAAATTCCACGAGCTGCATGGGTACACTTGGACTCTCGACTCTCGTATCGATAGCAATTTAGTCATCTGTAAACTATCTTTATTTTTTACAGTAACTCTTCGTATTTCTGACTAGTAATTTTTGCGGAAAAGTTGAGGGGGGTAAATACCTTCTTTTTTGAAAACTGTATCAAATAATCAAGTATGATAAATATGATTAGTCTCAATAATAATTATATAACAATAATAGAAAGAGAGCATGAAAGAAAGCATATCAACACAATGCAAGTATAAACAAAAGACAATAAGTAAAAGAGAAATCAAACCAGACACGAAGATTTATTGTGATTATACACGAAGCTCCTTTTCGCCTTACTCCACTCCTCGAGTTTTCTACTCGAGAGTTCATTTACTAATTCAACAACCTCACAAAAAGCTATAACCCTTGCGTTTTAAGGCCTAAACACAACAAACCTATAACTCTTGTGTTTTAAGGCAATGAATTTAAGCCTTTGCCTCCTCTGTTTCATTTAGTGTCATAATGTTACTTCTTTGTAACACTGGATGTTTTAGTTAGGGTTTTGTTAAGGTTGTGTCCTGGGATCATGTTCCTGGACTGATTTTCTGTTTGAGGGCTTTGTTGTTTGGTTATGTCCTTGACTCAAGATTCCAGGACGGTAATGTTGGTTTTTGGAAGGTGATCTTAGGCCACTGAGGCTCCAATTGAGTCGCTTAGGGCTAAGATTTGACTGCTTGAGATTTTATTCAGGCGGCGTTTAGGGTTTTATTGAGCCGTTTTTAGGCTATTTCGTGGTGTTTGTTGTAGCGCCATTTGTTTGGGTGGAGTGGTTTGTATGCGGTTTTGCCTGAATCAGGCTTTGTGTGGTTTTTTTTTATGTGTTTTGTGTTTCCTGCTGAATCGAAAAGTTTTTCTGATGAGTTTTGTTGGTGGAAGTGGTGGTTGTTGATTTTTTGTGTGAGGTGATGATTTTCGTGTTTTACGATGAAAAACAAGTTTCAGAGACGAGGATTTCGTTGTGAAAGCCTTCGTTTCTGGATGAGGATGACTTTTCTAGCGACGGAAAAGTTAATTTTTGGTTTTTTTGGTTTTCCAACGCCAGGAAGCAGAAATGAATGTCGTTTTGCTTGGTTTTCCGGTGGCGGATCTATCGAAAACATCATTTTTGATTTCTGGAAAAGTTAAACAGTGTATGTTTTTTAGTTTTCTGGCGAGGATAACTTTTTGCGGCTAACCGGAAAAAGGAAAAAGTTACGGCTATTTGTATCGTATAGCACGGATGGCGCCATGTTTACGTAAGGTACGTAATGGGGTTTGGGGGTGCTCGATTGTTTAGTTTCCCACGTTCGTTAACGACCCCGAGATATGACCGAAGTCAAGATTCGGGGTAACACTGACGAGTCGATACAGTTGTTTGTGTCAATTACCCAAGAGAGTAATCGACAAGTGGGAGTGTTTGCAAGGGAGGGCCTGGAAAAGTTCGCTAAGAGTTAGCTTGGGCCAAATCCAGGAAGTTGGATAGTATTTATATGGAGTCCTTTAGGGTTGTGAGAACCCGTAAAGGCAATATGATGGTCCACGTGGTGGCCATCGAGAAGGGGAGTGAGGGGAGCGTATTGTTCTTGTCTTAACGATCCTGACAGGTTTTACAGGCGTACCGTATGCCTCAACAAATTCATCAGGCGAATTCTGCCTTAGTATTACATGGGGAAGTATTTCCCCAGGTCTTGTATCGGACCTGGGCCTTGCCAGGTTTATGTTTCGGCTGAGTTTAGAGTGTATGGGCCTTAGTTGAGTGGGCTGAAGGTCCTATACGCTATAAACTTAATTTCCAAATGGGAAGATTCTAAACTAGTGTAAGTAGTTGGATTATTCTCAAAATGGTCATGCCGTAGTCACAAGCAAGATTATCTTCCAAAATGAGAAAATCTTGGCTAGTTGGTCTAATACAGATTAAAATAATTTCTTTTAATCAAAGTAATGTGATAATAAAGACGAAATTAAACTTAAATGAAAGTTTATAAAATATGCGAGGTTACACAAGTGCAAAAAGTTTCTTTGATTATTATGCAATGTATGCAACTTTGATCATTAGCCTAATGTAAAATCGTGTTCATACCTTGTATGAAATGTAAAATAAGATTCGAAAGATAATGATTGAGATTGTAAATACTTAACGACTCTAAAATACATTTTAAACATTCTAAATGGTTTGTTAGATGCTTGATCACAATGCAACATAACAAACATATTCAAACACGTGTTGAAGCATGAGGAGTCTCGACATGTCGAGAGGTGTTGAGAGAAATATGGTTACGAGCAACTTGCGCATTTTACGTTATATATTACAAGTTACATGTTTGTCACTATTAAAACACAAGAGACCTTTTAGCTTAAATATCTTCATATTTTAACCAACATTGGCCTACATTGATGTAACACCCCGTGAACGACACGTCATAAATACTCAATTTTTTAAAACTTTTACGCGGAAACGACTTCACTTTAACGGAGACTCTGTTACTCTTTTGACCATTGACAAAAATCTATAAACTTTCAGACCTTGAAACTATCTTTAGATGAAACTAGACTCGATTACCTTCGAAATGAAGGGTGGCATGATCCGTACCGACTTACGGTTTAAAAGATATGATTTTTCAAAAATCGATAAATTCTGAAAATCCTTTCCAACCACGGGTTGAGATTTTCAACCGCATGTTGAAACTTTCTGATTAAATAAACCACCTCCCAACCGCCGGTTGGAGGCCTGCAGATCCCAAATCTTGCATTTTGACAACTTTTTACAATATACCACTTATACCACTGCCGTATTACATCAAACTTATAAAAATTTCATATTTACATTATAAATATCATATCCATATAAAAATATTTACCATTTGACCATCAGAATAGTAAAATGATGGGTTTCGTACCAAAACCCGTTTTTGACCCATTTTCACAACAATCCACCTTTACCACTTCATTTACATACCAAATTTAACCAAAACCATTAGTATAACATTATAAACTTATTCCATAACCAAATGTCCCGTTTACACCCCAAAATGGGTACATTTACACTAAATTCAAACGCCCCTTTTAACTTTGACCATGAACACTTAAAGCATACTTTGACTTATCGTTTGACCACCAAATTACTATGACAACCTTGACATACACTTTGAAACTTGACTACACTTTACAAACCATTATGGGACCAATGGGGGTACAAACTTGATCGAGCTCGGTATTCTACCTAGCTTCTACATTCTTACCAAGCCTTCTAGTCTTTCACATATCCAAACCTTTAACTTTAGTCCAAGCCGTAGCATCACACATAAACCTACAAAACATTAAACACTTAAACCGTAAGCATAAAGCTTAGTAAGTAAAACGGGTATAACTTAACATCATACATCAAACATACATTACACATCATAACCATCATTCCATCATAACATTAACCATAACACATACCTTAAGCCATCCTTAAACGTCGCCATTCATACTCTAACCAATTCCATCCTACTCTATCATTCTTTTGCTAGTAATGCCAAACTAGCCTTACAATCTACTTTCACATAAGCACATTCATAACACATCATTATATAATCTTAACATAAACATCACATAACACATAATGTAATGAAATCCATATAACATCAACTTATAACCGGCTTACTTACCTTGATTCCAAGCTAGTCTTACCAACTAGAATCATCATCATCAACACCACCATTAGCTTCTTCTTCACATCCTAGGTCAATTATCATAATCATAAACACTTAATAATCATAATTAACTAACTATGCCAATGGTTTATGTAACCATAACCCATCTCTTACACACCTCTAATCATCACATAATCATATATTGATTATATGATGATCAATACATAAATTACTAACTTTATCCCAATAAAATCATCTCATAAGTTACTATGACCTTTAATTAGTTCATAAACATCTTTTACCCGATTTTACGTAAATTAGGTATATGAACCCTAATTCTCAATTTACCATAATTAGGATTCACTTACTTGTAAGGATGATTTCTAGGTATAATACTCTTGGATTGAAACACTTAAACATCATCAATATTGATCACCAAGCTTCACCCTTTTCCCTCATCTTCTTTCTTGAGCCGACATCACCAACCATACACACACAATCTATGAGTTTCTGGAATATCCAGGAAACTCTCTAGTATATGTTAATTGGTACTTTGTCCAATTGACACAATAGGTCCTTCAAGTCTCATTCCTTTTACTTTGGCCACATTACACTTTATAACATATTTACTAAATGATGATATTAGTCCTTTAAGTCTATTTTCCTCATAAATGTGGCACGTCATATTTTCTATAACAATTTACATAACATTTAATACTTATAGTTGGACTATCGGGTTGACTAACCAATCCCGTAAGTCCTTAAAACTTATAAAAGTCATAGTCAACTATTTCAATGGCATTCTTGTAATAAAATATTTAGGCCCGGTATCAGGGTGTTATAATTCTACCCCCTTATTTTAGATTTCGTACCTAAAATCTCTCTTTTAAACTAACCTTGACTTGGTCACATCTTACCCCCATTCTTAGCACTAAGAACATTTTCATTCATACATTTCGTTGCAAAGATCTAAGTGATCTTGCAACACTAAGCAACATATTCCAAAATCCTTGATCCACTCTACCTCTCATCTAATTTTCTAAGAGTGCGCGAATCTTACTAAGGTTATTATGTCTATCAAGACACATTTTCTATAACCAATGTGTCATTTGATCAACTCCATTACTATTACATTGCATTGTTACTTGCTTTATTTCAACTTTTTAAATCAATGACTAAGTGTCACTCTAGTAAATTTGCACTATTTTGACTTTACATAAGTCAATTAGTGACTAATATAACTTAACATTCGCATCTTTACCATAGTTATCTTATTATCCTTTTAACATTTTTGCTTCAACACCTTACCTTTTCTACTTCATTTTAAGGATTTCCGCTAAGTATTAGGGGTCACTTGGGAAATCTTAATTTATTTTGACCTTCACGAATCAACATTAACTAATATCTTCACATTCTACTATGGTCATTCCATTATTCCATTAACATTTTCACTATATCACCTTATTCCTTCTACTTTTTTCCTTAAATTCCTCGTCAAAGACTACAAGTCTAATAGAAAATTTCAATACTTTGACTTCATAAAGTCAAACTTGACTTACATCGTCACATTAACACATAAGGGTGCCAATAACGATTAACATTCATTACTATCATTACTAACCTTTTGTACCACTCCTCAAGGCACATTATAACGTCATTACAAATTCTTAATCTTTTCGAGTTACACTATAGACATCTCAATAGTTGGTTTCATAATGTCTCAATAAAAAGTCGCGTTCTAATTCTATTCCACATATCTTAGTTCTTACGGCTTTTAACTAATACTAAACCTCCATTTTCTACTTTTCTTCCCTACTCATGTCACGTCGGAATACATAAGCCCACTCATTTATACTTCCTCAATTACATGAAAAGGCATCCCAATCGATGTAAATCAAGAAACATAAACTCATGGTTCGACGATTCACAATTTCTTTAATCAAATGAAAATGCGTCCCAATCCATTTAACTAAGGAAATCATAAATCGTCCTACTTATACACTTTCGACATAACACTCGTACTTATTATTCGTTTTCACTTTACTTTCTTTCTCTTCTTTCTTATTACACTTTACATTACCTTTTTAACTTTTTAGACTTGGATCCATACCTTTATAACATTCCCTTGCAGGGACCTTAACCATACCCTTGCGGTACCATTAACATATATCATTAAACAAACTCAGCCATTCCGGAGGATACCATTGCATGTGCATCATTAACCTGGTCATCTCAAAGGATACCATCATTAACATGGTCATCTCGAAAGATGCCATTATTAACATCACTAGATTGGTGATGAGGAATTATTTGGTACCTTTTTAAGGGGTCATTTAAGGATAAAATCGTATTAATATGATCAAATATTGCCTTAAATCATTTCTTTTTTCATTTTAGGTACTTGGGACGGAAAATCTGGAAATCGGCACTTTTATGGCGTATTTGGACGAAAAAGAGAAGAAAATGATGAAGTCGCGAAATTATGTCAGATATGGGAGTCTTCCGGCGTCACACATTACAACGGGACATCGTCACTTGCAAATGGGGATGGATTCTTGGCTCAGAATTAACTAGTGACGCCTTAGTCAAATCCGAAGACCGTATAACCTGACGGCGTCAGGTGCATTTGAAGACCAAAAATTCGTATAAAGTTAACAAGAGACGGCCCAGAAGTTCTACTAAGGGACGGCGTCAGAAATCACATGACGGCATCAGATATCCTAAGCGACGCCGTCACAACGACGACTTGGAGAATACGAAACCCTAGTTGGAGGCGAGCTGACGGCGTTACACTTTGCAAGTGACGCCGTCACAGTTGTAAAACTATATATACTTTTTCATGTTTTCATTAATTCGTGTAACACCTTGAAGTAGGGTTTTGTGAACGATTTTAGCAGCTATTGTGAGGCTTTTACAGCCCTTGAACTTCATGTTTTAATAAAGATAAGTTATCCCTTCAATCATTCGATATGTTTATGTATTGTTTGATTATGTGTTTATCTTTTCTTTGCTTTAACATGCTAGCTTAAATTAATTAGTGTTTGCTTAGATCTAATGAAACCTAGTTGTTGATAATTGATTTGTCGTCTCTTGTTTAATTGATTGCCTCGTGTTAGGCTAAGAAAACTGGCTAGTTTCTTATATGTGTTAGCTTGAACGTCTTAGAAAACCCAACCGTATAGTGCACTATTGATTTTTCTCGTTGTATTTATTGCATGAATTGCGGCTTGTAGATCCTATAAAACTTAATAGACTTTAAGGGTTTTAGGGGAGACTAATATTCATAGAGTTAGGGACTTCGGCACCCCCTCCCCCCACGACCAATATTAAGGAATACAATGCTTCAATTAAAACAAGGACGTGACAATTCGAAAAATCAATAAGAGATAACTAGGGAGTAATTAAATCTAATTGAACACGCTTTTCCCTATCATAAGAAGTCACCAAATTTATTTTTTCTTGTTATTAGTTTAATTTTAGTTAAATTGTAGTTTTGGGTTAGTTGACTAGCAACTAATTCCGCCCACTCTTTCAAAATCTGAGATTTTAATTGCTTTCATAAAATATAAAAAATACAAAAAGATTCATCCCTCACCTCTAAACCTATCTCGACATACACTTCGACCTTTCCACAACCATTGCGAGACTATTCTCCTAGAGAATGATCAAATCCCCCGAACTTACCTATACTACACTACAATGGTTAGGTACACTGCCTAGAGGATTGTAAAACTTCCTTGGAAGGTTTACAAACCCCGCATCAAGTTTTTGGTGCCGCTGCCGGGGAATAGTTAATAGTTTAGGTTCGATTTTTATCTCGTTTAGGTCTACTCACTAGATTCTTATCAAGTGAGATTTTATTTTCTTTTTATTAGCTTTCTTGTAGTCTATCTTTTCTTCGTGCCCTTTGTTTTCTAATTCTCTTCATTTGCCATCATGGTGAATGAAGGCGTCTTTGACCCCATCAACCAACCACACCAAGAGCAACCCCACCAAGAACAACCCAACCAAGACCCACCTCAATCCTGTACTCTATGTGAATACTCCAAACCAAGCCACTATAGGTGATGTAAACATAAATTAACAATTAATAATATAAACGCAGCGGAAAACATCACCATACAAGGATCCATATAGCCATATGATCAATCTAAATAAAAACAAATTAAACAAATATGTTTTATACCTTTGTAGCGTGATCCGGGTAACTCCACCAACAACGCCACACGAATGGAATGAGAAACCCAAGTGATCAATGGAGATCACCTCTATGTGTATCTACACTACACTTCATTGTATGCCAATGGATGCTAGTCCTTCAACCCGTAACCAATCAAGCACTCTAGAATAAGCAAGATTCAAAAGTGAAAGATGAAAAATAAAAACCCTAGGTTTTTATTGTTTTGTGCCGTACCTCTTTTTGGGAGAGATGGAGAGGTTTAATTTTGTTTGTTATCAATTAATTAGGAGTAGATTTCTCTTGATTATTTGACCAAAATTCAAAATCAAAACTTCCCATGGAAGTCTCTCTAGGCCGGCCACCCTATGGGCCAAATGGGCTTCCAATTTGTTTTTCTAGTCCAATGTAATAAGTCCATTACTTATTCATTAGAAGCCCAATAGCGGTTCCTGGTTACTTACGGTTATTTATATATCGTAAATACAATAAACACGACATATAAAGTGGCACCTCAGTGTATATGTGTGTGACCCCATAGGCTCACATATGTCTAGCCATATAATTAGTAATTATGACACGAGCATACTCCAACAGCTCCCACTTGCGACGTCATAATAATCAAGTAATTATACAAGCAATGGTTAGCGTCTAGCAACACGCCAATGCCCCTAAAAATATGTGAGGGTAGTTTCTTAAACATCTCATTTCAGATGGTTTATATGTCATCTATCCTTTTGTTACAGATACCGTGTTGAACATTAGACATAGATCAAATGTCATTCTAATAGTTCAACTATTATGTTTCTCGATATAGATATTGAACAAGATTACCAAGTGGAATTAAGATTCATCTTAATTTCATTTGGGTACGGCCATACAAACATCTGTTCAATTCATCGAGGGGCCCAATAGTATCTAACTCCAAAACAAGTGGAGGAACAAATCCTATTTTGACTACACGTGTCATTCACATACTTCATATCACTCCTGATAATGGCTTTTATAACTACCTTATTCAAGATAGCGTTTAACCATATCAAGGAATGAAATTCCACATATGCAAGACCTGCTTGCATCTCAAGTCTAAGGATAAGAGACATAACCTCTTGCGAGATTCACTATTGACGACGATCCATGTAGTGAATACTCGTAGGTTGGGTCAATCCAATGTTCATCACAATGAACAACATGTGAGTGTGGCAAATAAATCACCAACACGCTCACATTTGTCTTAATTTGATGATACTCCCGTATCGTCAACCGACAATGGATAATTTTAGAATAAATAAATTATTCATGGATTAAACATGCAAATATAGAACACAGTAGTATAAATGAAGATGATCATACCAGGTATATCAATTCATTGTATAATACGATTGCTTACAGTTCCATTATCCAAATACTAAAACAGATATGCATAAGACTACTTCATAGGTCGGAATCTGATGTTCCCACCATGATCGAATCATGTTGTACAAGGCAACAAGTAGTCATCTAAGTAAACTTTGAGAATACTTCTTTCAAAATTCATGAAAGGTTTGAATGATGATTGTCCTTTGTATGTGTGCATTCAAGTACAAGACGAATATTGCAACAAAACATTCCATAGGGTGTTTGAAGCTAGCAAGACACCTACTTTAGACATTCATCTGAATAGTTTCTCAAACTATAAAGTATTCTTTTTCTTTTAATGTATAACGCATTAATGCTCTCAGTCGAGCACATCTAGTCAGCAATTTCATCATTCATGATGACATCCTACCACGACTAGGGTTGAGTATCATCTCAGTTAAGTAAGCATCAGCGTATGCAAACAAAACAGAGTTCCTCATACATCCGTAAACTTTTGAACTTATCTTTTGGTCCTTTATAGGTCCCTTATAATGTTCGTTTAACAATTATCTAATGACTATCAATTAGATATTTGTTGTTATCAACTCATCTTGCATTCATGCAAATGATATATATACATAGTCCAATGCGTAATATGACTTACATGATGAATTCTTTAGTCGAACTTAAGATTTCCACTCATGTGTTCAATCTCATCAAGTGAGATTGATCATTGAGACTCCCCTCAATAACGTGTCATATTATGTTTAGACTTAATATCCGCTTATGTTTATTCTAATAAACATATACATAACAAGGTTGTATGTCTTATTTTATAAATCCCTCAAGAGAAACTTCATTCCAAGCTAAGGATTAAAGTCTAGCTTAGATGGAATACAGTTTCTAATATGTTAATGACATATGAGATTTAAGAAAATAAATACAGTGCTCCATACTTGCTCTTAGTGTACTTAGGAGTAATCTTATTAATCAAAATCAAATTAATGATTTTATAATTAACTCAAGATCTTTGCTCCTAGATGCATGATCTAATCCACACATGGATTATATTATCTTGTATACATAATAAAGATTATATGGATTCATAAACCCTTTTGATTACTCATCGTCCTCGCAAAGGTAATCAACAAGAAAAGTGTTTTGATATCCTATTGTCATATTTCATTTACATGAAAACAGGTATGACTATTAATCATCTTTATACATTTAATGTTTCTAGGTAAAAAGATTTAGTCATAGTCAATTTCTTGAATACGAGTAAACTCCTTTTACGAGTCGCGCATTAAATGTGTGTACAAGTTTGCCCTTTTGAGTCTTCTTATTAAGAAACTCATTCTTAACCTCACAGTCTAACTGATTGGTAAGAGATCAATCAAACTCCACGAGTGATTATCTTTCAAGGACTGCATCTTCACATTCATAGTTTTGAGCTACTCATCAGATACAATATCTGATAATGCATCTCAGTAGTTAGCAGGTTCACCATGATCCTCTAACTTATGTACCTCAGCATTGATATAAAAAACTACATCATTCAGGTGCAAGAGGTATCCTAGCAGATTTATGAATGAGAGATATCAATCTATGGTTTAACATGTGCATGTTCAACCATAGTATGACATTTGCAAGTGTACTCAGAAGTTTGTGTATTTAGTTCTTGAATAACTTCAAGGTCTAAAGGTACTCCCACTTGCTTTTGTATGTAGAGACTAATCTCTAGATACTCAGCATCTTGAGTGACAATAAATTGTTTTCAAGTGGGACATCCAAAATACATCGCTAGTTCTTGACTCTAGTTTGTTAATTACTTACTCTTAGGTAGTTAACAAATTCAGAACTTCAATCAAGACATAATGAGATTCATCCCATTCCATACTACAATGGTGTCTTAAATTCTTTCTGAGTTGGAACCATATTGAGTGCACACATGGCACATCCATTTTTCTAACCTTGATAGCTTTGGAGGTGAAACAGTTTAAGTCATCAAAGATCAAACAATATCAATAGTGTTTGATTTTCCATGATGGACATACCATAAAGTTGTGGTATTCCATGAGGACTGATGTTGTGAGACTATCACACAACTCATTAGATGAACTTATACTTTTGGCTTACATATCTGCCAACCAGGTCAAACCAGATGACATCAATAGTAATTTTAGCCTATTTGCATACTTTACTTCATGTGTATGTTTTGACTAGAAAACACAAACATTTAATATTATACGTCGTAAGTGTGCATGTCTTAACAAGAAGACATAACAAATCAACGTCTTACTTTACGTTATTTGTCTTTCAACAATTAACTGAATTGATGTTTGTGTCTTTACAAGAGACCTAAACATATTCAACTAAAGTAATTACGAGCGCCGACACTTGGCCTCAATAGTAATTTCAAGTTAATTTCATACTTCATGATTATGACTTTACAAGAAGACATAATCATATTTACTAAACAATTCAGTAAATATGTTGAAGTAGCTTTTCATGTTATCTTGATATTTGTTCTAATTAGGGCAACCTACATTTTATGTGTAGAATTCCTAGTAGAATTTTGGTTTCTTACCTTTCAGTCAAGAAAAGCTATTTAGTCATATTGTTATATGTTGTACCTTGCACACAATTAAGATTTCTCCCACTTGTGCATGACACAACATCATGAGAGCAATATGACAATGTCTAAGATAACATATGATTTTTAGTCAAAATCAAAATATAGATATGTAGAACTTTATCGTTTTAATAATGAATCATGCATTACGATTTTATAGATAACATTTCAGGAAGCAACATCAGGAACGCGACAAGTTATCTAGTAAAATTTATGCAATGGTTCTTATATAAACTATGATGCTTAACATGTGGAAAGTAATGTATTATTTCAAGACAATCTGGAAATAAGATGGGCAAGTTGTAAGGTATTAAAGCTTACAGCTCCCACTGGATTAGACAACATTACATGTGTTTCGTCACCAGTAATATAATCACTTAGCTCCCACTGGATTAGAAAACATTACATGTGTTTCGTCACCAGTAATATAATCACGTAGCTCCCACTGGATTAGACAACAGTACATGTGTTACGTCACCAGTGGAGAGTGAGTGGCGATTGGATACTTTCCATCTTTCTTTGAATATCTATACATTATTGCTAATGTGAGTCACTTTGACTAGTAAACATGTACTTAGGTATTCAAGAAAGTGCATCAAGTTCTAACATATAGATGATGGGCTAGCCATCATTACTATTTTAACCTGAAAATAGGCATGCATTTCCTCCATAATTGGTCTACTTCACCACAAGGGTATGTAGGACCATAATGGGTTTATTGGGTTATGACAAACTGCTAGGTAATCATGCTAGTAATTGCCTTTACCACTTTGCGGTTTTTTGATACTTCCATCTTCTAATTATTTAAACTCATTTTAGTTTGGTAGCTATAGAAAACGTGTTCTCTAGTTATCCAAATATCTTATATTTCATAAATGTTTCAAAACCGAAACTAGGGTTATAAAACAATCTTGAAAGAATAAGATGTGTAACCATACTTAACCGTTTTGACTTTTACAAGACATCACGATTTCTAGAGTAGGTATTCTTTAAGTTTTATTAGAATTGGGAAAATTCAAATATTCCTATTATGGCTTTTTCTCATAAAGAAAAAGGATAGGAACAAGTCTTTTTGTTACAAGGAAAGAGCGACTCAGTTCGTACTTTTAACAAGAAAAAAACAAATTTTCGTTTACGGTTGTGTTGCATTAATTCATTAATTGATTTTACAAAGTTCCTTTTTAGTATTTTCGATAATTATCCTTTTATAAATTAACTACCCCATGTTTATAATATAAAACAATTAATTTACGAAAAGGCTAAGATCCACATTGTGCTTCTACTATCACATCAGTTGATCTGCTAGCAATAGTAGATTCAATTGGTATGCGACGATCACCAATTGTATTACATGTACAACTCTTAGATCCTTATGGGACTCATGGCATCTAGTGTCAAACAACTAGTGTCATGTAGGCATGTTTAGTCCCATCTTTGCCTCGGGTCAAGGTCTAACCGCTTAACACGATTAAGTCATCCAATTTGAAAACGTGTAATAATATATCTAGGTCTCACGCATAGAGAATAGTCACCTTGGGTTACAATTCAACCTAGGTCCCACGCATAGGCAAAAAGTAATTGCAAGTGTCCTTAAA
Source organism: Artemisia tridentata subsp. tridentata (assembly GCA_021014915.2). NCBI lineage: Eukaryota > Viridiplantae > Streptophyta > Magnoliopsida > Asterales > Asteraceae > Artemisia > Artemisia tridentata. The sequence continues at coordinate 60,406,614 of CP139502.1, read as the reverse complement.
ATTGGACGGCACGACTTAAATTTTGACGGGTAAAATATTTTGATGTGAATAAAAAACGTGTACGAAAGAAGCAAGCATTCATTCTTCGTAGCACAAGTTAAAAACATTTCTTAACTTAAGTCTAATCATTGTTTTAATTTATGTGTGTCAAGTTGTCCATTTTCAAGACTAGTATAACTCCTAAGTGGATTATTAAGTTTGGACAATACAATAAATAAATAAATAAACAACTTAAATAGTTTAAGTGTTATTTAGAAAAACAATGATTTTAAGTTTCAAATCATATTTAAACTTAGTTAAACTAAATCATAAGACTTAGTTCAAGATGGTTTATGTTTCGTTTTAAGTTTTAAGAAAACAATTTTCGTTTTACATGTAGTCACAACATACATGAAACAACCAAACAAACATACAACCACAATATGCAAAGCCTCAACCGATGAAAATCCTATGCTTGGTCTCGTGAGCCATCACGAGCACCAAGAGTCAACTAGGGACATAAACCACAAGCACACGGAGGGCTCCCACTTGCCCCAAGACAATCATGGGCAAGTAAAGGCCCATAATGCACATGAAAACATGATTCTGTCAGCCCAGTTTTTCTGTCTTGCGAGGCCCAAATGCCCTAGAAGATCACCTTCTCATGATTCGGCCCAGTTGAAAAAGTTGTAGCCCTATGTCTTGTGGACCTGCACCAAAAAATTTAGCCAAAAATACCTTACCAATCAATAGGAAATCGTATTTTCCCAACAGGTGTCCAGCAGCTACTTTCGGTCTACAACTCTTCATTCTTTCGCCATTTGCTTCCAAGCTTTCGGTTACAATATATATAAAGTAAAATACATCTAATCTACTTTGTATCTACTGTAAAAATGCCCAAACAATGGCAAAACCAAAATGAAATACATTACAAAAGTGCCGAAACAATGGCAAACCCCAAAACAAGAAAAACAACCAACAATCACAACATCACAATGCACAAGTGGTCTAGGTTTTCATCGGCTTTGCATATATACATAATAATACATTAAGATTATGATCATGACAAGGTGTTGGCTAACTCCATGGACAAACATGCATGTATTTGCCATGGATAACAAAATAAATAACAAGAATTAAATTGTTAGCCAACGAATCGAAGAAATAACTAACAAGAATTAAAACCCCGAATGGTACGCGTGACAAATGGCCCTAGACTTATAACCCACTGATATTAGGACCTTTTTAACACCATTTTACCACAGAAAAATAAACCTCATGGGCTGATTTGAAATCGGGTTAAAAATCTATTGAAAAACACGTTTTTAGGCCATTTTACGGGTACCGACCAAGTAAACAATCAACGTATGCATAACAAATGGCTATAGGATCAAAATGTCCAGATCTTTAGACCTCATATAGGTCGACTTATATTGATAAAATAAGCCTTGTGGGCAGTTTTAAAATCATCCTCTTAAATCCATTAAAAACACACGTTTTTAGCCATTTTTACGCATACAAGATGATCATATGGCAACATATGATGGCTCTGATACCACTATAGGTGATATAAACATAAATTAACAATTAATATTATAGAGGCAGCGGAAAAAATCACCATACAAGGATCCATATAGCCATATGATCAATCTAAATGAAAACAAATTAAACAAATATGTTTTATACCTTTGTAGCGTGATCCGGGTAACTCCACCAACAACACCACACGAATGGAATGAGAAACCCAAGTGATCAATGGAGATCACCTCTATGTGTATCTACACTACACTTCATTGTATGCCAATGGATGCTAGTCCTTCAACCCGTAACCAATCAAGCACTCTAGAATAAGCAAGATTCAAAAGTAAAAGATGAAAAATAAAAACCCTAGGTTTTTATTGTTTTGTGCCGTACCTCTTTTTGGGAGAGAAGGAGAGGTTTAATTTTGTTAGTTATCAATTAATTAGTAGTAGATTTCTCTTGATTATTTGACCAAAATTCAAAATCAAAACTTCCCATGGAAGTCTCTCTAGGCCGGCCACCCTATGGGCCAAATGGGCTTCCCATTTGTTTTTCTAGTCCAATGTAATAAGTCCATTACATATTCATTAGAAGCCCAATAGAGGTTCCTGGTTACTTACGGTTATTTATATATTGTAAATACAATAAACACGACATATAAAGTGGCACCTCAGTGTATATGTGTGTGACCCTATAGGCTCACATATCTCTAGCCATATAATTAGTAATTATGACACGAGCATACTCCAACAGCCACCAAGGCTATCGAAACACCATTGAGCTCCCCCAAAGAGACAATGTGTCTCCCTTGCGATCCGACACCATCCGGTTGGTGCAAAGCGGATGTGCATTCCATGAACTTCGTTCCGAAGATCCAAACCAACATCTCAATGATTTTCTTAAAATCGTAGATTCCATAGACCTTGATGTTCACACTCAAGAGACAACGCTTTTGCGTCTCTTCCAATTCTCTCTACGTGACCAAGCTAGTCATTGGCTTGAGCGTTTACCCGCGGGATCTATCTCATCTTGGGATGATCTTACTTCTCGTTTCCTCGCTCAAATTTTCCCACCGGGGAGAACTACCAAGCTAAGGAATGACATCTTGATGTTCCAACAACGTCAAGGTGAAACTCTTTACGAAGCATGGACTCGTTTCAAGAACTTACTCCAAAAACTCTCTCATCATGGAATTGATCTTTGGCTTCAAATCCAAATTTTCTATGATCATGCCAACTATCTCTCCAAGCAAGCCATTGACCAAGCGGCTGGAGGAAAATTACGGGAAAAGAATGCGGAGGTGTGTGGGATATCATCGATGAATTTGCCTTTTATAATAGCGAAAAATGGGATGATCCTCGTGATTTCGAAAAAAAGGTCATCGTAATCTCATCACCTAACAAAACCTCCAACCTTTTTGAGGAAAAACTTTGTGAACTTGAAAAAGGGTCGATTACCTACTTGAAAAACGAATGAAGCCGTTAAACCCCAATCAGGCAACGGTCAATTCCATCTCGAATAAAAAACCCATCCCTTTATCCGAGTCACCTCGTAGGGAAAATCTGGATTCTTATAAAAATTATGCACGCCCTTTCTCGCCTCCCTGCGAACTTAGTCTCGATTTTGAGGTTCGAATGAGAGTATATATGTCAGCACATTCTGAGAGATTGGCGAAATTTGGAGAATCCGTCAATAGACAACGAGAGGAGATGCAAGAGAAGATGGCGTAGATGATGAGTTTATTAAAAGAATATACCAAAACCAAAACTCCAGAAAGAGTGTTAGTGAGGAAAGAAGGTCACACTCCCATCACCAAGCATGTTAATGCTATCTCTATTGTCCGAAAAGATGACAATGAAGTCAAGAGACAAGGTAGTAGTATGGTGAATGATGAAGATAAAAACATGATCAATGCTGAGAATAACGAACGCAAGGGCGTCGTAAATGATGAGTCGTGTTTAGAAAAAGAGAAAGGAACAACCCATGGAGAATCAAACGGGTTTAAAGGAACGATCATGGAAGCACCCAAATCTCGTCCAGTCAAGTACTATTTAAAACATGAGATTAACAAGAAAACCATTGATAATCTAATAAATAATTATTGATATAATGACTCGTTACGAAAAACCTTTAAGGGTGAAATGGAAGAGAATGTGTATGATACGTTACCCACAGGACCTTTGTACGAAAGCCTTCTCAAAAAGAGAGTAGATAAGAAAAATGCCGTCTATGGGAACTTCGAGATACCTTGTAGCATTGGTGATTTAGAGTACATGAACGTGTTAGCCGATCAAGGGTCTGATGTGAACATAATGCCGTTGTCAATCTACAACAAGTTAACTAGCGATAAGCCATCTAAAACTAACCACAGACTTTCCTTAGCAAATCATTCTTATGTGTATCCTATAGGAATTGCGGAAGACGTGTTAGTTGATGTTGCAAGTCATATATATCCAGTTGACTTTGTAATTGTGAACATGGAGGAAGATGAGTATATGCCCCTAATCTTAGGGAAACCATTCTTAGCTATGGCTAGAGCAACCATTGATTTTGGAGGAGTAATGGTACTCAAGTCGGGGAGAAGCAAAATTAGAATGTATATGGTCCGTCGTCACATAAGAAAGTTTAAGAAAAAAAGAAAAGTAAGTGTTGATCTAGCAACATCCCGTAATCATGTTAAGCAAAAGATTCTTGGATGGGAGGCAATAATTAAAAGTTACAAAGAACATGAGACGAGAAGGGAGAGATGGAAAAGTAGTGATTTTACGGAACAATACTTAGCGGAGTGATGTGCGTGTCGTTGTGTTCAAGTTTTAAAATTTATAAACACGATTTATCCAATTCTCTAATCACACATACGAGCAAGTATACTCGTCCGTGGTAGTAAAGGTGGGTAAGTCGAGATCGTCCCAAGGGAATTGGGGTTTAGGTTTAGTAAATAAGTTTTAGCAAAAAGGAGTGTCAATCCAATTTGAAGTAAATTCTAAAAACAAGCAAGGTTCAATCAATCAAAAACTAATATACTTGTGTGTAGTTTCCATGACAATTGTTTAGAGTAACCAATCAAGTTGGGTGTGACTTGTAATGATGCACAACTTAAAATGAATGATTCACAATCAATGGTTTTTATCATGAGAAATCATATCTAAGAATTCAATCTCCTAGTTAACTCCTTTCGGCCATGATTAACTATTACGATAATTCTATTAAGTCCTTTTGTTGCTTGAAAGCATTTCTTATCTTAAGAATTCCTACGAATCCTTTCGGCCTTTTTCGTGATGAAATCGTTTCCAAATCCGTTTTAATGAGTAAAGGTGTTGCTTGTCACACACCACAATCCATACTAATTCGTGCACTAACTTTTTGGAATAAAAACATAAAGAAAACTCCTTTCGGCCTTTGTAAATCTTTGAAATTGTTTTTACCAACCAATTAAGCAAGATTAGATTTTATCTCAACAAACTCATGAAACAAGATATGTTTTCATGCATCACTATGATAAGATTACTCCAACAATTGTCACATCATCCACACACAAGTATAACTAAAATTACTCCATAACAATCATAATCAAACACAAGTAATTAACCAAACTTTCATTCATCATATAGTAAAAGTAAAAGTAGTTCATGATAACTCAACAAGAAATACCTAATCAAGGAATTACAAGAACTAGAATTGTGGAACTATAGCAATCCACACTCCTCCAATCGCCTATTATCACACGTAAACAACTCCACACAAGGACGCAACTCTTGAGACTCGAACTCAAGATCTCCTGGATGTTTTCACAGCAACTACAAGCTTTCGGGCAATAATAATAATGTGGTGTAGCTTTTTTAGGTTGTGTCACTTCCCCCAAAAGAACTCTCTTTGTAAACTAACTAAGGGTTCCTTAAATAAGTGAGGAAACCCTTATTCTTCAAGTAAAAAATGTCCCAAATGAGTTAACAACCGAGAAATGATAAGCCTCCATGATTATGGGGCTTAAATTTTGTCATTAAATGCAACTTTGTAACTTCAGTGTCGGCCAACCGATCGGTATTTGGCTCCTACCGATCGGTTGGAGCTCTCGGTGTCTCAAACTTCAACCATCCGAATCGGATGCGGGCAGCATCCGATCGGATGGATGACTCTGCCATGCAACTTTTATTTTCTCTTTTTCTCTTCTCGTTACGTGCCTGATCCTTTGCTGTACCACTAATTTCTTTCATAGAACTAGATCTTTTCTTGATATATAAGGCATAGAAGTCTTGGTCTAATCAATTCTTTGAAGTATCATGTGGTTTCTTTCTCGTAATTCTCCTTATGTGCATAATCTCTTCATTTCTTCGTTTTTTTCTCAACTTTTCCTGTACTTGGCTATATTTACTTGCATACACACTTTTTCATCATTTAGCAACAAATACACACAAATATAACCAAATATGATGCACAAAACTAGCAATAACGCACCTAAAAACTTGTTAGATTTAAGCGTTATCAAATCCCCCACACTTGAGTTTTGCTCGCCCTCGAGCAAATCTAATTTTTAGAAAAACTGAACTCAATGGTATTTTCATTACGTTCAAAAAAAATCCTTGAAATGTATGCAAGTTAAATCGAGCTTTGATAACATCACCAAGCACCTCACAAAGGAAATTTTAAATTCACACAACTCTCGATGGTGGATTTGATTGTAGATCACTCAACTGCTCAGACGCGATTCATGTCTCTTACCATAAGCTTGTACTTGTATCAAAACAACAAAATAAAACATGAAAGAGGTCTTTTATTTGGGTTTTAGGCTTCAAAAGGGTTTTGATTACCTAGCTAATGTATAGATATTTCATACAAGAACATCATAGCTCGCTAACAACGAATCCTTGTGTAGTCAAGCAACGGATGGTCACTAGATCGTGCCTTCGTTCGCTAACGACGTTACTTGCATAACGGATGGTCACCAATTTACTCACCAGATCGCTAACAACGCTTTTCAACTACCCAAAAACTCGGATGGTCACTAGAACATACATGTGCTACATATCTAAACAAAGCCATCACTAAATCCGAATGCTCGAAAGCTAACAACGAATAAAGTAATTGGTAAGGGTAAGGATAAGACATGGGAATTTGATTTGGTTCTATAAAAATAAAAATCAAACAAGAATCAAGCCCAAATTCTATCCTAACTCTTTATATCACAAATGATTACTCCACCAAACTTCTTCGATCATTATTCCGAATTACATACTAACTCCAATCTTCCATAATAGCTCCTTGACTATCTTATTTTCATACATACATAGCTCATTGGCTTTTTCTTTTCTTTTGGACTTGATTCGGGAAAGTCTAAGGTGTATGGTGCAATGATTTCTGGGTTAAATCAAAAGAAAAGATAGGCTCAAAAGGGTGTAACTAAGGGTATCTAGCATATAATGCTAACAAATGGGTTCCAATTACTTAGGACAACTAACCGATGTGGTTAGCAAAAATGTATTGTAAACGGATGGCCATTTGGTGAAAATCCTAATTTGCCTCTTATCATTTGAATATATTTTATTACTTGAAAGTAATTTTAACCGTAATGCATAACAAGTACAAGTTCTAGAATCGACATAATCACCGGCACACTCATACGAAATATAAGGCATGAATCCTCACAATTTAAAGTGGTGATAAAATGTACTTAGCAATAGTTACCAATAACTCTCAAAACTTGACTACATTCCAAAAAAATTTCCGAATAACCTTATTATTTACCATTGAATCAATTTGTCTAACAACTAGAAAAATCAAAGGCGAATAAATTCACACATTCTAGTTCTTGAAATCCAAAATCTAAAAAAAAATAATTAAAAATTAATAATTAAACCAATCTTTCCTATTTTCTTCCCTCCCCCACACTTAAGTTTTGCATTGTCCTCAATGTAATAAAACTAACTTCAAAGTAAAGGAAATGGGAAAGAAAAATAGAAAAAATAATAAATAAAAACTACCCGGGAAAAAATTAGCATAGGCCTAGTTGATCACAAGTAATCTCATGAGTTCTTCCAACTCCAAATATTGATCAACACTAAGCTTCCGTCAACTCTTCCCCTGCAAACACTGCAAACTATGCTCGAAACAAACAAAACAAAATACAAAAACAATAAACCAAACAAAACATAAAAATATATATATATATATATATATATATATATATATATATATATATATATATATATATATATATATATATATATATATATATATCCAAACAAACCAAAATTAAAACAAATAAATCCTACAAGAGTTAAAGTTAAAGTAGTAGAAATAGAAAATAGAAAATAGTTCAACCATCATTGTTTTGAAACCATAGTCATAATCAATCCCAGGTGGTTATTGGTTGTATATCTAAGACTTCTGGAAGTCCTCTTAACTTTCCATTCCTGCTTTCTCTAAGATTTGTGAACTTTTTTATATCAATACTCCATGGAACAACTAGTTCGCCAAAATCGCTCATTTCCTTTTCATTAAACAACCCAAGATTCCTAGCAATTCGAGAAATAAAATGCCCCGCACATATGTAATTTCTTGTCCTATCTGCTGCGTGTTTGTGCAAATGTTGCACTATTACCCATGCTACGTTCAAATGCCTATAGGGATGCTTCTCATCTAGTGCTTGTAGTACCCATAAATCATCTTCATAAATCAACTCCACACTAGACGTCCTATGTAACAATGATTGCACTATTATCCTATGAAGCACACGTAACAACGGTTTCTTGATTGTCGACACTTCACTTTCTCCAAACACTAGCTTGTTTTCCGTACTAATCCTCTCCCAGTACTCGTTCGCATCAAAATTATTTTTATTCCCTCCTCCACTTATTACCAAAAACTTGAAATCCCTATCACTTAAATCTTCGTCCGAATATAAACCTAATAGGTTTCCAAATTCAAATAGTGTAACCTCGTGTTTTTGTCCCCCTAGTCTGAATTCGAGGAATTTATCGGTGGTAACACCGATATCAGTGATCTTTTCTTTCATCCTCATTTAACATAAAAATTCTAAGCACCATTCCTTGTATATCGGTTCCCTTATGCTCAATGCTTTCATCCACATGTTGGAAGTCAAAATTCGTCCATCCCAAAGAATCCTAATAAGAAACATGTCTTCCAGAAACTCATCACAACCAAGCTCTTTCATGTCACTCCAGTTCATAATCCTTGGTGAATGAATCACCCATCCGCCAATCTTAAGAAGTACAGCACTAAAAGCTTTTCGAACACTCGCATCCTCCCCTTTCCACAATAGATTAGGGTGACATTCCGGTATCGGCATCTGTTCTCTCTTCCTAACTCCTTCTCTAGTTCTTTTCGCGATTCCTGATCCACCTGCAAGATAACTCTGTAGAAATCATGACTATTCGTTAGTATAAGAGTATAAGAAACAAGGTTACATGATTTAGAAGTCCTAAAGGTTTGTTTTGAAGATCTTCAAAAAGTTTTACCGAGGGCTCCATCCGATCGGTAGCTCTCTCCATCCGATCGGATGGAGTTTTGTCCTTGTCCAGCCGATCGGTATCAACACGCAACTGAATCGGTTGGATTCACTGTATCCAAAACAAAAATTTTCCGACTTCAAATCAATCCTATCTAGTTCCACTCTTCCCTATCCTGCATTTCATCAATCACTATGGTCTCTACACATCCCACTTATCTCTAAATCATATCCATAACATACTCGCATGATCAATCTTAGAACCTATGAACATATTCGAAATCAAACCTTATTGATGTTCTTATCCATAATGCATCATCCTAGGAACACTAATTAACATCTAAACAACATCTGGAAATCATTAATTTCTACCCAGAATCGATTCAAAGTTTTGACCCATATGATTCAAAAAATCAATTAATTCATTCTTCCTCAAAACTTAATCAATCCATCTCATTCTTTTTGCAATGATTTCCTCAATCATTTACCCATCTATTCCAGAAAAATCATGCCTTAATTCGAACTATATCAAAAACGCCTAAATTTTGACCTAATTCAATCAACTCGAATTAAAACCTAATTGACACAAATTGATGATGTTACTTACTTGTTTCGGTGCCATTGATGATCCTTCAACTCTCCTGCAACTCTTAGAACTCTTCTAATGGTCGAATTTATGAACCCCAAGTGTGGTGGAATGAGTGTGTGTGTGTTTTTATGATTTTTGAAATCTTGGGTATATATACTTCACTCCATCCGATCAGTATTTCATCCAACCGATTCGGATTGAATTTTTGCAAAACTTCAATTTTCCTTCTTTCTTCAACACTTTAACACTTGCAAGAATAAATGGAAAGTATTTGACTCCTTTAAAAGACTTCACTTTAAGTATGAAAAATACCACCAACACACTTATTCTCCCAACTTGTTATCCAATCTATCTCTACAACTTCTAAAACAAAACTTAACTCCATAGATTAAAACTTAATAAAACCACAAGGTAACCAAAAGGTCTTAAACTTAAATCAAACTTAAATGCAAAACATTAAACTACTATTAAAAATGCATTAAAAATAAACAAACAAACATTTGCACAAGCCTTGTGCTTTATTCTTCATCTTTTGCTCTTCAACCTTCAACCTTCAAAGTATTCATGCTTCAAGATGTCTTCACATTAAACTACTATTAAAAATGCATTAAAAATAAACAAACAAACATTTGCAAAATTCCTTCCATCCGGGCAAACTATATCAAACTTCATATGCCATTCTCCATCACCTTCTTCTTTCTTGTAAAAACTAGCTCCTTCGGGTCCCCATTCCAAATTCTTCAATTGAACCGGTAAGGATCCAAGAAAATCTGTCAATTTATGGAACACAAAAACATTCTTGAATGCGTTATAGAAAACCTCCATAGCTAATGCTCTTTCCAACTCATCATCAATACCAAAGTAACTAGGGACAACCAGCCCATATTTAGGCCTTCCCTCTTCATCTCTACCAACTTCGAAACAACCTAAATGGTCTTCTTCTTCTTCATCTTCATGCACTTCCTTAATAATCTTGCCTCTAGGTTTAGGATAGTAGGTATGCTTCAAGATCCTATCACTAATAGTCATAGTACCTCTACCCATATCTATAATTGCTCCGCAAGTTCTCAAAAACGTTCTTCCTAACAACAATGGTAACTCCTTATCTTCGGGGATATTAAGCACAAGAAAATCGGCTAAGAAAGCTTGATATCCTACTTGCACTCTAACATTCTTCACTTCTCCCATTGCTTTTGCTCTTGAATTGTCAGCCATAGTAAGATTATATTGATTTGGTTGAGGATTACCAAGTCCTAATCTTTTGTACAAAGGGTATGGCATCACATTCACACTTGCTCCTGTATCAGCCAATGCATACATTGCATCGGTTCCATTCACCATAATGGGTAACACAAAATTTCCCGGATCGCTCTCTTTCTTAGGCAACCCATTTTCAACTATCCTTTCCCTTGCAAACTCATCAAAATTCTTATCCTCTAGCCTAGCTGTTGCCATCATAACCGCATCTAACTTCTTACGATAAACCATGTAATTGTTCAACACTTCTATAACCGGCTTTTCTTCCATAAGCTCCTTAAATTTCATTTCCAAGTTCTCCAAAACTGCTTCTTTTTGTTCTTGAGTCAATGGTTTAACTTCTTGAGGTGATTTGGGTGATGAACTAGATGAACTACTCTCATTCTTAGGGGTGGAGGGTTGGATAAGTTTGTTAAGTGGTGTTTTCTTGCGATTAGCCTTTCCCATTTTAACAATCTCTCCTCTACCTTCCTTCTTCTCTACCATATCATCATCTACATCAATTCTCATCTCGCCCACAGCAAAATCAACCCTACATTTAGTTTTCACCATAAAATTTCTACCAAACATAACTTCCGGTTCACCCGCATTTCCATATTCCAACACAACAAAATCAATTTTGAAAACATGACCATGAATATTAACATTCACATCTCTCACTATCTTCCTACCATAATTCTCATAATCAAGCCTAACAAAGCCAAGCTTACTAAGCATATCTTCCGTAATGTAATTCTCACCATATTCCATATTAAGTTGAGCATCCCAAGCCTTAACTCCTTCCACACCACATGGTGTAGCATACCTCATAAATGGTACATCAAACTCTTTAGGGGGTGCTTGCGTAAACACAACCACTCTTTTCTCCTTAGGTAAACACACTATGCTTTCGCCAACTTCTTCTTTTCTTTCGAAACCAATCTTAGCTTCATCCAAAATGCTTTCCAACTTCTCCAAAGAATCTCCTGAATTTCTCAACATCTCTTCCAAGTGTCTCAAATATTCCGAAACAATGCTTAAACTCTCCATTCTACTTAAGCACTAACTATAACATAACCACAAAACAAAAATCCAAACTATTAGCGTGAGGGTTAGTTATAATCGAACCATATCAAAATATCAAACCAAAGCAAGCTAACAAACAACTTCAAACTATCAAAACATCAAAACAACTAAAAATCAAAAATCACAAAAAATCACACCAAGGCAACTATCCGATCGGTATCACCTTCCATCCGATCGGATGGGTAAAATGCAAAATACGAACTCTCACCAACCGAATCGGATGCGGGCAGCATCCGATCGGTTCGATCAAAAAAATTTTAAATTTTTTTATAATAAGACTAAACTAATGACAACCTCTTTTTAACTTTTTTTTTTTTTTTTTTTTTTTTTTTTTTTTTTTTTTTAAGAAGAAGAATAAATTAATAACTAAAACTAATTAATATAATCCTACAATTAACTATCAAGCATTAAACTATGTGATTAACTTTTAACTCTTTAACTAATGACCATAAAAACTAATTATAAACTCATTCAATGAAAACTATCAAACTACCAAACATTAAAATTAATAAATTAACTACATTAACTAACATTTAACATAATAAAACTTTCTAATACCCCAAATTAATTAATCTAATTACTCTACTAATTAAACACAATATTAATGAATCATAAAAACTAAAAAAATAACAAAAATCAATAAAACAAAAAGTGTTAACGAGACCACCAACCGATCGGATGGACATCCATCCGAATCGGTTGGTCCGAACCAAACCTTTTTTTTTACTTTTTAAGTTTTTTTTATTAAAATAAAAAAACTTAGACTACTAAGCCCAACTACCAAGAAAATCTTAACAATTCCCCGGTAACGGCGCCAAAAACTTGGTGTGCGTGTCGTTGTGTTCAAGTTTTAAAATTTATAAACACGATTTATCCAATTCTCTAATCACACATACGAGCAAGTATACTCGTCCGTGGTAGTAAAGGTGGGTAAGTCGAGATCGTCCCAAGGGAATTGGGGTTTAGGTTTAGTAAATAAGTTTTAGCAAAAAGGAGTGTCAATCCAATTTGAAGTAAATTCTAAAAACAAGCAAGGTTCAATCAATCAAAAACTAATATACTTGTGTGTAGTTTCCATGAAAATTGTTTAGAGTAACTGATGAGTGTCTAAATACGCATCATTTCTGTCACATTTAAACTATAAAAACATTTAAAAACATTTAAAAACATGCAGTTATGCTTCAAAATTCAGAAAATATCATTGTATTGTGTTTTTATATGTTTCAGATGCAAAATGATTAAAAACAAGTGAAAATGAGCAAAGTTTGCATAAACGGCAAGTCTAGTCCCTCGAATTTCAAAAGTTGTCAAAAATTAGTCCTTGGTTTGCAAAAAATGGAAAATTATATTTTATGGTCCTTGTACTATTGACACTTGGCAAGAAATACCCTTTTGATAACTTTGGTGAAATTACAATTTCAACCCTTCAAAATTCATAAAATACAAAAATGGTCCTTGTGCTAAATTAACAAACCAACCGGACCCTTTATTTAACAAACCAACCCATCCCATTTAAAAATAAAACCCAACCCCTTAATACTAAACCCAGCCCAAGCCCAAAACATAAACCCAGCCAAAACACACAACCCGACCCAACCTTTTATTAATAAAACCAACACCCCAGGTTTGACTCAAGTCAAACCTTTCTTCTTCCACTTAACCGCCAAACAATACCACCACCACACCCACCGTTTCTCTGCAATACCACCCCTGACACATCCACCTTCACCTTCCCCCTCCTCCAATGATAACACTCCACCCTCTAAACCCCCATGTGCTCATTACAGGTTAAAAATCCCACTTCCCGATTTTCCTGCCAAATTGACAAATGGACGGCTAGGATGAATGAAGACTACCAAAGTGGTGGGATTTGCTCGGAATAGAGGAGGGAAGCTTCTGAGAATGCTATAAAAGGGAGAGAAGACCAAGAATAATAGTTGTCGATGTATTTCGTCCATCAGTAGTATAATTTACTTTTATTTCAAATTAGAAATAAGCTTTTAGTTTAATCACATCATGTTATTGTAATCACATAGTGTAGTTTCAATTTCAGTTTCAAAGAGTTGTACCATTTCAGTTAATATAAATTCAAGTTTATGTTAATTTGGAAATTCGAATTAGTTGTTACTCAAAGTTATTAGCTTCCATTTTCAGCTTTAATAAGCTAATATAAGCCTGTGACAGCTTATTATTAGTTTATGATTGCTTAGTTCTGTTTAAATTCAAGAAAGTAGAAAAAGTCAAAAAGTCAACATAAGCTACAAATAAGCTGTTCAGGTGTGAGTTAAGCTGTTTTGGAATAAGCTAATGGGTGTTTAAGCTAGGTAAGTGACAAACCAAGTTTAAGTTTTAATCAGTTCTCTTGTTTCATTGCCCTCACAGTTGTAAGCCAATTTCTATATATTTGCATTATTTTCCAAGTCACTGTTTTATAGCTAATTTTTAGCTTATTTCTATAATTTTCTGCTTATTAGTAATCTATAATTGTATTTCTTCAGTCTTTTCAGTATTTCATAATAGTTGTTTAATTTTTCTTCAAAATCATCAAAATAGCCAAAATTAGCTTATAAGCAGTTTAGCTTATGAAACTGCTTAATTCCATTTCATATTTACTAATTTGTGCTTAATATATCTAGTTGTAGTTCTAGAATTAATTTTTTAGTTCTTTTTTTAATCTGTTTCCTTGAAAATCTCAAAACTTCCCTTGTTAAGGGGTGTTTGGTTTAAGCTTATTTTTGGCACATTTCTAGGATTCCTGTTCATGTGCCATTAGTTCAGTTTAGATTAAGCATAATTTAGAGTAATTAAGTTGTTTGTGAAAAATGTTCAGTTGATTTTAGTGCTTTTGAGGTTTTAATTCCCATAGGTGTATTAGTATAAGCTCAACTGTCATAATAAGCTCAGTATAAGCTTGAGCTTACTTCTTGACATTTTCCTGTTTATTATGGCCTAGTAAATCAGTGTTCAATAGTTAAGTTAACCTTTTGGCTTAGTTTAAGATTTGAGTGTCAAAAATCCATACTGCTGCATCATTTTCTGTTGTGTAGAACAGCTAAAGTAAGTAATGTTCTCAGCTGCTTATCTACTTATTCCCTTGTGCTGAGGCTTTGATTTTTGGGTTGCACATAGTTTACCTAGCTAACTTTAAGAATAGTATCTGGTATTCCACTGTATAGCTTATTTCATAGCTTAAAACTAGCCTGCAAGTTTTCCTCATTTCACTGAAATTGCCTTGCATCAGATTTGCCTGATAAGCACATCTGAACTTGTGCTTAATTGAAGTTCAATTGGGCTTTTAAAATTGGGGTTTTTCATATTTTTGTGTAGCTAGTAGTACAGGGTAGCTTTTGCCCCCATAATATTCTACTTATCAGCTTATTTAGTTGCTTAAAATTGCTCTGCAAGTAGCATAGTTCAGCTGTTTCTTCTGTCTTAATTTCACAACTGCCCTAGTGCTTAACTTGCTTATTTCCTTGTGCTTATTTGTATTTTTAAGTTGTTTTAAGCTTCTAATAGTATATTAAACTTGTCCTGAGCCTTTGGTAAATTTTTGAGCTTATTAGCTTATTTTTAGCTTATTTGCCCAACTGCTTATCTGCCCAACTGCTTATTAGGGTTTAGTAGACTTTTGATTTTAATTTTCCTATATTAAGAATATTAATTTAGACTTATCCTGAATTTTTCAGATTTTTCCTAAGTCATTTGATATTTTTAATCTTTTTAATTAGTTTATAATAGTAATTAAATCATAATAAATAAAATATTAATCATAAAAATATAATTCTAATTTTCATAATTTTATTTTATTAAGTAGATTCTAGGAAAAATATAATAATCTCTGTAGAACTTAGGAAAATTAAAATATAAAATAAGTGATAGTTTCTATTTAATAGATTTTATCTTTTTAAATTTTTAATTAAGCACTTTTCATTTTTATAATTTTCTTAGCTTCTTTTCACTTCATAATATTTATAGAAAAAGTTTTATATTTTTCTTTGTTCATTTAGTATTTATTATAAATTAAAATAGTTTAAAAAGTAATTAAATAATAAATAATTAATAATAATTAAATATAAAGTATAAAAAATTTAATTTTAGTTTTAAAATAAGTTTTAAGTAATGTTACACTTTTAGGTTTTAATTTTATAGAATTCACCTTTTTAGTCCCATTTTAGATTTCCCGTTACGCAATTTTTAGTTTATTTAATTCACGTTTAATTTTTTTTTGTATATTTATTTCTCATTTGTTAATTAGATATAAAAAAGCAAAATCTCATATCATATCTTCAGTCACTCTAATCCAAACTTTCCACAGTTTGCCTATTCCAGCCTCGTTGGGAAACGATCCGGGTAATCACTTACCTGGTTTCACACTACACACGAACGCGAGTTTTTGCAAGTATCCTTTTTCACAAAGGGGTGATTTGTATTTATTCACGAGTATCCGTCGTTGCATAATATTTATATATACGTTTTAGCACGGATCAAATTTTGGCGCCGCTGCCGGGGAGGTTGTGTTGCGACAATATTGTGTAGAGTTTTAGCTATTAGTGATTTGAGATCCTTCTTCCAGAAGTTCCTATTTCCCATAAACCCAATATAAAATACAAAAATATTTTTCTTTTCTTTTATATATATATATATCATATAAAAAATAAAAACCCAAAAACATTTCCTTTTTATTGTAAAATAAAAGATTAAAAGCAAAATCGAAATAATATTCCTCAACTTGGGTATTATCATAATAAGATTCCCAAATATCAGATTTAAAACTTGCCTCTGTATCACTTGCGAATATCGGCTCACCTTTGATTGATAAACAAACTATAAAGGAGGTTTAAGGATAGTTTGACATTAAATTGTCGAACTGAAAGAAGCGGGTTTTTAAGGAGCATTAATTGCCCACCTTTGCTTCTCCGCCACTCTGTGCGTTTATCTTTTAGAGAGCTACCGTACTCTGGTTGATTTAAGGTTTAAGTTCCTTGTGTTTTGCTTCGATCTTGTTTTAAATTAAAAAACCAAAAACCCAAAAATATTCATCTTTACCCTCTTACCCTTTTTGATTCTTTATCCCTTTACCCTCTATCCATTTGATTCTAAACTTCTTATACCTTTCTTCTATGTCGTCACTGGGCTATCGCTGCTTTCGTTGTAGAGGTCCAGTGGGTGATAATCTTCGTTGTTCCAAGTGTTCTTGTGAGCAGTGTGGAAATGATGCACCAGACGGATCTTGTTATTGGTGTGATTTAGCCCTCGAAAGAGAGCTTAATTCCATCGATAATACTCTTCACGATTATCAAGAACAAGAACCAGAGACCATAACGGAAGTGGTGGAAATTCCTAGCTCTCAGAGCACACCACTTGTCCCACCTCCGGATTCTTTTTCCGAACACTCTCCACAACCCCAGCCATCTTCACTCACTCAGCTTAATTGTTGTATGTGTGAAAATCCGTTGGGTGATGATTCACAGTGTAAACAATGTTTTTGCACTTATCAATCAGCCACACTTGATTATCCAGATTTTCACAACGATTTCAGTACCCCTTCTCAGGATTCATTTTGGCAAGAACCTTGTTATCAAAACTTCAATGACACATCATTTCAAAATATGCCAAATGATCCTTGTGAGCATTGTGGAGGTCCACACCCAAGTTTTGATTGTCAAGCAGGAAATACGTCTGTCTATGAACAAGATCCATGTAATCAAAACTTTGGGTATGACCAATATCCATATGACTCACTGAATCAGTCACAGCAAATGTATTGTTGTGAGTACTGTGGTGGTCCACATTATGAATCCGATTGTCAAACAAGGACCCCGCTTGTCTATGAGCATGTCCCTTGTAACAATTACGACTATTCTTGTCATGACCAACCTCCACAGTATCAAATGATTCAACTTCAGCCATCTCCTTTTGAAAATTCTTTTGAAAATGTATTCCAAAAACTCCAAAATATGATGGATACACTTAATGATTTGGCTGTTAAAAATGCCCAAGAATATCCTCATCAGAAAACCATTGGAGAGCTTCTAGCTGAAGAAGAACAAACAGCTAGAATGAGTTCCAAATATCGTCAAACTTTCATTTGCGATGACGATGATGAAGATTCTATGTGGGAAGTTTGCGAGAATTCCTCAGCTACAATTACGCCTGTCCAGAAAAGGCAGGAAGACAAGACTATTGCAGAATTGCTAGCCGACGAGCAAATGAAAGCCATTTATGCTAGCAATATTGATGAGGAGGTCGACGAGGAGAGTATTGTTCCTTTGGGTGGCATCATTTCTCAACTCCCTCAGTCTATTGCACTCCCATCATTCTTTCCAACTTTGGACCCCAAAGACTCTCTTATTATGGGGGATGAGCCTATTAGCACTATTCCTGAAAAGGAATCGGACGAATTCATAAAGTCTAGTGCTGAGAACCTTATCCCAATCCCAAGTGAGTCTGAGGATATTTCCGACAGTGAAAGTGATGATTCTTTTTGTAGTGATCATCCTTTTGATACTACTGATGATTTTTCCGGGACGTTTTCTAACCCTCTTTTCGATGATTCTTTCGGGATTTTCTCTAATCCCCTTTTCAATTCAAATGATGATTTTTCCTCTAGTGATGATGAATCACTTTCTGATGAGGAAGTTCAAAATGAAAGTCTCAAAGTCTATTCGAATTCTCTTTTTGAATTTGATGATGAGTTCTTTTCTATCAAAATAAATCCTCTCTTTGATGAAGAGTTAGAAAACGATGAGGTCAAGGACTCTATTATCCATAAACTTGATGATGTGACCTCAACTCTTAATCCCGATCTTTCTCCGACATATGTGACAATTCCTTCTGAGGATCGCCATTATATTGACTTCACATATGTCGTTCGAGTTTTATTTACCTTTCTGTCCTTATAAGGTAGCTTGTCCTTTCCCTCACTCGTTTGGGAATGAGGACAAAGTTTTTGAACCTGGCATCTCTTTTAAGCCGGATGTATCTCATCGGAGTGGACCTTTCATATACTTCAATGTGTATCCAAACATTTTGAATGAAAGTCCGATTGAGATGGTCTCTTCCACTCACTTCCCCATGAACCAATGAATTCGGGGTCGAGTCAAGCTAGCGACTCGGTTAATAAAAACAGTAGTAAACACATGGGTTTTCACCCATGTCACACCCTAGTGTGGGGGAGATGCCCCACATGCTATATATATGTACATCCCCAAAAAAAAAAAAAAAAAAAAAAAAAAAAAAAAAAAAAAAAAAAAAAAAACTATTAGTATTTCCTTTTTACGTTCTAAGTGTCGGCATAATAGCCGGTACTTTGAATATTGAGGGCAATATTCAGTTCTAAGTGTGGGGGGAATTCTAGCGAATTTGATCAAATGTACCATCTAGTACCCCCATTTTTGCCAAAATTAATTTTTTTTTCTCACTTAGAACGCAATAAATGGTTATCAGTCCGCCATGTCTAACCCACATAAGGATTGGCTAATTCGAGAGCAAACGGCTCTTGGTAAAGATATCTCAAATCCGTTTATGGCTTACAATTTGCCTAAAATTGTATGGTATTCGACTCACCATATCTTTTATAGTGAAGAGTTGGCTAGCCCGCAAGGTTTTGGCTTGTGGTAAAGGCAGTGAAAAACCATGATTGGTAATCAGCTCACCAAAGATAATAACTGTATTTTATCTAAGAGTTGGCTAGTCCAGAAGCAAACGGCTTTTGGTAAAGACAAATCAAATCCGTTGACAGCTGATGGTTTGCTCAAAATCATTTGGTTATCATTGTACCAAAGTATCACATACTAAAACATTGGCTACTCCAGAAGTAATGGCTTTTGGTAAAGAGAAAAATCCATTAAATCTTCATAAAAGATTGCTAGGGACTAGCAATAGTTTAGTGTGGGGGATTGATGAGTGTCTAAATACTCATCATTTCTGTCACATTTAAACTACAAAAACATTTAAAAACATGCAGTTATGCTTCAAAATTCAGAAAATATCATTGTATTGTGTTTTTATATGTTTCAGATGCAAAATGATTAAAAACAAGTGAAAATGAGCAAAGTTTGCATAAACGGCAAGTCTAGTCCCTCAAATTTCAAAAGTTGTCAAAAATTAGTCCTTGGTTTGCAAAAAATGGAAAATTATATTTTATGGTCCTTGTACTATTGACACTTGGCAAGAAATACCCTTTTGATAACTTTGGTGAAATTACAGTTTCAACCCTTCAAAATTCAGAAAATACAAAAATGGTCCTTGTGCTAAATTAACAAACCAACCGGACCCTTTATTTAACAAACCAACCCATCCCATTTAAAAATAAAACCCAACCCCTTAATACTAAACCCAGCCCAAGCCCAAAACATAAACCCAACCAAAACACACAACCCGACCCAACCTTTTATTAATAAAACCAACACCCCAGGTTTGACTCAAGTCAAACCTTTCTTCTTCCACTTAACCGCCAAACAATACCACCACCACACCCACCGTTTCTCTGCAATACCACCCCTGACACATCCACCATCACCTTCCCCCTCCTCCAATGATAACACTCCACCCTCTAAACCCCCATGTGCTCAGTACAGGTTAAAAATCCCACTTCCCCATTTTCTCGCCAAATTGACAAATGGACGGCTAGGATGAATGAAGACTACCCAAGTGGTGGGATTTGCTCGGAATAGAGGAGGGAAGCTTCTGAGAATGCTATAAAAGGGAGAGAAGACCAAGAATAATAGTTGTCGATGTATTTCGTCCATCAGTAGTATAATTTACTTTTATGTCAAATTAGAAATAAGCTTTTAGTTTAATCACATCATGTTATTGTAATCTCATAGTGTAGTTTCAATTTCAGTTTCAAAGAGTTGTACCATTTCAGTTAATATAAATTCAAGTTTATGTTAATTTGGAAATTCGAATTAGTTGTTACTCAAAGTTATTAGCTTCCATTTTCAGCTTTAATAAGCTAATATAAGCCTGTGACAGCTTATTATTAGTTTATGATTGCTTAGTTCTGTTTAAATTCAAGAAAGTAGAAAAAGTCAAAAAGTCAACATAAGCTACAAATAAGCTGTTCAGGTGTGAGTTAAGCTGTTTTAGAATAAGCTAATGGGTGTTTAAGCTTGGTAAGTGACAAACCAAGTTTAAGTTTTAATCAGTTCTCTTGTTTCATTGCCCTCACAGTTGTAAGCCAATTTCTATATATTTGCATTATTTTCCAAGTCACTGTTTTATAGCTAATTTTTAGCTTATTTCTATAATTTTCTGCTTATTAGTAATCTATAATTGTATTTCTTCAGTCTTTTCAGTATTTCATAATAGTTGTTTAATTTTTCTTCAAAATCATCAAAATAGCCAAAATTAGCTTATAAGCAGTTTAGCTTATGAAACTGCTTAATTCCATTTCATATTTACTAATTTGTGCTTAATATATCTAGATGTAGTTCTAGAATTAATTTTTAAGTTCTTTTTTTAATCTGTTTCCTTGAAAATCTTAAAACTTCCCTTGTTAAGGGGTGTTTGGTTTAAGCTTATTTTTGGCACATTTCTAGGATTCCTGTTCATGTGCCATTAGTTCAGTTTAGATTAAGCATAATTTAGAGTAATTAAGTTGTTTGTGAAAAATTTTCAGTTGATTTTAGTGCTTTTGAGGTTTTAATTCCCATAGGTGTATTAGTATAAGCTCAACTGTCATAATAAGCTCAGTATAAGCTTGAGCTTATTTCTTGACATTTTCCTGTTTATTATGGCCTAGTAAATCAGTGTTCAATAGTTAAGTTAACCTTGTGGCTTAGTTTAAGATTTGAGTGTCAAAAATCCATACTGCTGCATCATTTTCTGCTGTGCAGAACAGCTAAAGTGAGTAATGTTCTCAGCTGCTTATCTATTTATTCCCTTGTGCTGAGGCTTTGATTTTTGGGTTGCACATAGTTTACATAGCTAACTTTAAGAATAGTATCTGGTATTCCACTGTATAGCTTATTTCATAGCTTAAAACTAGCCTGCAATTTTTCCCCATTTCACTGAAATTGCCCTGCATCAGATTTGCCTGATAAGCACATCTGAACTTGTGCTTAATTGAAGTTCAATTGGGCTTTTAAAATTGGGGCTTTTCATATTTTTGTGTAGCCAGTAGTACAGGGTAGCTTTTGCCCCCATAATATTCTACTTATCAGCTTATTTAGTTGCTTAAAATTGCTCTGCAAGTAGCATAGTTCAGCTGTTTCTTCTGTCTTAATTTCACAACTGCCCTAGTGCTTAACTTGCTTATTTCCTTGTGCTTATTTGTATTTTTAAGTTGTTTTAAGCTTCTAATAGTATATTAAACTTGTCCTGAGCCTTTGGTAAATTTTTGAGCTTATTAGCTTATTTTTAGCTTATTTGCCCAACTGCTTATCTGCCCAACTGCTTATTAGCGTTTAGTAGACTTTTGATTTTAATTTTCCTGTATTAAGAATATTAATTTAGACTTATCCTGAATTTTTCAGATTTTTCCTAAGTCATTTGATATTTTTAATCTTTTTAATTAGTTTATAATAGTAATTAAATCATAATAAATAAAATATTAATCAGAAAAATATAATTCTAATTTTCATAATTTTCTTTTATTAAGTAGATTCTAGGAAGAATATAATAATCTCTGTAGACCTTAGGAAAATTAAAATATAAAATAAGTGATAGTTTCTATTTAATAGATTTTATCTTTTTAAATTTTTAATTAAGCACTTTTCATTTTTATAATTTTCTTAGCTTATTTTCACTTCATAATATTTATAGAAAAAGTTTTAGATTTTTCTTTGTTCATTTAGTATTTATTATAAATTAAAATAGTTTAAAAAGTAATTAAATAATAAATAATTAATAATAATTAAATATAAAGTATAAAAAATATAATTTTAGTTTTAAAATAAGTTTTAAGTAATTTTACAATTTTAGGTTTTAATTTTATAGAATTCACTTTTTTAGTCCCGTTTTAGATTTCCCGTTACGCAATTTTTAGTTTATTTAATTCACGTTTAATTTTCTTTTGTATATTTATTTCTCATTTGTTAATTAGATATAAAAAAGCAAAATCTCATATCATATCATCAGTCACTCTAATCCAAACTTTCCACAGTTTGCCCATTCCAGCCTCGTTGGGAAACGATTCGGGTAATCACTGCACTTACCTGGTTTCACACTACACACGAACGTGAGTTTTTGCAAGTATCCTTTTTCACAAAGGGGTGATTTGTATTTATTCACGAGTATCCTTCGTTGCATAATATTTATATATACGTTTTAGCATGGATCAGTAACCAATCAAGTTGGGTGTGACTTGTAATGATGCACAACTTAAAATGAATGATTCACAATCAATGGTTTGTATCATGAGAAATCATATCTAAGAATTCAATCTCCTAGTTAACTCCTTTCGGCCATGATTAACTATTACGATAATTCTATTAAGTCCTTTTGTTGCTTGAAAGCATTTCTTATCTTAAGAATTCCTACGAATCCTTTCGGCCTTTTTCGTGATGAAATCGTTTCCAAATCCGTTTTAATGAGTAAAGGTGTTGCTTGTCACACACCACAATCCATACTAATTCGTGCACTAACTTTTTGGAATAAAAACATAAAGAAAACTCCTTTCGGCCTTTGTAAATCTTTGAAATTGTTTTTACCAACCAATTAAGCAAGATTAGATTTTATCTCAACAAACTCTTGAAACAAGATATGTTTTCATGCATCACTATGATAAGATTACTCCAACAATTGTCACATCATCCACACACAAGTATAACTAAAATTACTCCATAACAATCATAATCAAACACAAGTAATTAACCAAACTTTCATTCATCATATAGTAAAAGTAAAAGTAGTTCATGATAACTCAACAAGAAATACCTAATTAAGGAATTACAAGAACTAGAATTGTGGAACTATAGCAATCCACACTCCTCCAATCGCCTATTATCACACGTAAACAACTCCACACACGGACGTAACTCTTGAGACTCGAACTCAAGATCTCCTGGATGTTTTCACAGCAACTACAAGCTTTTGGGCAATAATAATAATGTGGTGTAGCTTTTTTAGGTTATGTCACTTCCCCCAAAAGAACTCTCTTTGTAAACTAACTAAGGGTTCCTTAAATAAGTGAGGAAACCCTTATTCTTCAAGTAAAAAACGTCCCAAATGAGTTAACAGCCGAGAAATGATAAGCCTCCATGATTATGGGGCTTAAATTCATCATTAAATGCAACTTTGTAACTTCAGTGTCGGCCAACCGATCGGTATTTGGCTCCTACCGATCGGTTGGAGCTCTCGGTGTCTCAAACTTCAACCATCCGAATCGGATGCGGGCAGCATCCGATCGGATGGATGACTCTGCCATGCAACTTTTATTTTCTCTTTTTCTCTTCTCGTTACGTGCCTGATCCTTTGCTGTACCACTAATTTCTTTCATAGAACTAGATCTTTTCTTGATATATAAGGCATAGAAGTCTTGGTCTAATCAATTCTTTGAAGTATCATGTGGTTTCTTTCTCGTAATTCTCCTTATGTGCATAATCTCTTCATTTCTTCATTTTTTTCTCAACTTTTCCTGTACTTGGCTATATTTACTTGCATATACACTTTTTCATCATTTAGCAACAAATACACACAAATATAACCAAATATGATGCAGAAAACTAGCAATAATGCACCTAAAAACATGTTAGATTTAAGCGTTATCACGGAGCACAATTATTTCTTTTATGGCCAAGACCGGGATGATGATGAGAACGTGACGGACTCTGGAGTCACGTGGTAGGCTATGACTTTGAGTCTAGCTACAAGACTCGTAAATAAAGAAAAGCGCTTCCTGGGAGGCAACCCAAGCTTTATGTTTGTTTGAGTCATATATATGTCTTGTCTTTATTGTTTAATCTTTCATGCTTTGAATATAATTTGTGAAAATGCTTTATTTTGTTTTTAACCTCGTCTTAAATACATATAAAGGTATTTTACAAAATGGGATAGCTTGGCTACAATTTTTGTATTGAATTGGCTACAATCCTTCATAAAAAAAATACACAAGCAATAAATGAGGGACCCACAGAAAAGAATCAGGACCCACAAAAAAAACTGGGACCCACATTTATAGAACAAAATTATAGCCAATTGGCTACAATTAATTGTAGCTAATATATTCCCATTTACAAAAAGATAAGTGTAAGGAAGATCATATTAGTTTACAAGAACAAATTCAAACATGAAAGTTAACAATAAATTATAAGCATATATTTATGTGTGTGTTTGAGTCAAATGCTTGTATCGAGTCACAATGAATATTTTACAGAATTTCCAGGTTTTAATTATTAGATTTTTTCAGGAATTTTCCAGAAACAAAACGCAAAAATACTGTCAGGCCTATCCTGACGCCGTCAGGTTTTCAATCCGACGGCGTCAGTCACTGTATCAGTATAGTTTTCCAGGATTTTGTTTTTCTGCTGGAACCTAGATTTTAAAAATTTCCAGAATATTAAATTTCCAGTAATCTGTAAAACATTTATTTTGCAAGCATTATATCTTACTTTGCTTTCTAGGATTTAGTTTCTATATATCGTATTTACTGCCGATTTTATGCGAGGTTTCGTGTTTGTTTTCTTAGTGAATTACACGTTATATTGGACAAGAAGATAAAAGATGAAGTATGATGAGCACTTATTGCATTTATTTTCTTGGAGGAGGATTTAACCATATTTTCACATCGCCCATGCTGAGCAAATAAGGGGAGTACTAGTTTCTTTCATCTATTTTATTTGTCCCTTTATCATAACTTTGATACTTTTCAAGAAAATTGGGGACAATGTTCAATTTAAGTGTAGGGAGGATAAAATGGGATACCTTAGAAACTATAACTTCGCTTGATATTTGTTTTGTTTTATAATAAATGTGTAATAAACTAAAAGAGATACTTGTTAGGGCAATTTTAGCACCAAATTTAAATTTGTTTACAACATCTACGAGTGAAACTTTAGTTTTAATAAGCATTTCATGGATAAGAATTATATAGCTAGCACAAAAACCCTACCACTCAAAAATTTCCACCCTAAAAAATGCGAGGTTTGCCTTTAAATCTATAGGAAAAAACTTTCACCTTTAATGCTTATGAGTGTACCGGTAGTATATAGATTGTAGAACTTGTGTTTGTGATACATTCCGAGATCGCTAGTGACACTACATTCGTGTAGTTAGGATTTACTAAATGATAAGAGGCATTAGGATAACCCTTGTTTTAAACCTATTTTACAATTATGTTAGCTACATTGGTCAAGTAATTTTCCCACACCCTTGCGATGTACTCATTTTTAGTACACGATACCCCTAGTACACCCCTCAGAGCCTATCTTTTTCGCGGTTCTCGTGATATTTTGGTGGATTTCAAAATATTAATAAAGAGCATTGTTTACAATCCACCCCCAAATGTACACCCAAATCGCCTTAGCCTACCTTGTATGCACTCATTTTTAGTGCATTATTGTTACAACTTATGTGTAAACCCTTTGTTAATTATCTAACTCGTTACATGGTTGCTAAGTCGAGCCATATCTTGTAAATACAGTTTTGGGACGATTGAGACTCATGGGTAAAGTACTAGTTATTATGGAGTAATGGGGAAGAATGTCAATGTTATTACCCCCATATGTACGTTAATGTTTAAAGTACTCCAAGTGTTTTGATTTTCTTAAATCGGGTCGTTAGTTAGTTTTCATTTATGTAAAAGTTTAAGTGTAGGGAGGTTGCAAGTAATCCTTTTGTAATGATGTATTATTTTGGATGGTAGGGCAAGAGTGTATAAAAAAAAAAAAATAAAAAAGGGGGGAAAAAAATCGATAAAAAGAGAGGAAAAGAAAAAAAAAAGAGAAAAAAAATGATAAAAAGAAAAAAAAAATAGAAAAAGAAAAGAGAAAAAACATACGTACTACCATCCCGTCTTTTATTTTTGTTTTAGTCAAGAAAGTGTCAAGAAAAATACAAAAAGAGTTAGTAGTTAGCGAGTCGAGTCTTGGTTTAGCAACGCCTCATTGTACATGCAATTAACCAAGATAATTGATTTGCCACCAGTAAAATTTCCTATATCAAACAAAACCGTGTTTTCCATACCCTTACACCTAACGTTATAACCCATTTTTAAAAGACCTCTTTGATAGTTTATCCTAGGTGCTTAAGCTAAAGTGGTGGAGGTTTGATACGTTCCCAAGCCTATGGTAATCTATGTGCTATGACAGGTAGAAAGTGTTTTATTTTCCCGTTTCCATATGTTATATAACTTTATACGCCCGAGAGATGTGAGAATCCAAACACTTTATGTGAGGTGCTAGTATATAATTTATGTGCTTGTTACGACTAACGTGGAATGATTTTATGTTTTAATTACTTTTATATTAATGTTAAATGACCCCTAACTTGTAAATCGATTAGGATAAAAACATATTTGCTTAAGGACAAGCAAATCCCAAGTGTAGGGATATTTGATGAGAAATTATTTGGTACCTTTTTAAGGGGTCATTTAAGGCCGAAATCATATTAATAGGATCAAATATTGCCCTAAATCGTTTCTTTTTGCATTTTAGGTACTTGGGACGGATTATCTGGAAATCGGCACTTTTAGGGCGTATTTGGACGAAAAAAGAGAAGAAAACGACAAAGTCGCGAAATTCAGTCAAGTCTGGGAGTCTGACGGCGTCACACATTACAACGTGATGCCGTCACTTGCAAATGGAGATGGATTCTTGGCTCAGAATTAACAAGCGACGCCTTAATCAAATCTGAAGACCTTATAACCTGACGGCGTCAGGTGCATTTGAAGACCAAAAATTCGTAAAAAGTTAACAAGAGACGGCCCAGAAGTTTTACTAAGAGATGGCGTCAGACATCACATGACGGCGTCAGATATCCTAAGCAACGCCGTCACAACGGTGACTTGGAGAATACCAAATCCTAATTGGAGGCAAGTTGACGGCGTCACACTTTGCAAGTGACGCCGTCACAGTTGTAAAACTATATATACTTTCGCATATTTTCATTAATTCTTGTAACATCTTGGAGTAGGGTTTTGTGAATGATTTTAGCAGCTATTGTGAGGCTTTTACAGCCCTTGAACTTCATGTTTTAATAAAGATAAGTTATCACTTCAATCATTCGATATGTCTATGTATTGTTTGATTATGTGTTTATCTTTTCTATGCTTTAACATGCTAGCTTAAATTAATTATTGTTTGCTTAGATCTAAAGAAACCTAGTTGTTGATAATTGATTTGTCGTCTCTTGTTTAATTGATTGCCTCGCGTTAGGCTAAGAAAACTGGCTAGTTTCTTATATGTGTTAGCTTGAACGTCTTAGAAAACGCAACCGTAGAGTGCACTATTGGTTTTTCTCGTTGTATTTATTGCATGAATTGCGGCTTGTAGATCATAGAAAACTTAATAGACTTTAAGGGTTTTAAGGGAGACTAATATTCATAGAGTTGGGACTTTGGCACCTCCCCACGACCAATATTAAGGAATACAATGCCTCAATTAAAACAAGGATGTGCCAATTCGACAAATCTGTAGGAGATAACTAGGGAGTAATTAAATCTAAGCGAACACGCTTTTCCCTATCATAAGAAGTCACCAAATTTACTTTTTCTTGTTATTAGTTTAATTTTAGTAAAATTGTAGTTTTGGGTTAGTTGACTAGCAACTAATTTCGCCCACTCTTTTAAAAACCGAGATTTTAATTACTTTCATAAAATATAAAAAAATACAAAAAGAATCATCCCTCACCTGTAGACCTATCTCGACATACGCTTCGACCTTTTCACAACTATTGCGAGATTATTCCCCTAGAGAACGATCAATCCCCCGGACTTCCCTATACTACACTACAACGGTTAGATACACTGCCTAGAGGATTGTAAAACTTCCTTGCAAGGTTTACAAACCTCGCATCAATTGGTCATCCCGAAGGATACCACCATTAACATCATTAGCTTGGTCATCCCGAAGGATACCACCATTAACATCATTAGCTTGGCCATCCATAAGGATGCCACCATTTAATATCATTAACTCGTTGGTTACATGATAGCCATCTTTATCCTTTCACATTTTAACATTAGATCCAAGCCATTAATATTTAACGCTGATGCGTGGTTTTGCGACCTTACAACAGGTTTTACCTCTCGAGGGATCTCACGAGGCTTGCAATCTCCACCAGGCAGTGTACCTGACCGATGTAGTATAGTGTAGTGGCAAGTACCGGGGGATTGATCGTTCTCTAGGGGAATAGTGTCGTTAGGATTGAAAAACTACT
The DNA here is from genome assembly GCA_021014915.2 of Artemisia tridentata subsp. tridentata. Lineage (NCBI taxonomy): Eukaryota > Viridiplantae > Streptophyta > Magnoliopsida > Asterales > Asteraceae > Artemisia > Artemisia tridentata. The sequence goes on along the minus strand of CP139502.1, from coordinate 60,377,419 downwards.
CTAATAGGTCTAAGGGTGAGGGAAGATTCTTTTTGTATTTTTTATATTTTTATAAAAGCAAGTAAAATCTCGGGTTTGAAGGAGTGGGCGGAATTAGTTGCTAGTCAACTAACCAAAATAACTACAATTGCAAATAAAATAAAATAACTGAAAATAAAAAGGTTGTGGAACTTATATGGAGAGAAATGTGTTTACTTAGATTTCCTTACTCCCTAACTATCTTTTACCGGTTGATTAGTATGTATTAATTGCGTGGATGACGGGTGTATTCCTTAATACCAATCGTGGGGTGGCGTACGTACTTCCCCAACTCTATAAGCTCCTACTTCACTCCTATGTCGAGCCGGCTAAGAAGCTCCTAACATGGGATCACTAGAATTCGCTCATGCATTAAATACAACCATAAAAACCTTAGTACGCATTGGTTCATGTTTCTTAAGACGTTCAAGCAAGTTACCGTATAGGAGGTTAGCCAGTTTTCTTAAGCCTAACATCGATAAACAATCATCCAATACAATTAATAACACACCAACAACCAATAATCAATAGTTAGGTTTCATTAGATCTATGCAAACACAAGATAAATCTAGCCTAGCATGTTAAATAAAAGACAAGTACAAGATATAATCAAACAACACATAGACATATTGAATGATTAATTGATTACTTATCTTCAATTGAACATGGGAGATCCAAGGGTATAAAACCCTTAAAAGTAGCAGAAAAATCGTCTTAGGGTTTCTCCTCACAAAGTTGCACACTAATGACTAAAAATTATGAGAATATATATAGAAAATCAGATCTGACGGCGTCACGTTATAGAGCTGACGCCGTCACCACCCTCGCCGCGGTTAGGGTTTCTTGATGGCCTTCTTGACGCCGTCCCCTTTTAATCATCCAAAATCCTCTCTGGCGCGTCAAGGGTTGACGGCGTCACAATGGTGCTTGACGCCGTCACAGGTACTTTTCCAGCCGATTTTGAGACTTTGTCGTTTTCTTCACTTTTATGCTCCAAAAACGTCCAAAATGCTTCCTTTTCCAGATTTCTTCTCCAAAGTACCTAAAATGACAAAAGGAACGATTTAGGGCAATATTTGATCAAATAAATACAATTTAGAGCTTAAATGACGCCCTAAAAGCGGTACACTTTTCGCTTCATCAAATACCCTTACACTTGAGATTTGCTTGTCCTCAAGCAAATGCGCTTTTATTCTAATCAAAATACTAGTTAGGGGTCATTTAACGCTAATATAAAAGTAATTACAACAAATAGTCATTCCACTTTAATCATAATAAGCACGGAGATTACACACTAGCACCTCACAAGTATTGTTTAGATACTCACATCTTTCAGGTGTCATAAAAGTATATCTCATAAATGAAAATGAATAATATCTCTCACTATCTGTCATAGCCAATAGATTACCATAGGCTTGGGAAAGGATCAAAAACCTCCTCCACTAGGCGTAAGCACCTAAGATAAACTATCAAAGAGGGCTTTTAAACGGGTTATAACGTTAGGTGTAGGGATATGATAAACACGGTTTTGTTGGATAAAGGATATTTTACTGGTGGCGTGTTAAAGATCTTGATTAATTACATGTACAATACGGCGTTGCTAAGCCAAGACTAGACTCGACTTAAGCTAATGAAAAAAATAACAAAAAGATAAAATAAACATAAAATGAAACGGGATGGTAGTCCATATGCTTTTTCTACTTTTTTTTTTTTTTTTTTTTTTTTTTTTTTTTTTTTTTGACATACACTCTTGCCCTACCATCCAAAATAATACATCGTAGGGGGGTTGTATCCCCCTTACACTTGAACTTTTACATAACTTAACAATTAACTATTCTAATGACTCGAATTAAGATAATCGAAACACTTGGAGTACTTTTAAAATATTTAGCACATATGGGGGTAATAATGTTATTCTTCCCCATTACTCCATTACACTAGTACTTTACCCATGAGTCCCAATCGTCCCAAAATAATATGTACAAGGATATGACTCGACTTAGCAACCATGTAATCAATTAGATAATTAACTTGGGGTTTAAACAAATGTTGTCACAATAATGCACTAAAAATGAGTGCATACAAGGTAGGCTAAGGCGATTTGAGTGTACATTTAAGTGGGGTGTAAACAAATTCTTTCTTTAAGTAAAATGCTTAAAGTTAGAAACGAAAAGATAGGCTCTGAGGGGTGTACTAGGGGTATCGTGTACTAAAAATGAGTACAACGCAAAGGGTGTGGGAGAATTACTTGACCAATGTAGCCATTGTAATTATAACAAAAACACAGGTGTAAAACAATGGGTTAATCCTAATGCCTCTTATCATGTAGTAAATCTAACTACACGAATGTAGTCTCACTTGTGGCCTCGGAATGGTCCTAACGCAAGTTCTAGAATCTAAGTGCTACCGGTACACACATCATAGCATAAATGCTTTTCCTACCAATTCTAGGGGCGAACCTCACATATTTGGGGGTGAAAAATTTTTTAGTGGTACGGTTTTGTGCTAGTCATATAACTCCTATCCGTGAGACGCTCATTAAGACCAAAGTTTCACTCCTATATGTTGTAAAAAATTTTAAATTTGGCACTAAAATTCCCTTAACAGGTATTTCTCTCAGTTTTATTACACATCTACCATTAAACAAACGAAAAATAAAGCGTAATAGCATTCTCTAAGGTATCGTACTTTACCCCCCCCCCCCCTTACACTTAAGATGAACATTGTCCCCAATGTTCAAATAACAAGATGTAAAAGTAAATAAGGTAAAAGAATGAAATCAAATACTCCCCTGATTCGCTCGGTGGATAAAGAGGTAACATGGTTAGATCTTCTTCCAAGGTAATGTTGAAGCTTCAAGATTAAAGCAGCGCCAAAAGCTAGATTCCACATACATTTCCTTGTCCAAAATAACCTGTTAAACCTGAGAAAACAAACACGAAAACCTGCATAACATCGGCGGGATAAATCTGTATAAGGATATAATGCTTGTGGAATGATTATTTTGCAGATTCCTGGAGTTTATAAGTTAGAGATTTAATAAAGCATTTTATGATTCCGGAAGAAAAACAAAACTTTCAAAAAAAAATTCCAGAAAACTGTTCCTGACGCCGTCAGAAGTGATCTGACAGATTTTTCATGTTAAGTTTTCGGAAAATTTCTGGAAAAACTCAATCCTTATTTCCTGGAAATCCTACAAAATATCATTATGACTCGATACAAGCATTTGACTCAAACAATTACTAATATGTATGTTAATTTAATATTGTTATGATTCATGTTCATTTGTTCTAATAAACCGATTTGGATTTCCCTTACACTTATCTTTTGCAAAATACCTTTATATGTAGTTAAGACGAAGTTAAAAACAAGATAAAGCATTTTCACAATTTAGTTTCGAACATGAATCAATAATAATAAAAATTAAACATACATACGGAAGCAAATAATATCAAACAAACAAATAAATAAACACACAAAGCAAATAAAGCTTGGGTTGCCTCCCAAGAAGCGCTTTTCTTTATTAACGAGTCTTGTAGCTAGACTCAAAGTCACCGTACATTACGTGACTCCATCATTGGTCACGGTTTCTAGGCCATTCTCATGTCCGGTTTTATATTCCGGTCCTAATTTCAAACAATCCTTGTAGAAACCGGATATCCTTTCCATAACATAGTCTACTCCTTTACTTCTATCTCCATCATTCCTATAGTAGACTGCTTGCTTAAGCTCCTTCTCAACATTTGACAAGTGTTGGAATTGCTCTATCTTATATGGCATTTGGTAGTTTACCTCATCGGTCTCATCCTTAAATCTAACTAACCCTAAGAAAGGTTCATAAGTCATTCTAGAGACCTTAACAAATGGTTTTCCAAAAACTACTTGAGTTAAGCATGCATCGACTATTGGGCGGATATCTTCTACAATTACAAAGTCGGTGACATAGGTGAAGTTTCCTACATAAACCGGTAATCCCTTAACTCTTCCTGTGAAGTTACTCATCCAACCCTTATCAGGGAGCATCCTATACCCAAGTTGATTTTTCATTATCAAGTTGTAGTGGGCTCTAGTCATGATGTTTATGGGCGATCTAAGGTCGATGTAAGCTTTCCACACATGTAAATGTCCGATGTTGCATGGTATGTTGAGATTAGAAGGGTCGCCCATTTCTATAATTGGTCTACCTAGGAAGTATGGTGTCTCGGGGTCATCGAATAAGTCTGTATGATATGCGCGCTCTTCCTTAGTGGGTAGCCTATTGGAGTAGTCCTCATCATCATCTACTTTTTCAATCTCACTTTTCCTAACTTCTTTATCAACCTCGACTTTCTTAACCTCATCCTCAGGTTCACTATTATCCTCATTCCTATCAATTGGTTTAATAGTGACAATATTGACGAAGTGGACATGTTTGGATGAAGAGGGGTCTTTTACTTGGGGTCCGCTATTTGTGTTCCTAGCGTCCTTATGTGGAGGTGATAGCACTTGGTTATTGTGGGCTTTCAATAAGTTGTCAATTTTATTGGTCATCTCCGTTTGTTGTTGATTGAATTCGGATTCGAATCTAGCTATCCGAGCTTCTTGAGATGCCATAAATTTGGACATCAATCCTTCAAGATTATTGGTACTACCATAATTGTTGGAAGGATTGTTATTGAAAGTACGGTTTGGGGATGAACCGCTTGATTGGAAACGATTAGGTGGGTTGGAAGAATTGGTTTGTTGTGCGTTTTGGTTTTGTTTCCACCTAAGGTTTGGGTGATTTTTCCATGAGGGGTTGTATGAATCACCGTAGGGGTTTGGCTCAGGTTTGAAAGTGTACCACTTGTCTCCCGCTCCGTCGGTACGCGAGGATGCGTAGTCCGCAAAAGCTTGTTCGGGGAGTTCCACGCAATCACGAGTGTCGTGGGGACCACTACATAATTCACACGAAGAAGTGATTTTGTTCACTTGGCTTGAAGGTTTAGGAGCCTCGTAGGATTTCATAAGAAACTTGACTTGGTCTTCAAGTTCTATGATCCTACGGTCGGAAGTGCTTGAATTGTTCGAAGGCAAAGATATTGCCTTGACCGTTTTATTCAAATCACGGGGATCATTCCAACTTTCATTGTCATAAAGAGCAAGATCTTCCAGGAGAGCCCATGATTGTTCCGCACTTAGATCACGTAGCTTACCACCGGCCGATTGGTCAATGGTTTGCCTCGTGGAGAGATTGATGTGGTCATAGAAGATTTGGACTTGGAGCCAAAGTTCTATGCCATGGTGAGGGACTTTTTGGAGCAAGTCCTTGAATCGAGTCCATGCCTCGTAGAGGGTTTCGCCTTGACGTTGTTGGAACATCAAGATATCATTCCTTAGCTTGGTAGTTCTTCCTGGTGGGAAAAACTGAGCGAGGAAACGAGTGGTGAGATCATCCCAAGAGGTGATGGATCCTGCGGGTAGACGTTCTAGCCATTGACTAGCTTGGTCCCGCAGAGAGAATTGAAAGAGACGCAGTCGGGTCGTCTCTCGAGTGGCAACATCAAGGTCTATGGAATCAACGATTTTGAGAAAGTCCTTGAGATGTTGATTAGGATCTTCGGAACGAAGTCCATGGAATGTGCATCCGCTTTGCACCAACCGGATGGTGTCGGATCGCAAGGGAGTGACATTGGCTCCTTGAGTGAGCTCAATGGTGTTTCGATAGCCATGGTGGCTAGGACGGGAGTAGTCTCCTAAGGTACGGGCTCTAGGAGGTGGGTGTTGTTGTGGTGGTGGGTTGTTGGGATCGAGGATATTACCACCTTCCATGATGTCGGATGGTAATGGTTACGAACAAAGAAACGAAGAAAAAAAAGATAGACTAAAGAAAACCTAGAAAAATAAAAATCGCACTAGAAAGGAATCTAGTGAGTAGATGATGCGCGTGATGTGTCGTTGCGGTTTAGCAGTTTTAATGCCTACTCAAGTTTTAAATTTATATTTAGTCGACTTATCAATAACACACACACTTAACGAGCAGTGTACCCGGTCAGTATGAAGATAATGGTAAGTAGAGTGTCGATCACTAAGAGTGGAACGTATTATCTAGTTATTCTAATCAGTATTTTAATATCCTAACGCAAGGGGGTTTCAGCCTGAGAGACTGGCACAGTTTTGTTTGCAATTAAATAATAAAATAAACAAATAGGCACGAATCAGCAAGTAGCACACACGTACACAGATAGATACTCGAGACAATAAGAGGGCTGTCCTTATGATTAAGTAGATTGTCACTTGTTTTATTGATAGCTTTATATGAAGTGTATGTAATTAACCCTTTCTCGTTGGTCCTATTCTCATCGGCGAGTAAACCCTTAATGATTACTTATGTCTAAAAGTTATTCCTAAGTGATCAATTTAGAAACAACCGTGGGAGCCACATCTTGTCCCGCAGTCGGATGCCCGCAAGCCACTAATAAACACAGAGGTTATCAATGCACTAATAAGTAGTAACCAAAGACATCAACATATAAACTTTAATTGATGGGAAAGCAAGTATTAAAGGGAGTGCAATCTTTCGTTGTCACATTACACAAGCCACCAATCCTGATGAATTAAAGTTTGCTAACACAATAAAACAAAACTACTTAATGAATTAAATACATGCAGCACCTTCTTACAGCTCTTGTATCTTCGATTTGGGTGTGTCTTGTGCTGCCTCCTTGACTGAATTCGTCCTTTTGCTCTGCTGTCCGAACTTCGGTTTTTTTTGGTTTTCGAACTCTTTAATTCGTCTGGTCTACGGGGTATTTATAGTTTCTGTCTGAGGGAAGATGCGGCGCATCTACTTAAGTAGATGCGGCGTATGTACTTAACTTCGCGTGGGGTCCAAGATTATAATATTCAGGAATATTCGTACACCGCCAGAAGATGCGGCGTAACTCTTTATTAGATGCGGCGCATGTCCTCTTGTATCTTGGATCGTATCTGGTGATATCTTGATAGAGATGCGGCGCATGTTGATAGTGAGATGCGGCGCATCTGGAGCAGAATTGACTTGATCTTGTCCATGTCAGTAGACTTCCACTTTATGTACGTTTTGCTCCATTATTAGTCCAAAATAGCTAAGTTTCACCAAATGCTTGTTTTTACCTGAGAATTACAAAAGTAAACAATTAAGTATCAATCCTCATACATAATATAGTAAAACAAGTCAAATTAATAGGATAAATGATAGTAATAAAATGTACTTATTTGAGTTCATCAGTAGACCTAATAAAATAAAAAATTCAACCTAAACAATAACTATTCCCCGGGCTGCGGCGCCAAAAACTTGATGCGTGGTTTTGCGACCTTACAACAGGTTTTACCTCTCGAGGGATCTCGAGAAGCTTGCAATCCCCACCAGGCAGTGTACCTGACCGATGTAGTATAGTGTAGTGGCAAGTACCGGGGGATTGATCGTTCTCTAGGGGAATAGTGTCGTTAGGATTGAAAAACTACTCTAATAGGTCTAAGGGTGAGGGAAGATTCTTTTTGTATTTTTTATATTTTTATGAAAGCAAGTAAAATCTCGGGTTTGAAGGAGTGGGCGGAATTAGTTGCTAGTCAACTAACCCAAATAACTACAATTGCAAATAAAATAAAATAACTGAAAATAAAAAGGTTGTGGAACTTATATGGAGAGAAATGTGTTTACTTAGATTTCCTTACTCCCTAACTATCTTTTACCGGTTGATTAGTATGTATTAATTGCGTGGATGACGGGTGTATTCCTTAATACCAATCGTGGGGTGGCGTACGTACTTTCCCAACTCTATAAGCTCCTACTTCACTCCTATGTCGAGCCGGCTAAGAAGCTCCTAACATGGGATCACTAGAATTCGCTCATGCATTAAATACAACCATAAAAACCTTAGTACGCATTGGTTCATGTTTCTTAAGACGTTCAAGCAAGTTACCGTATAGGAGGTTAGCCAGTTTTCTTAAGCCTAACATCGATAAACAATCATCCAATACAATTAATAACATACCAACAACCAATAATCAATAGTTAGGTTTCATTAGATCTAAGCAAACACAAGATAAATCTAGCCTAGCATGTTAAATAAAAGACAAGAACAAGATATAATCAAACAACACATAGACATATTGAATGATTAATTGATTACTTATCTTCAATTGAACATGGGAGATCCAAGGGTATAAAACCCTTAAAAGTAGCAGAAAAATCGTCTTAGGGTTTCTCCTCACAAAGTTGCACACTAATGACTAAAAATTATGAGAATATATATAGAAAATCAGATCTGACGGCGTCACGTTATAGAGCTGACGCCGTCACCTCGCCGCGGTTAGGGTTTCTTGATGGCCTTCTTGACGCCGTCCCCTTTTAATCATCCAAAATCCTCTCTGGCGCGTCAAGGGTTGACGGCGTCACAATGGTGCTTGACGCCGTCACAGGTACTTTTCCAGCCGATTTTGAGACTTTGTCGTTTTCTTCACTTTTATGCTCCAAAAACGTCCAAAATGCTTCCTTTTCCAGATTTCTTCTCCAAAGTACCTAAAATGACAAAAGGAACGATTTAGGGCAATATTTGATCAAATAAATATGATTTAGGGCTTAAATGACCCCCTAAAAGCGGTACACTTTTCGCTTCATCAAACGCACACATTATTCCTTTCATGCTATTTAGCTAAAGCAAGCGTCATAAAGTATACGAAACCTGTTTATCATACTTACACATTTACTATGTGTTTACACTTCTCATTACAACTTACATTCTTTAATGCGCGTTAACCATTTCCACATATTTACCTTTACCTCTTTTAGGTTACTCAATTCTTTTCCACATCTAACCTTACATAGGTTAGTTCGATAACACTTTCATTAACTTACATTTATACTTTATATTCATTTTGTACAGTAACACGATCTCTTCATGTTTAACTAGATAACATATCATTACATTCTTACTTACATTCTTCAATCATCTCTTTTTAGTTAATAGCACATTAGCTATACCATTTTCATCTCATCATTTCTTGCCATTGTTTCTTTAATCCAATTCTTTACTTTTCGTATTAATAGACGCTTAATAGTGTGTAAATTCTCATCTTACCTTCACACGTTATACTTTAGCGCACTTATTATTACTACATTCCACACTTTAGGCGTCAAATACTTTGACTCACTTTTAGCCCATCTCTTGTACCACTTATCATTTCTGATCACATTTCATTATCGCTATTCTAACACACGTTCATATAATTATAATACGATCACCGGCACTAACCGAGGTGCGCAACAATCTAATCACTTAAACACCTTAAGTCCTCCATGGACTTATATCATACACATGTTAATACCATAAAACATATTCATCATTATTAACTTAGGTTCAAATAACCTATCACATAATTTGCTTCGAAACTTAAACATTTACTTTATTGCATTACCTTCTCATACATTCAACGCATCTAATAGTGGTTTAATTCTAGGCAACCTAAAGTGCTAACCTAATTCACTTAAATCGAAGCTCTAATACCAATTTGTAACACCCCATGAACGACCAGTCATAAATACTCAATTTTTCAAAAACTTTTACGCGGAAACGACTTCACTTTAACAAACACTCTGTTACTCTTTTTACCATTGACAAAAATATATAAACTTTCAGACCTTTAAATTATTTTTAGATGAAACTAGACTCAATGACCTTCGAAATGACAAGTGGCATGACCGGTTCCGACTTACGGTTTAAAAGATATGATTTTTCGAAAATCGATAAATTCTGAAAATCCTTTCCAACCACGGGTTGAGATTTTCAACTGCAGGTTGAAACTTTCTGATTAAATAAACTACCCCCCAACCACAGGTTGGGATTCTCAACCGCCGGTTGGGGGCCTGCAGCTCCCAAATCTTGCGTTTTGACAACTTTTTACGATATACCACTTATACCACTACCGTATTACATCAAACTTTCCAGATTTCATATTTACATTATAAATATCATGTATATATAAAAACATTTACCATTTGACCCTCAGAATAGTAAAATGACGGGTTTCGTACCAAAACCCGTTTTTGATCCATTTTCAAAACAAACCACCTTTACCACTTCATTTACATACCAAACTTAACCAAAACCATTAGTATAAAATGATAAACTTATTCTATAACCAAATGTCCCGTTTACAACCCACAATGGGTACATTTACACTAAATCCAAATGCCTCATTAACTTTGACCATGAACACTTAAAACATACTTTGACTTATTGTTTGACCACCAAATTACTATGAAAACCTAGAACATACACTTTGACACTTGACTACACTACATATCATAATAATCATTCCATCATAAAATTAACCATGACACATACCTTAAGCTATCATTAAATGTCACCATTCATGCTCTAACCAATTCCATTATACTCTATCATTCTTTTTCTAGTTATGCAAAACTAGCCTTACAATCTACTTTCACATAAGCACATTCATAACACATCTGTTAATACAAATATCATCCCAAAAACGTTATTCATATTTTATGATCTTTGCTTAATTTTGTTAATGACAAATACAAAGTTTATCTTTAAGCAAAAGCATAAATATAAGAATAAGCCTTTTACATTTATAGTGATAAGCCTTTTAAAACATATTTACATATTACAAGATGTGACAAATCGTAATTTCAGGTCGTTTTTCAAACTTCAAAATTTTACTATTCATCTCGGGAATTTACTATTCACGGATTACTATTCATCATTTTACTATTCATTGTTTTTGAAGTCAAATTGCGACTTTGAAACATCACCAAAAATTTTACTATTCACAAAATACTATTCACTCCCGGAGGGAAATCACTATTCATAGCTATTATTCATCATTTCTTAAATTAGGACTTAGGTTATATTTAGTCCACAACACTCCAGTATCTTGCTCCTGCTCCATTTCACAAATTGAAACTATAGAACAATTTTCTATTATTTAACTACTTACGGTTTTGAAATTCAACAAACGTCATTTGTTATTCAATATTTAACACCCGACATACCCGATTCTTTCAACTATTGTTTCTAACATATTTTTATACTTCCAAAATTATTACCAAAGTTCCAAAAATATTTTATGACACCTAAAGTAATTTCTTTATAACTTACGTATAATTTTCGTTAATCACCGAAACAACAACCAATACATATTTTTAACACCCAATACATACAACACATACACTTTGGTATTAAAACTACTCATTTCATCCTAAAACTTACCCTTTTACCGCCCCCTAGTTCCATAATTAATTAACTAGACAATTATTACTACTACAATTAATTACAAGAAATAATCCATGAAACATGGAGTTGCCAACATTAAGGTGGCTTGATTAATATTTTGTCCCCCCCCCCCTCCATAATCTTGGTCAAAACAAAGACCATTGACTAAGAATTTGACCAAGTAATGAAATACCCAAAATACCCTTTCAATTAAATTACCAAATTGCCCCTCCTTGCACTATAAATAGAGAAGTGCACTAGTTCATTTTCTTTTACACATTTTTCACCTAGAAAACCTCTCTTGCTATACATATAATTCGATCCATAATAAGGAGCAAGGAAGAAAGGGAAGCTTGTTGTGATTAAATCTAGTATCATTAGAACACTTTATCAAGATTTGGAGCTTAGATCTTGAGGTTAATCTAGTGTTTCATCACTCACATTTCACTAACTTTCTTTTGTAAGTAATCTTACTAAATTTCATGTTTCTTTATGTCTTATGCAAGTTTAGCGTATACTTAATTCTCTCTTGGTACATGTGATAAAAGTTTTACACTTACAAAGACCCTTTAACAAAGATTTGGTTTTTTTTAACAAGTATTGGTTACAAGGAAAAACAAACTAATAAAACTCTTCTAATGGAAATGGTAATAAGCTTCATAAACTTGTATGTTTAAACATTCTTGATGAGTATTTCATGGACCTTAGAATATCGTTAAGCTTATGGTTAAATCATTATCATAGTTTTGAGAAGTTGATGGAGGGTCTAGGACTAGATTTGAAATTGTGGTTAAGTGGTTATAATGACTAGAAGGTTAGAAAATGGTTTTTGACATTCTTGATAAACAATATGTCCCCTTTTTCAAAAATTGGAAAAATCAGTAACTTTAAGACATTATTGGGCTAGAAATATAGAAAATAGACTTAATAACAAAAATGTGGCCGCTTGAATGAGTCAAAACGGGTTTATAATGAACAAGATACGCTATTTTCAATTTAGACGACGAAAACTACATTTTCTGAAAATACATGAATCTGTCCCGAATTTTTAGAAATGAAAACTGATACTAAATTGCATCCAGACTAGCCAAGACCTTAGAAATCCGATAGTACACTTAAATACCTATAATAGAAAGTTATGGCCAAAAGAAACCGAGCTACAATGCAAAAGTTATGGCCAAAAGAAAGTTTACGTCAACATATACGTTGACAGCTTATTTTTCCTATAATAGAAAGCTGTTAAAAATATTAGAGTTGGATTTTAGACCTTTTAGAGTATATTTTGGCAAAAACGACGTGGACGGAAATAATAGAACATTATATGTACCTTTTAGGCACGTTAGAGACTTTTGAAATACTTATTAAGATGACGACTAAAATTTGATCGTGAGATAAACAAGTTACATTTTCTAAAGTGGTAATTTTCTAAATAAAAGATCAAATTGACACAACTATATTTCGACAATAAATATTTCAACAACATGTACAAGAGATAAAGTAGAGTATGAACTTGCGTGCACGACATCATTCAATGCCTTAAATCATATCATTCATATTAGGTTGCGGGTTGTTCTCAGAACCTCAATTCCGTACACTTTCCTTTTGTTATCATATCGGTTATTCCAGGTGAGTTCATGGCCCCTATTTTACTTGTTTTTGAAATACTTTTGGGGGAGAATACATGCTCGTTCTTTTCTAAATGCAATACTTATTTACTCAAACCATTACTTGCTTTACTTATGAAATTGTTGTTTACTCGAATGCATTATATCTTCATATGTTACATACTTGATTCTTTTTATATATGGACACAAGTGCATTAAACCTTTATTGAATGCCTAAGTTGTTGTCATTTGCCATAAATTCCCCACTATCATGAACCGTTAATTACGTTGTAAGCGCGAATGTTGTGAATAGATCTATTGGGGGTAAACTCCCCCGTCCGGGTTGGTCGCTCCAACTAGTCAAACGGACGCATTTCTTTTGATGTCGTACAGGTGTTTGGCAAAGCACTTGTTGGGGGTGATAACATGAACTAACTGTTAAGGCTTCGGTGTCATGAGCTTAGTGCAACAATAAGACCTTTTTGTGAACATATTTGGAGTACATTGTTGTTGAATTCTTGTGGTTCATATATTACTATTCTTTACCTGAACCAAATCTTATTTGGAAGTGGGTTGTAAACACACAGGTTGCAAGTCTTGGATGGGCGGGACTTGGGACTGGGTGGATTTACAATGCCTTTGCTGGGTAATCCTTATTCAAATGCTTTACATTTTAAACTAACCCTATGAACTCACCAACTTCGTGTTGACCCGTTTTAGCATGTATTTTCAGGTTCTTAAAGTGTTAGCTCACATTTGGCGACAGTTGGCATGGCATGGCATGGTTATAGGATCAATACACTCTGATATTCATTTGGGGACCATTTTGCTTATTTTATGGGCCTATTTCCGCACTAAAGTTTAATAATGTAAATTTAATACTTTTGTAAATGAATTTATTCTAAATGATTGAGGTGAAAACCGTTCTTTGTACTTGTGTTGTGATACCAATTGAGTAGCACCCCAGCGACATGTATGCTTTCGTTGGACCCGATCTTGGGGGTGTTACAGATTGGTATCAGAGCCAGGTTATAGAGAACTGGGTATTTTTTAAAACCTAGACTATAACTACGTTTACGAAAACATAACCCTATGACCGCCACGTGCCTGCCTGCCAAGCTGATGCCTCATTTGTGATTTGTTTGCTGACATATTTAATGAGATTTGTGTCTTATCATCGGATTAATTATACCCACTTATTCTCGTTGATTACTATAACTATCTTCCATATAAGCATGCTCACGTATCGTATATGTCGCTGCGTTACGCCTTTTCCTGATGTAATCTCATTATTCAACCTCGAGTTTGGTCACTTGCCTTAGTCTTTCAAAACGGCTTCTAAATGTGAGGGACATATTATTAGTATAACTGAGCTGAGTATTTCAAAATTCATTGAACCTTGGTGGAATATAGACTGGTCATCTATATTCGATCAGGGACAGTGGGACATAGCCTGACCACCTATGTCCGACTCAAAGATGAATTTTGCAATACTGGGAATAGTGATAATAGAATTATGTCCAGATTGATTCTCTACTCGATTTATAAAGGTTTCAAAAATTTATGTGTGTATACACAATCGTTATCTGAGCACTCATCCCATGATTTAGAAAATCTACATCACCTCGTGAACCACCGCCTAGAATCACGCCAGCTAATAATAGAACGACCTCAAGCTTTCATTTTATGACAAGCCACTTTAGGGCACCTACTTTTAGAAAACGTCTTTATTACGTTTCACTCTTCTTTTCTTGTTTTGAAGAATTACGCCGCCAAAGAAAAGTCTAATGAATGTTTTATCTTTTAACACCGCAATGCGACAAACCTCGTTCATTACATTTCCTATTTCGCTATCTTAAACTCAACCTTGTTTTGAAAAGCTAGTCCCATTTCATATCACGTTCCAAGCCAACAAATTCGAATTCCTATCGTGAAAGTTCGCTAGAATTCTCGAAGAGGTCGCGAGTTTACTTGGGAGCGGGAAGACCAGATGCGACTCAAATATCCTCATCTTTTCACCAATATCAATCCAGAGACCAACACGAACTGAATTCCTTTTAGGGTGGAAGACTGTGACAAATCGAAATTTCAGGTCATTTTTCAAACTTCGAAATTTTACTATTCATCTCGGGAATTTACTATTCACGGATTACAATTCATCATTTTTGAAGTCAGATTGCAACTTTGAAACATCACAAAAAAATTTACTATTCACAAAACACTATTCACTCCCGGAGGGAAATCACTATTCATAGCTATTATTCATCATTTTTTAAACTAGGACTTAGGTTATATTTAGTCCACAACGCTCCAGTATCTTGCTCCTGCTCCATTTCACAAATTTAAACTATAGAACAATTTTCTATTCTTTAACTACTTACGGTTTTGAAATTCAACAAACGTCATTTGTTATTCAATATTTAACACCCGACATACCCGATTCTTTCAACGATTGTTTCTAACATATTTTTATACTACCAAAATTATTACCAAAGTTCCAAAAATATTTCCTGACACCTAAAGTAATTTCTTTATAACTTACATATAATTTTCGTTAATCACCGAAACAACAACCAATATATATTTTTAACACCCAATACATACAACACATACAATTTGGTATTAAAACTACTCATTTCATCCTAAAACTTACCCTTTTGCCGCCCCCCCCCTAGTTCCATAATTAATTAACTAGACAATTATTACTACTACAATTAATTACAAGACAATAATCCATGAAACATGGAGTTGCCAACATTAAGGTGGCTTGACTAATATTTTGTCCCCCCCCCCTCCATAATCTTGGTCAAAACAAAGACCATTGACCAAGAATTTGACCAAGTAATGAAATACCCAAAATATCATTTCAATTAAATTACCAAATTGCCCCTCCTTGCACTATAAATAGAGAAGTGCACTAGTTCATTTTCTTTTACACATTTTTCACCTAGAAAACCTCTCCTGCTATACATATAATTCGATCCATAATAAGGAGCAAGGAAGAAAGGGAAGCTTGTTGTGATTAAATCTAGTATCATTAGAACACTTTATCAAAGATTTGGAGCTTAGATCTTGAGGTTAATCTAGTGTTTCATCACTCACATTTCACTAACTTTCTTTTGTAAGTAATCTTACTAAATTTCATGTTTCTTTATGTCTTATGCAAGTTTAGTGTATAATTAATTATCTCTTGGTACATGTGATAAAAGTTTTACAATTACAAAGATCCTTTAACAAAGATTTGGTTTTTTTTAACAAGTATTGGTTACAAGGAAAAACAAACTAATAAAACTCTTCTAATGGAAATGGTAATAAGCTTCATAAACTTGTATGTTTAAACATTCTTGATGAGTATTTCATGGACCTTAGAGTATTGTTAAGCTTATGGTTAAATCATTATCATAGTTTTGAGAAGTTGATGGAGGGTCTAGGACTAGATTTGAAGTTGTGGTTAAGTGGTTATAATGACTAGAAGGTGAGAAAATGGTTTTTGACATTCTTGATAAACAATCTGTCCCCTTTTTCAAAAACTAGAAAAATCAGTAGCTTTAAGACATTATTGGGCTAGAAATATAGAAAATAGACTTAATAAAGAAAATGTGGCCGCTTGAATGAGTCAAAACGGGTTTATAATGAACAAGATACGCTATTTTCAATTTAGACGACGAAAACTACATTTTCAGAAAATACATGAATCTGTCCCGAATTTTTAGAAATGAAAACTGATACTAAATGGCTTCTAGACTAGCCGAGACCTTAGAAATCCGATAGTACACTTAAATACCTTCGCGGGGATAGGTCAAACGTAAGAAACCGAGCTACGACGCAAAAGTTATGGCCAAAAGAAAGTTTTACGTCAACATATACGTTGACAGCTTATTTTTCCTATAATAGAAAGCTGTTAAAAATATTAGAGTTGGATTTTAGACCTTTTAGAGTATATTTTGGTAAAAACGACGTGGACGGAAATAATAGAACATTATATATACCTTTTAGGCACGTTAGAGACTTTTGAAATACTTATTAAGATGACGACTAAAATTTGATCGTGAGATAAACAAGTTACATTTTCTAAAGTGGTAATTTTCTAAATAAAGGATCAAATTGACACAACTATATTTCGACAATAAATATTTCAACAACATGTACAAGAGATAAAGTAGAGTATGAACTTGCGTGCACGACATCATTCAATGCCCTAAATCATATCATTCATATTAGGTTGCGGGTTGTTCTCCGAACCTCAATTCCGTACACTTTCCTTTTGTTATCATATCGGTTATTTCAGGTGAGTTCATGGCCCCTATTTTACTTGTTTTTGAAATACTTTTGGGGGAGAATACATGCTCGTTCTTATCTAAATGCAATACTTGTTTACTCAAACCATTACTTGCTTTACTTATGAAATTGCTGTTTACTCGAATGCGTTATATCTTCACATGTTACATACTTGATTCTTTTTATATTTGGACACAAGTGCGTTAAACCTTTATTGAATACCTAAGTTGCTGTCGTTTGCCATAAATTCCCCACTATCATGAATCGTTAATTACGTTGTAAGCGCGAATGTTGTGAATAGATCTATTGAGGGTAAACTCCCCCGTCCGGGTTGGTCGCTCCAACTGGTCAAACGGACGCATTTCATTTGATGTCATACAGGTGTTTGGCAAAGCATCTGTTGGGGGTGATAACATGAACTAACTGTTAAGGCTTCGATGTCATGAGCTTAGTGCAACAATAAGACATTTTTGTGAACATATTTGGAGTACATTGTTGTTGAATTCATGTGGTCCATATATTACTATTCTTTACCTGAACCAAATCTTATTTGGCAGTGGGTTGTAAACACACAGGTTGCAAGTCTTGGATGGGCGGGACTTGGGACTGGGTGGATTTACAATGCCTTTGCTGGGTAATCCTTATTCAAATGCTTTACATTTTAAACTAACCCTATGAACTCACCAACTTCGTGTTGACCCGTTTTAGCATGTATTTTCAGGTTCTTAAAGTGTTAGCTCACATTTGGTGGCAGTTGGCATGGCATGGTTATAGGATCAATACACTCTGATATTCATTTGGGGACCGTTTTGCTTATTTTATGGGCCTATTTCCGCACTAAAGTTTAATAATGTAAATTTAATACTTTTTTATATGAATTTATTCTAAATGATTGAGGTGACAACCGTTCTTTGTACTTGTGTTGTGATACCAATTGAGTAGCACCCTAGCGACATGTATGCTTCCACTGGACCCGATCTTGGGGGTGTTACACAAGATCTTTAGGAGTAACATTATATACATACATACATTTACAAGTTTCTTCCTTAAATTAGAAACTTTATTTCTTAAATATTAGAATGACATCATGGCATGCATCATGAACACAATCTTATAAAGATTTTGAGATATCTTGTATTGATCTTCAAGCCAAAGAGTTGACATTGGAAGATATGGAAAGATATGGCAAGATATGAAAAGATTTGAGAATCTCTTAGCTATCCTGAAGTGGCGGATCCAAACCCATACAAGGGCGGATCCAATTTTTGGGATCCGCCAACTGTTGAATCAGTTGGCCTATAAATAGCAAGCTGATCATTTGGGCATTTTCATCACTCATATAGCTTAAATACATACTCATTCATTTACATATCACTAACCCATATCATTCTTTCATTTCATTGATCTTTCCTTTTGTAGCAAAGAGATCAAAGCATATAAGGATCAACCTACTGTTGTTATCCTTTTAGTATAGACTCTGTGTGATTTTGTATTAGTTCACACATCATTGTTTGTATCATTTATTCAGTAGAGTTTGGTTAGTGTTTTAGTCCTTAAAACACAAAGAGTGTCGGGAGTGGTTGTACCCTTGTGAAAGAACCAACGGGAGTGGTTGTACCCTTGTAAAGAACCCGGTGTTTAGCTTAGTACCGGATAAAGTGTAAGCGACGTGTATAAAAGTTTTCTCCGCCGAGAAGGGAGTTTGTTTTTTAGTGAAAAAAAACTCTCGAGTTAGAGGCTCGAGGAGTGGAGTAGGGCAAGGAAGAGAGTCCTTGTAGCCGAACCACTATAAATCTCCGTGTTGTGGTTTGATTGTTCCTATCCTTACTTACTTTACTTATATTGCTTGTTTGTGAGTATTTACTTTAAAATCACGTTAAGTCACAAAGCGAATTAATTTTAAAAACGGTAAAAACTATTCAACCCCCTAATAGTTTTCCGCAATTGGCATTAGAGCTACGTTACTCAAGATTTTCAAATATATTGTATTTTAAAACTTAAAACGATCAATGGATTTTGAAAACTTTAATGAAGAGCAATCTATGCAAAGACCACCACTATTTGAACCAAATTGTTTCATATACTGGAAAAACCGCTTTAAGACATATGTGAAGTCAAAGGACATAGATCTATGGTATATAATTGTAGAGGGTGATTACAAGCCCATAAGTAATAATATTTTAGGAGGTCGGGATGAAGGTGCTTCTCTTACTCGTCACAGTAATGAGCAAAAGAAGTTGATTGCCAAAAATAACAAAGCCAAAATGATGCTTTACAATGCTTTACCTAAGAAAGAATATGAAAGAGTTTTTATGTGTAAAACGGCTAAGGATATTTGGAAATCATTAATTATCACTCATCAAGGGAACTCACAAGTCAAAGATAACAAAATTGATCTTCTTGTTCAACAATATGAACAATTTGTTATCTCTGAAGATGAGACCATTGATAGTGCGTTTGCTAGGTTTAATACTATTATTACATCTCTTAAAGCACTTGATGAATCTTTTTCTAGTAAGAATTTTGTCAGGAAATTTCTAAGAGCACTCCATCTGAAGTGAAGAGCAAAGGTGACGGCTATTGAAGAATCTAAGGATCTTTCAAGCATGACACTGGACGAGCTCATTGGAAATCTCAAAGTTCACGAAATGGTGATGGAAAAAGACTCTGAAATAGTTAAAGGCAAGAAGGAGAAGATGAAGTCCATTGCCTTGAAAGCTAGAGTTGAGTCAAGTGATGATGAAAAGTCTTGTTCTAGTAGCGAAGACGAAGAGTATGCCATGGAAATAAGAGATTTCAAGAAATTCTTTAGGAGACGAGGAAAGTTCGTTAGACCACCTCGTGAAGAAAAGAAATCCTTCCGAAAAGACCATGATGATAGGAAAGGAAAGGTAGAAAGGAAGTGTTATAGGTGTGGTGATTCTAGTCACTTAATAGGAGAATATCCAAAGCCTCCAAGAACAAGTCTCAAAGAGTCTTTGTCAGTGGAGCTTGGAGTGATAGTGAAGGAGATGACGACGAGCCTAAGAACGACGAAGTTGCTCTCATGGCTCATGACACAGAAGAGGTACATTCTGACTCGTCATACTCTTTTATAGATGATGAAACCTTAGAAGTAGAATATAACAAAGTGTGTGATATCACTTTAAAAATCATAAACAAAAATAAGTTCTTAAAAACCAAAACAACACTTTTAGAAAATGAAGTTTATTGGCTTAAAGAAAAGGAGATACGAATGGAAAAAGGTAAAAATAGTAAAGAAACATGTGTCTCTTGTCAAGAACTTAAACTAGAATTAGAAACTCATAAAACCACACAGGAAGATCTCATTAAGCAAAATTCTAAATTTAAAAAGTTCGACAAAAACATAAGTTGTATAGATGAGATAATGAAGATGCAAAAATTACCTCATGATAAAACCGGACTAGGTTTTATGAAACTAGGAAGCTTAAGTGAGTTTAAGAAACAAACAGTGAAAGAAAAAGAAACTGTTCCAACTGAGTCAGACACCCACGGATCCGACGGATCCAAAATTTTGGATCCGCCAGTTGTACCCAAGGGATCCGCAGGTACTATTGATGAACAGAAGGTTCTTAAAACGAATCGTACTGAATTTGTTAAGTTCACTAGAAAACCTAGCACTAGTACAACTGTTAACAAACAAAAACCATCAGTCTCTATAGGAAAAGGCCAAGTTAGAAATGAGTATAGAGTTAAAACAGTTCAACAGACACCTAAAACCAGTTTTCCCAAACACCCCTTTCCAAAGAGTAACTTCAACTCGCAACATTATTACCAAAATAATTGGAACCAAAACATGTCTAGAAACTTTCAAGGTCCTAATTATATGCCATGGAACATTTGTCCACCATTTCCTTACATGAACCATGATAATGTTATGTTTAACCCAAACGGACCCATGAGATATTGGGGATCAAACGCTTGAGTTTTTCTTGAACTTAGGTGTGCTTGAAAGTTGAGTTAGAACCAGATGAGTGGATTAAAGATAGTGGGTGTTCAAGACACATGACGGGAAACAAAAGTCTTTTCGGTAGCAAGTGTACGACGGAGGTAATGTCACATTCGGTAGCAAGCTTAAAAGTAAAATCATCGGAAAAGGTACAATCTCTCATGACTCTCTCGATCACTATTGATGATGTTGCTCATGTAGATAACTTAGGTTTTAACTTGCTTAGTATTAGACAACTATGCTGTAAAAAGTATAACGTCCTTTTCAGTGAAAATGGAAGTAAAATACTTAGAGACAGTATAACCGTGGGAAAAGGTGTTTTAAAGAATAACGTATATGTTATGAAATTAGATAAAACACCTAAAGACAAACTTTGTCTCACTTCTTTGGACGATAACTCAACTCTATGGCATCGACGCTTAGGTCACGCCAATATGAGGTTAATTCAATCCTTATCATCTAAGGAACTCGTTAGGAACCTGCCCAAGTTGAAATATGACCAACACTTTTGTGATGCTTGCAAAATAGGAAAACAAGTTCATAATAGCCATAAGGCTAAAAACATGGTGTCTACATCTAGGTGTCTAGAATTGTTACATATGGATTTGTTTGGACCATCCGCTATACAAAGTTACGGGGGAAACTTCTACACTTTGGTAATAGTAGATGATTACTCTAGATATACATGGACTAAGTTTTTGAAAGCTAAAAATGAAGCATTTGATAAATTTGAAATTTTAAGTAAGAAAATTCAAAATCGAATAGGAAGTAACATAGTGTCAATAAGAACTGACCATGGTCGTGAATTTGAAAACGAAATCCAATTCGGAGCTTTTTGTGATGCTAATGGCATAACACATAATTTCTCAGCTCCTCGAACTCCTCAATCTAATGGTGTAGTAGAACGCAAAAATAGGACAATTCAAGAAATGAGTAGAACCATGTTAAATGAACAAAACATACCTCAAAAGTTTTGGTGTCACGCTGTAGATACATCCACATATATCCTAAATCGAGTTCTAATTAGACCATTCTTGAAAAAGACTCCATATGAGTTATACAGAGGCAAAAATCCTACTTTAGGATACTTTAGAGTGTTTGGAAGCAAGTGCTTCATTTTAAACACAAAGGATTATCTCACCAAGTTCGACCCAAAGTCGTATGAAGGTGTATTTCTAGGATATTCACAAACTAGTAAAGCATATATAGTTTTGAACAAAGAAACCTCAAGAGTCGAGGAATCATTGAACGTAACATTCGATGAAAGTCCACCTCCCTCTAAGACATCACCTTTGGTAGATGATGACTTAGTTGAAAGTCAAATGGTTGAAAACCAAGAAAACATTGAAAGTGACAAAGAAGATGAACCGGTAAAAAGAGAAATAGTTAATATCAAAGAAACCAAAAGTCATCCATTAGAAAACGTCATAGGAAAAATCAATGAAAGGACATTAAGGTCTAAAGCCCAAAATGAAAGTAATTTCTTTTGTTTTGTTTCAACAATTGAACCTAAAAATGTTAATGAAGCCATAAAAGATGAATCTTGGGTCATTGCGATGCAAGAGGAATTAAATCAATTTGTTAGGAATGATGTTTGGACATTAGTCCCTCAACCTAAAAATCAAACCATAATAGCTACAAAATGGGTTTTTAGAAACAAAATGGATAAAAATGGTGTAGTATCTAGAAACAAAGCTAGGATAGTAGCACAAGGCTACAATCAACAAGAAGGTATAGATTACGATGAAACATTTGCACCCGTCGCTAGACTTGAGTCAATTAGGATACTACTCGCATATGCATGTGCACATGACTTTAAACTATTTCAAATGAATGTCAAAAGTGCATTTCTTAATATTTTTATAAATGAGGAAGAGTATGTAGCACAACCTCCCGAATTTACCGATTTTGAAAAACCAAATCATGTCTACAAACTTAAGAAAGCTTTATACGGACTTAAGCAAGCACCAAAAGCTTGGTATGATCAACTTAAGACTTTCCTAGTTGACCATAAGTATACCATGGGCCTAGTAGACAATACTTTTTATAGGTGATGTAGCAATATAAAACATATAAAAATAATACATGCAGCGGAAGAACATCACCATAACAGGATCCATAGTGCCATATGATCAATCAATAATAATAATAACAATTATACCTTTGTAGCGTGATCGGTTGAATCGAATGGAGACTATCACCAAAGCACATGAATTCACCAATGAAACCCAAGTGATCAAAGTAGATCACCTCTATGATATGTCCACACTACACGTCATCGATCACCACCCGATGCTAGTCTTGAACACGTAACACGCGATCTAGCCTTGAACTACACTAGAATAAGGTTAGATGGGATAAAAAACCACAAACCCTAATATGGGTGTGATTAATTTCGTGGTCATTAGGGAGAGGAAGGAGGAGAGAAAGTTGGTAAGTCTTTAATGTGATAAGTCATAATCAAAGACCAAATCTCATTTGAACTTATCATGATCAAAGTTACACTTTGCCCCTTGATCTTTCTCCCTTGTTCCTTTCTCACCTAGGCTTGCCATGGGGGCCCTAAATGGGCTTGCCCATTTGTTGGTCCAATCCAATAAACTAAGTACTAGCTTAGTTATTAGTAGCCCATTATTGATCCCGAGTTACGTAGTCGTTTATATATTGTAAATACGATAAATACAATCTATAAAATGGTGTCTCTGTGTATAAGTGTGTGACCCCATAGGCTCACATATATCTAGCCATATAATTAGTTATTATGACACGAGCATTCTCCAACAGCTCCCACTTGCGACGTCATAATAATCGAGTAATTATACAAGCAATGGTTAGCGTCTAGCAACACGCCAATGCCCCTAGAAATATGTGAGGTTAGTTTCTTAAACGTCTCATTTCAGATGGTTTATATGTCATCTATCCTTTTGTTACAGATACTGTGTTGAACATTAGACATGGATCAAATGTCATTCTAATAGTTCAACTATTATGTTTCTCGATATAGATATTGAACTAGATTACCAAGTGAATTAAGATTCATCTTAATCTCATTTGGGTACGGCCATACAAACATCTGTTCAATTTATCGAGGGGCCCAATAGTATCTAACTCCAAAGCAAGTGGAGGAACAAATCCCATTTTGACTACACGTGTCATTCACATGCTTCATATCACTCCTAAAAATGGCCTTTATAACTACCTTATTCAGGATAGCGTTTAACCATATCAAGGAATGAAATTCCACACATGCAAGACCTGCTTGCATCTCAAGTCTGAGGATAAGAGACATAACCTCTTGCGAGATTCACTATTGACGACGATCCATGTAGTGAATACTCGTAGGTTGGGTCAATCCAATGTTCATCCCAATGAACAACATGTGAGTGTGGCAAATAAATCACCAACACGCTCACATTTGTCTTAATTTGATGATACTCCCGTATCGTCAACCGACAATGGATAATTTTAGAATAAATAAATTATTCATGGATTAAACATGCAAATATAGAACACAGTAGTATAAATGAAGACGATCATACCCGGTATATCAATTCATTGTATAATACGACTGCTTACAGTTCCATTATCCAAATACTAAAAACAGATATGCATAAGACTACTCATAGGTCGGGATCCGATGTTCCCACCATGATCGAATCATGTTGTACAAGACAACAAGTAGTCATCTGAGTAAACTTTGAGAATACTTGTTTCAAAACTCATGAAAGGTTTGAATGATGATTGTCCTTTGTATGTACACATTCTAGTACAAGACGAGTATCGCAACAATACATTCCATAGGGTGTTTGAAGCCAGCAAAACACCTACTTTAGATAGTCATCTTAATAGTTTCTCAAACTATAAAGTATTCTTATTCTTTTACTGTATAACGCATTAATGCTCTCAGTCGAGCACATCTAGTCAGCAATGTCATCATTCATGATGACATCCTACCATAACTAGGGTTGAGTATTATCTCAGTTAAATAAGCATTAGCGTATGCAAACAAAACAGAGCTCCTCAATTATCCGTAAACGTTTGAACATATCTTTGGTCCTATGTAGGTCCAATATAATGTTCGTTTATCAATTATCTAACGACTTTCACTTAGATATTTGTTGTTATCAACTCATCTTGCATTCATGCAAATGATAAATATATAGTCCAATACTTAATATGACTTACATGATGAATCCTTCAGTCAAACTTAAGATTTTCAATCATGTGTTCAATCTCATCAAGTAAGATTGATCATTGAGACTCCCCTCAATAACGTGTCATATTGTGTTTAGACTTAATAACCGCTTATGTTTATTCTAATAAACATATATATAACAAGGTTATATGTTTTATTTTATAAATCCCTCAAGAGAAACTTCATTCCAAGCTAAGGATTAAAGTCTAGCTTAGGTGGAATATTGTTTCTAATATGTCAATGACATATGAGATTTAAGAAAATAAATAAAATGCTCCAACTTGCTCTCAGTGTTCTTAGGAGTAATCTTATTAATCAAAATCAAGTTAATGATTTTATGATTAACACAAGATCTCTGCTCCTAGATGCATGATCTAATCCACACATGGATTCTTTTATCTTGTATACTTAATAAAGATTACATGGATTCATAAACCCTTTTGATTACTCATCGTCCTCGCAAAGGTAATCAACAAGAAAAGTGTTTTGATATCCTATTGTCATATTTCATATACATGAAATCAGGTATGACAATTAATCGTCTTTATACATTTAATGTTTGTAGCTAGGAAGATTTAATCATAGTCAATTTATTGAGTACGAGTAAACTCCATTTACTACACGTGCATTAAATGTGTGTACAAGTTTGTCCTTTTGAGTCTTCTCATCAAGAAACTCATTCTTAACTTCACAGTCTAACTGATTAGTAAGAGATCAATCAAACTCTACGAGTGATTGTCTTTCAAGGACTGCATCTTAACATTCATAGTTTTGAGCTACTCATCAGATACAATATCTGATAATGCATCTCAGTAGTTAGCAGGTTCACCATGATCCTCTAACTTATGTCCCTCAGCATTGATATAAAACTATATCATTCAGATGCAAGAGGTATCCTTGTGGATTTATGAATGAGAGATATCAATCTATGGTTTAACATATCCATGTTCAACCTTAGTATGACATTAGCAAGTGTACTCAGAAGGTTGTGTATTTAGTTCTTGAACAACTTCAAGGTCTAAAGGTACTCCCACTTGCTTTTGTATGTAGAGACTAATCTCTAGATACTAAGCATCTTGAGTAACAATAAATTGTTTTCAAGTGGGACATCCAAAATACACCGTTAGTTCTTGACTCTAGTTTGTTAATTACTTACTCTTAAGTAGTTAACAAATTCAGAACTTCAATTAAGACATAATGAGATTCATCCCATGCCATAATACAATGGTGTCTTAAATTCCTTCTGGGTTGGAATCATATTGAGTGTACACATGGCACATCCAATTTCTAACCTTGATAGCTTTGGAGGTAAAACAGTTTAAGTTATCAAAGATCAAACAATATCAATAGTGTTTGATTTTCCATGATGGACATACCATAAAGTTGTGGTATTCCATGAGGACTGACGTTGTGAGACTATCACACAACTCATTAGATGAACTTATACTTTTGGGCTTACATATCTACCAACCAAGTCAAACCAGATGGCATCAATAGTAATTTTAGCCTATTGCATACTTTACTTCATGTGTATGTTTTGACTAGAAAACACAAACATTTAATATTATACGTCGTAAGTGTGCATGTCTTAACAAGAAGACATAACAAATCAACGTCTTACTTTACGTTATTTGTCTTTCAACAATTAACTGAATTGATGTTTGTGTCTTTACAAGAGACCTAAACATATTCAACTAAAGTAATTACGAGCGCCGACACTTGGCCTCAATAGTAATTTCAAGTTAATTTCATACTTCATGATTATGACTTTACAAGAAGACATAATCATATTTACTAAACAATTCAGTGAATATGCTGAAGTAGCTTTTCATGTTATCTTGATATTTGTTCTAATTAGGGCAACCTACATTTTATGTGTAGAAGTCCTAGTAGAATTTTGGTTTCTTACCTTTCAGTCAAGAAAAGCTATTAGTCATATTGTTATATGTTGTACCTTGCACACAATTAAGATTTCTCCCACTTGTGCATGGCACAACATCGTGAGAGCATGCAAACAACACTACGCTCGTTTGTTTGTATGAGCAATATGACAATGTATAAGATAACATATGATTTTTAGTCAAAAATCAAAATATAGATATGTAGAACTTTAACGTTTGAATAATGAATCATGCATAACAATTTTATAGATAACATTTCAGGAAGCAACATCAGGAACGCGACAAGTTATCATATAAAACTTATGCAATGGTTCTTATATAAACTATGATGCTTAACACGTGGAAAGTAATGTATTATTTCAAGACAATCTGGAAATAAGATGGGCAACTTGCAAGTAATAAAGCTTACAGCTCCCACTGGTTTAGACAACATTACATGTGTTACGTCACCAGTAATATAATCACGTAGCTCCCACTGGATTAGACAACATTACAATGTGTTACGTCACCAGTGGAGAGTGAGTAGCGATTGGATACTTTCCATCTTTCTTTGAATATCTATACATTATTGCTAATGTGAGTCACTTTGACTAGTAAACATGTACTTAGGTATTCAAGAAAGTGCATCAAGTTCTAACATATAGATGATGGGCTAGCCATCATTGCTATTTTAACTTGAAAATAGGCATGCATTTCCTCCATAATTGGTCTACTTTACCACAAGGGTATGTAGGACCTTAGTAGGCATATTGGGTTAAGGCAAACTGCTAGGTAATCATGCTAGTAATTGCCTTTACCACATTGCGGTTTATTCCCATCTTTGCCTCGGATAAGGGTCTGACCACACTACTCGATTAAGTCATCCAATTTGAAAACTGTGAGAATAATCCTAGGTCTGACCATGGACAATAGTCACCTTGGGTTACAATTCAGCCTAGGTCTGACCAGATGCTAAAAGGTAATTGCAAGTGTTCTCATAATTGGACGGCGTGACTTAAATTTTGACGGGTAAATAGTTTTGATGTGAATAAAAAACGTGTACGAAAGAAGCATGCATTCATTCTTCGTAGCACAAGTTAAAAACTTTTCTTAACTTAAGTCTAATCATTGTTTTAATTTATGTGTGTCAAGTTGTCCATTTTCAAGACTAATATATATCCAAAGTGGATTATTAAGTATGGACAATACAATAAATCAATAAATAAACAATCTTAACTAGTTTAAGTGTTATTTAGAAAACAATGATTTTTAAGTTTCAAATCATATTTAAACTTAGTTAAACTAAATCATAAGACTTAGTTCAAAATGGTTTATGTTTAGTTCCAAGTTTTAAGAAAACATTTTTCGTTTTACATGTAGTCACAACATACATAAAAACAACCAACCAAACATTCAACCACAATATGCAAAGCCTCAACCGATGAAAATCCTATGCTTGGTCTTGTGAGCCATCACAAGAATCAAGAGTCAACTAGGGACATAAATCACAACCACATGGAGGGCTCCCACTTGCTCCAAGACAATCATGAGCAAGTAAAAAGCCCATAATGCACATGAACTTCAGTTTCTGTCAGCCCAGTTTTTCTGTTTTGCAAGGCCCAAATGCCCAGGAAGATCACCTCCTCATGATTCGGCCCAGTTGACAAAGTTGTAGCCCTATGTCTTGTGGACCTGCACCAAAAATTTTAGAAAAAAATACCTTACCAATCAGCAGGTAATCACGTTTTCCCAACAGGTGTCCAGCAGCAACTTTCAGTCAACAACTCTTCAATCTTTCGCCTTTTGCTTCCAAGCTCTTGTTTACAATACATATAAAGTAAAATACAACTAATCTACTTTTTATCTACTGTAAAATGCCCAAACATTGGCAAAACCAAAATTGAAATACATTACAAAAGTGCCGAAACAATGGCAAAACCCCAAAACAAAAAAATGCAACCAACAATCACAATCACAACGCACAAGTGGTCTAGGTTTTCATCGGCTTTGCATATGAACACATAATAATACATTCAAATAAAGATTATTACATGGTGTTGGCTAACTCCATGGACAAACATGCATGTATTTGCCATGGATCACAAAATAAATAACAAGAAATAAATTGTTAGCCAACGAATCGAAGAAATAATTAACAAGATTAAAACCCCGAATGGTACGCGTGACAAATGGCCAAAGACTCAAACCCCACTGATGTTAGGACCTTCTTAACACCATTTTACCACAGAAAAATAAGCCTCATGGGCTGATTTAAAATCGGGTTAAAAATCTTCCAAAAAACGCGTTTTTAGGCCATTTTACGGGTACCGATCAAGTAAACAAACAACGTATGCATAACAAATGGCCATAGGATCAAAAAGTCCAGATCTTAAGACCTTAATAAAGTCGAAATATTCAGAATATTCAAGCCCTAGGGGCTGTTTTAAAATCACACTTTTAAATCCATTAAAAAACAACGTTTTTAGCCATTTTTACGCATACAAGATGATCATATGACAACATATGATGGCTCGTGATACCACTATAGGTGATGTAGCAATATAAAACATATAAAATAAATACATGCAGCGGAAGAACATCACCATAACAGGATCCATAGTGCCATATGATCAATCAATAATAATAATAACAATTATACCTTTGTAGCGTGATCGGTTGAATCGAATGGAGGACTATCACCAAAGCACATGAATTCACCAATGAAACCCAAGTGATCAAAGTAGATCACCTCTATGATATGTCCACACTACACGTCATCGATCACCACCCGATGCTAGTCTTGAACACGTAACACGCGATCTAGCCTTGAACTACACTAGAATAAGGTTAGATGGGATAAAAAACCACAAACCCTAATATGGGTGTGATTAATTTCGTGGTCATTAGGGAGAGGAAGGAGGAGAGAAAGTTGGTAAGTCTTTAATGTGATAAGTCATAATCAAAGACCAAATCTCATTTGAACTTATCATGATCAAAGTTACACTTTGCCCCTTGATCTTTCTCCCTTGTTCCTTTCTCACCTAGGCTTGCCATGGGGGCCCTAAATGGGCTTGCCCATTTGTTGGTCCAATCCAATAAACTAAGTACTAGCTTAGTTATTAGTAGCCCATTATTGATCCCGAGTTACGTAGTCGTTTATATATTGTAAATACGATAAATACAATCTATAAAATGGTGTCTCTGTGTATAAGTGTGTGACCCCATAGGCTCACATATATCTAGCCATATAATTAGTTATTATGACACGAGCATTCTCCAACACTTTTTTCACCAAGAAAAAGGGATCACATATTATCATAGTCCAGATATATGTGGATGACATTATATTCGGTTCAACTTGTCAAGAGTTATGCGATGATTTTTCAAAAATCATGCATGATGAGTTTGAAATGAGTATGATGGGGGAACTAAACTTTTTCTTAGGTCTCCAAATTAAACAATTAGAAGATGGGATATTCTTCAACCAATCTAAGTATATCAAGAATATGCTTAAGAAATTTGGTCTTGAAGATTCCAAACCCATGAAAACACCAATGTCCTCCGAAATCAAACTCACCAAGGATGACGAAAGTGAATCCTTAGATAGCACTAAATATAGAGGGATGATTGGTAGTTTACTTTACCTAACAGCTAGTAGACCGGACATTATGTTTAGTATTTGTCTATGTGCACGCTTTCAATAAAATCCTAAAATATCCCATCTTGAAGCCATTAAACGGATCTTTAGGTACATAAAATGCACTACACATTTAGGATTATGGTATCCCAAAGGGACGGGAATGGAAACCATAGTGTATGCCGACTCAGACCATGCTGGTGATTATGTTGATAGGAAAAGTACAAGCGGAATTTGTACTTTTGTAGGACATTGTCTCACCTCATGGTTTGCTAGGAAACTTTCTCAATTAAGATTTTTCCCTTCTGAACATTGACACGTAGGAAGTGGTGACGTATTTCTATGTGTTTGGTTCTAGCATGTTGGACTCAAGAGAGAACCTTTCAACTATCTTAGACTTGGTTTAGGATTAATGGAACCAAGTGAGTAGATTAAACATTAACTCGAACCTTAGATTAACCAAACACGGCAATAACCAAACCTGTGTTCTGATCCTGCGGATCCAAATGACAACAAGGGCGGATCCCTTGTTTTGGATCCGCCGGATCCGTCACTTGGTGAGCCAGTTTTTATATATTAAATAAACTCCTATACTATTCATCACACTTCCCAAAAACATATCACCTACTGGAATTCGACCCATAATTCACCAAACTCACAATTTAGGCTATCTTCTTCAACCAAATTGAGCTCTAAACATCACTGTAAGTATCCTTATCATGTTTGCATTCCTGATCTGCGTCTAGAATTTCTATTTCATGCACAAAATCAAAACTTGGGGTTTATGCATAATTCTTGTAAAATCATGAAACATATTTACTAAATTGCATAATAAATCATGTTTTTCATAGTTAGGAATTGCATCTTGTAGTACATTATCATTATTTATCAAAAACCCCATGAGAAATTTTTGCTAAAATCTTCTCACGACTAGGAAAAATGGTTTTTGAACATTGTTCATACAAATACAAAAACGTTATGTTTTAAACATCACTTGCATAATGTCTCTTGAATGCTAAAGGGAATACATAACTAATATGTATTTTCGGGTACATTCAAATGAAGCTACATTGAAGTAGGAGCGTTTGGGTTATCTCTTGTTTTATCATAAAACTTGCATAAACAAATTTTCATGCATTAAAAAGAGTCGAGATAACCGTACCTCCACATTGTCCCCATGTAGGCACACACTAGACATTTATACGTATTTTCGATAATATCAACTAAACTATATATTTTTCGTGTTTAGGATAACTATGCCTCCCACGACTAATTATGATCACAAAAACACCATCAAATACCTTCCCAAGCACCACAAAACCAAAGGTCTCACCGAAGCTCAAGTAAATATTTTTAAAGCACTAGAAAAATGATATGTCCATGAGGGTAGGGTTGTAGATCCCTCATTCTATGAAGGTACCATTCTCCACGAGCAATTAGCCGCAATTCATTTTGATAGTCTTCTAGACATTGATGAGCCCATCATCCCTAGGTTCATTCTTGAGTTCTATGCTAGTGTAGGTCTCAGTTCAAACAAAAAAGGTTTCATGAACATTCACTTTAGAGTCAATGGAAACCAATTCAACATTTCCTTAGATCAATTTGGTGATGTCTTAGGAGTTCCAAATCAAGGAACATGTGTCTACTCGGATAAATGGTCATTGACAATCTTAGAATCCAACCTTGATCGAACGGCACCATATGCCACACCTTTAACCGCAAAAGAAACCATTCGGGAGCATCTCTTCTTACCTAGGAACAACCCAACTAGGTTGCATCGAGGTCGTCAAGTAAATAGAGATCCTTTTTCCATGGAACTAAATGAACTTAGTCCCGAATTTAGAAAGCTAGAAGAAGTGTTAAGGGCAAATGTCATAAGCACTGTTGGGAATCGAGATCATATCAACGCTTGTCTTTGTTATATGATGTATTGTGTGTCAACCCATCAACCTTTCAACCTTGCATACTATATTGCCAAGCGAATGGCCGATATTCCGGTACAAGGTACCACCGCAATGCCCTATGGGATGCTCTTGACTCGTCTCTATAGAGCCTTTAAACCCATTCCTAGAAATCCTTTAGGTTTTGTTCCCGACTACGCCAAGATAGAACACACTTTTGTTCCTCTAAGTGATCATAGGGTAGCGGTAGCAAAAGGTAAACGTCCTCATCCTCCTACATCATCATCATCATCAATGAGTGAGGATGACGGATTGCCAAATTCTAGGATCACTCCACCGGAGTACTTGAGTCATCTTCCACCGATCCCGAATGAATCAGCGGAATTTCGGCAAACCAAAGGAATGGTGAAGAATTTGGGGCGTTGGATCATGAAACTTCACAAGGGTTACAAGAAATTGAGCAAGAAGTTAAGTTGAAAGGAGTGTTTGGTTTTAGACTTTATTAGACAATGATGTGATGAACATGTATGTTTCTTAAGACATTATGTTAGTACTTGACATATGTGTAAACTAACTTGACATTGCAGGGCAATAACACATGTTGTTATCAATTTTCCGAGATTAAGCCACCGTTTGGCTTAACTTCTCTTATGGTAAGCTATGATGATCGGATTAATTTATGTGTATACGTGTGTTAGAATCTATATATTTAGTATATTTGTTTCACATATTAGCTATTACATATGTTTTAGGAGATTTTTTGGGTTTTGACCGAGAAACAAAAAATTTGACATTCATTCTGTTCAGAATTCGCACTTTCATATGGCGGATTTGGCGGATCCCAAATTTTGGATCCGCCTAGTGTATCCTTTGGCTCCGCCATTCCTGAACCTGCGGATTCCACGGCTCCCAAATTTTGGATCCGTCTTTGTTGTCGATTGGATCCGCGGGTGACAACAGTAACATTTTTCAAAAATCCCGACTAATCCCGATACTTAGATTTTGGATTATAGTTTTTAGAATATTCTTTACTGATCATGGACTCTTTAGAATGTTTTAGGAAACTCTTAGGACCTTAAGAAATCAATTTCCCACCAAAATTTGAATTTTCAAATTTTCCATGTGAGTTACCTTTCTAATACAAGCAAGGAACCCTTTTATGGGATCCGTCAAATCCGTGGGAACATCATATCAACAGATTTTCCACTCACTCTTTGCATTAACTACAAATCTCCCATATTTCACTCAACTCCATTTGTATGGATTGACCTTGAGATGTGACAAGCTTGATTTTTTGTTCCAAATCATTTGGAACCAACATTCCTCATTGGATTCACATCAAATCCAAACACTAACTTCAAAAATCTTACTGTCTATAAATTAGGAAGTTCAAGTTCATTCAAATCTCACTCATCATCTTTTCTACATATCTCTCCTGTACTTCTTAGCTACATTATCAATCTTAACCATGACAAAATCAAGTAACTCATTCACTAGCAGACCCCCAAAAAGAACTGCTCGTATTAGTGTTAAGCCTTGTTGCTTCATAAACTTAGCTAACTCATCAGAGGAGGAATCATCCCCTCTTAATATCTCATCTCCCATAGCAAATGAAAATTTCCTCACACTCTCCACTCCCACACCATCAAATGTAGCCATCCATACTCCACCACCAACAATTACTCCAATCGCTACCACACCACCACCCGCTCCATCACAACCTGTTAGATCACCATCACTCCCAAACTCCAACCAATGGAGTTATTTAGGACTCTACCTACATCACCGCATCCATATCTTGATGACTTGGAAGACCTTCCACCAAGGTCAACCAATCCTCCACCCATGACCTTTGAAGGTCAAGAACCCATGCTTTTTCATCCGCTTTATCAGGATATCCACGGTCCTTTATACCGTGATGCACCACCACCTCAACCTCAAACACAACCTCTCTCACCCATATCCACACTAATTGCCATTGATGAGGCAATGTGGATAAATGAGCCACAAACCCAAGAAGAGATCAACGAGGAACTCGCCCGCCTCCATGCTCTCTCTAATATGGTGGATTCCCGCCTTGATTAAGCGATGGATCTCCAAACCATCTTAATGAACTCCATCCCAACTGCACCATCATCTCACCAACAACCACCACCATCATCAAATAACCAATCACCACCACCACTACCAAATAACCCACAACCACCACCACAAAACAATGAGCCTACCCTTCCTCCCAGTTTTCCAAGACATGATTGCTCGCATTGCGAGAGAACCGCTCACTTGGCCCAAAGGACCAACATTTTAGTCCATGAGCTCCAAAATGAAATGAGGTTCATCTTGAACCACATTCTTGAGCGTCTCAATGCAATCTATCATCCTCCTCAATAGGAGCTCTTTAGTTTCCTCTTATAGGAACTTTTAGAATGTTGTTTTAGAATTTTTCTTTTTAGGATTTATTTTTTTTTGTTTAAATGTAACATCATTTTTTCCAAGTAATGAATGTTATGTTTTTATGCTTGTGGGTGATCAACATTTAGCATATTATCTTATTTTAGATTACTAACATCATAGTATAGTTGTTTTAACTTCACATAATGCTTTGATCAAATGTACTTAGGTACTTAATTTTGATCAGACACTTCATTTTGACTTTTTAAAGTCAAATGGGTTGACCTTTCTTGTTTGGTTGACCATTACATATGCATTTTGCTTCTTGGTTGAAGTTTTTCATTACTAACTTTTATTTTGTAGCATATCATATCCTTGAAACGTATACGTTGGTACCCTAGCAATGGGGAGTATACATCAAGGGGGAGCATATCATATTCTAACCATTTGTTTTGTAGGATCATACATCATATACTTGGAACTCCATTTAGGGGGAGTATAATCCAAGGGGGAGCTTTAAAGTTCTCAAAATCACATTCCGCTAGGCATATCTTTTTTTTTGTTTCGACAAAAAGGGGGAGAAAAGATTAAGTTTATATCATTGTGAAACATCACAGTACATACTTTTTGCTAAAAATAGATTTTAAAACTTGCATAAACTAACTTAATCTATATTTTTAAAAGACTCGTCCTTTATTTAAGCTCTTTACTTAAAAATACACTTTATGTTTTGTCATCAACAAAAAGGGGGAGATTGTTAATACAAAATATCGTCCAAAAAACGTTATTTATATTTTATGATCTTTGCTTAATTTTGTTAATGACAAATACAAAGTTTATCTTTAAGCAAAAGCATAAATATAAGAATAAGCCTTTTACATTTATAGTGATAAGTCTTTTAAAACATATTTACATATTACAAGATCTCTAGGAGTAACATTATATACATACATACATTTACAAGTTTCTACCCTAAATTAGAAACTTTATTTCTTAAATATTAGGATGACATCATGGCATGCATCATGAACACAATCTTAGAAAGATTTTGAGATATCTTGTATTGATCTTCAAGCCAAAGAGTTGACATTGGAAGATATGGAAAGATATGGCAAGATATGGAAAGATTTGAGAATCTCTTAGCTGTCCTGAAGTGGCGGATCCAAACCCATACAAGGGCGGATCCAATTTTTGGGATCCGCCAGATCCGCCAACTATTGAATCAGATTGCCTATAAATAGCAAGCTGATCATTTGGGCATTTTCATCACTCATATAGCTTAAATACATACTCATTCATTTACATATCACTAACCCATATCATTCTTTCATTTCATTGATCTTTCCTTTTGTAGCAAAGAGATCAAAGCATATAAGGATCAACCTACTGTTGTTATCCTTTTAGTATAGACTCTGTGTGATTTTGTATTAGTTCACACATAATTGTTTGTATCATTTATTCAGTAGAGTATGGTTAGTGTTTTAGTCCTTAAAACACAAAGAGTGTCGGGAGTGGTTGTACCCTTGTGAAAGAACCAACGGGAGTGGTTGTACCCTTGTTAAAGAACCAACGGGAGTGGTTGTACCCTTGTAAAGAACCCGGTGTTTAGCTTAGTACCGGATAAAGTGTAAGCGGCGTGTATAAAGGTTTTCTCCGTCGAGAAGGGAGTTTGTTTCTTAGTGAAGAAAAACTCTCGAGTTAGAGGCTCGAGGAGTGGAGTAGGGCAAGGAAGAGAGTCCTTGTAGCCGAACCACTATAAATCTCCGTGTTGTGGTTTGATTGTTCCTATCCTTACTTACTTTACTTATATTGCTTGTTTTTGAGTATTTACTTTAAAATCACGTTAAGTCACAAAGCGAATTAATTTTAAAAACGGTAAAAACTATTCAACCCCCCTTCTAGTTTTCCACAACATCATTATATAATCATAACATAAACATCACATAACACATAATGTAATGAAATCCATATAATATCAACTTATAACCGGTTTACTTACCTTGATTCCAAGCTAGTCTTACCAACTAGAATCATCATCATCAACACCATCATTAGCTTCTTCTTCACATCCTAGGTCAATTATCATAATCATAAACACTTAATAATCATAATTAACTAACTATGCCAATTGTTTATATAACCATAACGCATCTCTTACACACCTCTAATCATCACATAATCATATCTTGATTATATGATGATCAATCCATAAGTTATTAACTTTAGCCCAATAAAATCATCTCATAAGTTACTATGACCTTTAATTAGTTCATAAACATCTTTTACCCGATTTCCACAAATTAGGTATATGAACCCTAATTCTCAATTTACCAATTAAATACTAATCAGGATTCACTTACTTCTAAGGATGATTGCTAGGTATAATACTCTTGGATTGAAACACTTAAACATCATTAATTGATCACCAAGCTTCACCTTTTTCCCTCATCTTCTTTCTTGAGCCGACATCACCAACCATACACACACAATCTATGAGTTTCTGGAATATCCAGGAAACTCTTTAGTATATGTTAGTTGGTACTTTGGCCAATTGACACAATAGGTCCCTCAAGTCTCATTCCTTCTACTTTGGCCACATTACACTTTATAACATATTTACTACATGTTGATATTAGTCCTTTAAGTCTATTTTCCTCATAAATGTGACACATCATATTTTCTATAACCATTTACATAACATTTAATACTTATAGTTGGACTATCGGGTTGACTAACCAATCCCGTAAGTCCTTAAAACTTATAAAAGTCACAGTCAACTATTTTAATGGCATTCTTGTAATAAAATACTTAGGCCCGGTTTTAGGGTGTTATAATTGACAACCATTTTAGTGTTAAACCAAAGTTTCTAAGATCTGATAACGAAAATGAAATAGTAAATAGTGAGTGTTTGGCATACTTAAGAAAACCAGGAATTGTGTATCAAAATTCTATGGTATACACCATAGCAAAGTGGCATAGTTGAAAGGAAGCATAGGCACTTATTAGACACTACAAGGGCTTTAAAATATCATTATGCTTTTCCTGATAAGTTTGGATTCTCACATCTCTCGGGTGTATAGGTTGTATAACATGTATGGAAACGGGAAAATAAAGCACTTTCTACTTGTCATTGCATATAGATTACCTTAGGCTTGATAAAGGATCAAACCTCCACCGCTTTGGCGTAAGCACCTAGGATAAACTATTAAAGAGGACTTTTAACGGGTTGCAACGTTAGGTGTAAGGGTAAGGAGAACACGGTTTTGGGGATATGGGGAATTTTACTGGTGGCAAGCTAATCATCTAAGTTAGTTACATGTACAAAGTGGCGTTGCTAAGCCAAGACTCGACTCACTAACTCTAACTCTTTTTGTGTTCTTCTTGACTCTTTCTTGACTCAAACAAAAGCAAAAGGCGGGATGGTAGTCCGTATGTTTTTCTCTCTTTTTTAAATTCTTTTTTTTTCATACACTTTTTCCTTACCATCAGCAATGTAATACATCAATACCCAAGGGATTTTTATTTGCATCCCTTACACTTGAACTTTTTGAATAAATAAAAACTAACTAATGACTCGAATTGTCAGGATCAAAACATGTGGAGTACTTAAACATTAACGTACATATGGGGGTAATAATTTTGACTTTCTTCCCCATTACTCCATAACAAATAGTACTAAACCCATGAGTCTCAATCGTACCAGTATTGTATTTACAAGATATGACTCAACTTAACAACCATGTAATCAACTAGATAATTAACTAAGGGTTTAACATAAATGTTGTAACAATAATGCACTAAAGATGAGTACATACAAGGTAGGCTAAGGCGATTTTGGTGTAACATTTGGGGGTGTATTGTAAACAATGCTCTTCATTAATATTTTGGAATCCACCAAAATATCACTAGAACCGCGAAAAGGATAGGCTCAGAGGGGTTAACTAGGGGTATCTTGTACTAAAAATGAGTACATATCACTATTACAGATTTGGCCTACGGTCACACCAAAAATGTGTGACGATATGCATATAGTCACACACCTTTTTTTGGGTGTGTGTGATGAAAATTCGCGCCACCGTAGGTAGCATATGGTCACATTGTTTAGTTTGTGGCCGTTTTCATTGAAAAAGAGTGACCAAAACCCGAATATGTGTGACAAATTAAGCACAAGTTTTGTTGGATTTATCAGTATGTGTGACTATTTCCCATCCCATGGCCACATGAATATATAATAAATGTGACGTTTGTGATGATTTAGTCACACAACATGTGTTGTTTTTTTCGAGTTAGTCACATACAATTTAAAAAACAGTGGCCAAAAGTGTTAATAAGTGTGACCATATGCTGTTTAAAGTGAAGAAATGTGTATTTTGTGTGACTATTGATCATCCAATGGTCACATGAATTTTTATTTTGTGTGGCCTTGTGTAATATTTAGTCACACAAAGTATGTTTGTTTTGGGTATTTAGTCACATACAATTAAGCATAAAGTGGCCAAAAGTGTTAATAAGTGTGACCATATGCTGTTTAAAGTGAAGAAATGTGTATTTTGTGTCACTATTGATCATCCAATGGTCACATGAATTTTTAGTTTGTGTGGCCTTTTATAATATTTAGTCACATAAAGCATGTTTGTTTTGGGCATTTAGTCACATACAATTAAGCATAAAGTGGCCAAAAGTGTTAATAAGTGTGACCATATACTGTTTAAAGTGAAAAAATTTGTATTTTGTGTGACTATTGATCATCCAATTGCCACATGAATTTTTTTTTGTGGCCTTTTGTAATATTTAGTCACACAACGAATTAAGTAAACAGTGACCAAAAGTGTTAATAATTGTGACTATATACATCTTTTAGTCACATTTAAGAAATCAATATATATCAAAACAAATTCAAATATATATCAAAACAAATTCAAATACAATAAAATTGGAATGTATATAACTGAACCACTAATACATATCATATAAGCAGTACTAACTATATGAACCAACAGTGCTAACTTATAACTAACAGTTGTAACTAATACACTAGCAGTTTCAACGAGGGCTTCATGTTCTTCGTCCAACCTTTTTATCTATTCTCTGCATATTCACATCAGCATATTACCTGCATATTCTGCATGTTCTGTTTAGGAAGCAATTACATCTAATTACCTGCATATTCACATCAGCATTCCTGTTCAATAGCAATTCAGCAACATCGATATGGCCACGGTCAACAGCCCAATGCAAAGGTGTTCGACCCTCACTATCTGCAAATGCAGCAAGATTGTATTAGAGGGTGTTTGGATATGTGTTTTGAAAGTGATTGCATGATATAAATAATGAAAATTAGATAACCAGCTGAAGTGAAACATGAATATAAAATAGTTCTTGGGCATGCTTATGCAGTTTCAAGATCTAATGACAGATAATGCTTAGCCACAACTTCTGGTTACTGAAAAAACTAAATAGACTAAAATGACATTCTTAAATCATGTATAGACTAAAAGGACAAACCTTTTGTATCGACAGAAATGCCGGCCTCAACACACCCAATCCCACACCAATGTTTCTCAGAACCGTAGAATCAGTCAAGTCATGCTGCAATTGTTAACAATTATGCCATGTAACTGATTACATATGCGAAGTCATAAGCCTTAGATTCAGATATTATAAGCTAAATGAACGAACCTGCCAATGTGATATAGGCAACTTCATGCTTAAAAGGTCTAAAAGTGCATTAGCTATCCCAAGATTGCCTTCACTGTTTTCAAAGTCAATGGGGTTCACCTTGTGAGGCATTGTTGATGACCCAATTTCACCAGCCTTAGTCACCTGCACAACATTTACAATCTCAAGATCTAATTCTTGTTTAGGATTACTTCAAATTATCATAATTAACTACTTGAAAATGCACCTGCTTGAAGTAGCCCACAGAGATATATCCCCATATATCTTTATCAAAATTGAGTAAGATGTTATTAAAACGGATAAACGAATGGAAAAGTTTAGCCATGTAGTCATGAGGTTCAATCTGCATCACAAATATGTTTCGCATATTATGTCAGCTGCTACATCAATTTTATAGTGTTGTCTTAATATGGCAGTTCATATATACAAAGCAAGTCTGAAGTAGTTAAGTGAATAAAACATACCTGAGTTATGTATGAATTAAAGCTTAATCCAAGAGAGTTTACAAACTGGTCTGCAACTTGTGGCCAATTTACATCATTATACGCAGCAGCATGTGCATTATAGTTACCAACCGCCCCTGCAAACTTCCCCAATATCTCAACTTGTGAAATATCTCGCCTTTCTCTGCTCAACCTCTCGGCAAATATAACCTTACTTCAAATATATACATGATCAACTTTAATATTAACGAAAAAGGCAGATACTCAGAACTGATATTATTCAAAAAGTTAAAAATGTCACTAGTAAAGGAGGCGGCCTTTAAAATCTTGCAGATGCTATTACCACTACTTATTACTACTATATATGCCAGAGAAACCGGACAAATGGAAGTGTTCATAACATAATGGTTGGCTTTCCCCTGAATTCAATTATACATTATAACTGTTTAACAAATAAAAAAACAGGTTCAGTACCTGTTACTATGCACATGTAAGGTTGCTTTGTACAAGCACCAATAAAACGAACAACATTTTTATGTTGGACCTCCCTGCAATAATAAAAAACCATGAAACTGTTAGCTGTCCCCGATCACAGCAGATGAGCAGAATATGGTATAATGTAGAGGATGTTGCACCACATAAATATGTGAATTTAGTTCATTAAAACTTACAAAGTCCAGTACACAGCTTCAATTATAACTCGGAAATTCCAAAAACTCGGTTAATAGTTTATGAGGGAAAAAAAGCCTGCTTAGTAAGAAACTGATTATATGAAACCATGTTGCAACTTAGACTCTCTAGAGTGACACCCATGTGCACCAAGCTTATCAGCCTTGCAAGGGTTAGGAGAGAACTTCTGATATACACATATACATCTTTGTTCTTTGATGAAAATAACTCTGGTACGCATATAAATATACCAACACACATATAAAGGGACACGCACAGAGGAAAGGTGGATTGCTAACAGAATATGGGTAACAATAAAAAGAAAATTTAAGGAAAACTGGCAAAATAAGAACAAAGAGGTTACCTGAGAATGGCTACTTCATGGCCGAATTCAACCTCCAATGCTTCATTCAGCGTCTCGGATCTTAGAATTTTAACAACAACATCCTGACCAAGATACACTCCTTGGTGCCTTGACAAAATTAACAGGATACAGATATTAATCAAGATATTGACATGAAAACCAATGATATATAGCACAATTAAATTATAAGACACAATCGACTTACAAATCACCACAAGATCCAGATGAAACTTTTCCCCCTACTTTAAGTAATCTTATATCTATCTCTGTATCTACAATATTGGGTGGAGCAACTAGTGCTCTCTCTATGCCTGATTTTGTGATAACGTAGGTGATTCGGTTTTGCCCTCATCCCAGCTGGCTCTAACGGACCAATTGAGTATCATTTGTGTAGGTGACTTGTTTTCGGTTAGAGGATTTGAGGAGATAGTGGTGGATTTGAAGCCAGCAATGATGGCGGCATAAGTAGGCCGTTGGATGAGGTTGTTCTCCGGTTGCCCGAGATGGGAGGGTTCGATTGTGTATAAAATCAATCGACCGAAGATCGAATAAGAATGTGTTTAGGGTTTGTGAGAATGGTTGGTTGTGTTGTTGGTGAGGAGAGTGATGATATCTGGGATGGTGAATGAAATATTTGGGAAGGAGGGAAATTTGATTTTGGGGAAAAATTTAGGCGGGCTTGTGAAAAGTTGAGAGGGAAATTTTATTTTGGGAAAAACTAAGTGCGGGGCACATGTAAAATATTACTTCATATGATTTAGTCACTTTTAAATAATGTGTGACAAACTTTTTTTTTGGGTAAAAGCGCTCACCCTGGCAAAATATATTAATCACAGAAAAGTTAAGTACAATGGAATGTGGCTAAAGTACCACATTAACCTCAAGCCACGCTTGAACAACCAAACCCACTAAAACGCTTGTGACATGCCACAAAGCGAACCTACTAGAAACATACAGAAACTCAATCACCAATGGGAAAAAACCAACGCAAACGACAGGAATCCCTACAACCATCCATAAGCCGCCTCGAAGGAGATTGATGAACCAACTAAGAATACCTCCTTAAAAACCTCTCCAAGAAAAAAACCTGAGGGAAAACCCTGGAGGATGGAAAAAAGAGTACAGCTCTCAGCTGGATCTCCCTCGAAGAATCAAGAACGCCAAACGCATCTTCCAAATAAACCACATCAGCCAACGACCACCAACTCTGAAACGAAGAAATCATGGGCGCATAAGAGAAGGAGGCAACTGCCAAACACGCAAAAGATCAATCACTTTCGCCGTCTTCTTAAATCTACAAGAGAGGAGCTTCAACCTAACTGTGGATTTTATAAAATCCACAACTTGAGCTTCCGATCTTTT
This sequence comes from Artemisia tridentata subsp. tridentata, assembly GCA_021014915.2. Taxonomy (NCBI): domain Eukaryota; kingdom Viridiplantae; phylum Streptophyta; class Magnoliopsida; order Asterales; family Asteraceae; genus Artemisia; species Artemisia tridentata. The sequence goes on along the minus strand of CP139502.1, from coordinate 60,333,788 downwards.
CTACTTCTTGAAAATCCTGTTGTTTCTTTCCTGGCAAACAACATAAGAAGTAGCCGCAAACAACAATTTCGAAACAACACTCCTGGAAGACCTCGACTTCGCTGATACAAAAAGGACATTAACTATAGCATCTAACGAAGATGGCAAAGAACCAAGACCAGCAAACGCCTTAAGCGCATCCCACACCTGAAAAGAGAACATACAATCAAAGAAAAGGTGATCATGAGAATCAGGTTGCAGCTCACAAAGCGGACATTTCAACAAAACGGGATTATTATGCTCATCCTGAAGACTAAGCATATCCTGAGTCTTCAACTTCCTTCTGATAACCAACCAAAGATGAAAGGCATGACGGGGAATTCATTGAGAAAACCAAACAACATGAAACCAATCCACCAGATGTCCACGGGGTCTAATACAATCCCAAACCACAGAAACCGAAAAATCCTTAAAGCTCCCATCCCTAGAACGCCATACTAAACGATCAACTGAGAGATTATCCAACTAAGGAACCGTGATCGCATTAAGGACAGGATACCGCTCATCCCATTGCGTGGTCCATCTCCAACCATCCTCAGAGATAATATCACAAACCTTTGAATTAGAATAAAACCCGGCCCGATGAATATCGCGAGAAGAGACAATCAGCGACAAAGGACCCGAATCACACCATGAGTCAAACCAAGCAGAAGCCTTTAAGCCGTTACCTAATTTATACCATATAAATTTTTGAATAACCGGCCTCAACTGTAAAATCTTCCGCCAACTCCAAGACATATTACCACGACATGGAATGTCCCAGAAGCTGCGATCCCCAAGCTTATAGACATGAATTTAACCCAAAGGGACTCCTTCATTGAAGCAATACTCCAAATATGAGAAAAAATCAAAGCATTATTAAACTGATCAAGCCTACGAATGCCCCCCTTCTTGCTTAGGTAAACAAACAACTTCCCAAGAAACCTTAGATTTACCTCTTCGAATATCACCATGACACCAAAGAAAACCTCTCATTAGTTGCTCGAGATCATAAATGATACGAGCAGGAAGAATAAACACCGAAGCCCAATAGACATGCATAGAAGATAACACCGATTGAATAAGTTGTAACCGACCAGCAAACGAAAGAGATTTATTCCTCCAATCCTTGATACGATTAGACAACCTCTCAACCAACTCCTTACAATCCCTAAAAACCAGTCTAGTAGTAACAAGCGGAACGCCAAGATATTTAACCGGAAGAACACCTTCTTCAAAAGGAAGAACCTACAGGATAGCAATCTTGACATGATAACAAACATTGCAAAAATAGGCTGTACTTTTTGGCAAACTAGGAGTAAGACCAGAAGCACACTTAAACTCATCCATAATAACACGGGCCGAATTGACATCACCATGAGCAAAAAGAAACAGATCATCAGCAAAATACATATTAATAATATTCAATTTGGAGCACTTGTGATGAAAAGAAAAAGAATCAGATAATCGAACTCGGCGATGCAACATGAGATTTAGGATCTCCATAACAAGCGTAAACAGGTAAAGAGACAAAGGGTCACCTTGCCTCAAACCCCTCTTACCCTTTAAATAACCGTGAGGAACACCATTAACACTAATCGAAAAAGAGGTCGAAGTTACACATTCCATAATCCAAGCAACCATACGCTCATGAAACCCGAACCCCACGAGAATAATCCGCAAGAAACCCCAGTCCACATTATCATAAGCCTTTTGAATATCAACCTTAAACGCACATCGAGAAGGACCACGATCAACATGATAATTATGCATAAGCAACTGAGTCAACAATATATTATCCGAAATCCTTCTACCCGGAACGAAAGCAGATTGATTTAAACTAACTAAAGAAGAAAGGCTATCTTTGATACGGTTCGCGATAATCTTACTGATGCATTTATACATAACATTACAGCACGATATAGGCCTAAAATCATTAATCCAAGAAGGAGAATTGACCTTAGGAAGGAGAGCAATGATCGTATGGTTCACCTCTTTAAGAAATTTACCATTAATGAAGAACTCCTTAACCGCCCGAATAACATCATCCGAAATAACCTCCCAAGCGCCTTTAAAGAAAGCCGTTGAATACCCGTCAGGACCCGGAGATTTATCATCACCCATCGAAAAAATACAATCCTTAACCTCTTGATCCGTCACATCACGGATCATAAAAGCCGCAACAGTAGGGTCAAGAGTAGAATTAAATAAATCATTACCATCCAACGGCACCGAGACCCCTTCTTGACCAAGAAAAGACGCATAATGATTAACAAAAGCATTAGGAACCTGATCATAATCAAATCTAGTTCCCTCATATTATTGCACACTGAATCAATACCGGCTTCTAGCTTTACGACTTTTAACCACTTTATGAAAATAAGCCGTGTTGGCATCCCCAACTTTAAGCCACTCAACTTTAGCTTTTTGCTTCAAAAACTTCTCTTCAATGAGAACTGCTTCATTATACGCATTAAGATAGGCGGCTTCTTCCTCCCGAATATGAACATTAAATGGATCTAAATCAAGCGATTTTTGAACAACATCCAATTCATGACGCAATTTTATAACATTGTCATGAATATTTCCACACTTAAATAACAAATTCCGAAGGGGATTCTTCAGTAACTTAAGCTTTCGAACAACCCGATACATGAGGAACCCACTAATATTCGTCTCCCAACACTCCTTAACCTGCTTCTTAAACTCAGGATTCTGCACAAGAATATTAGCAAATTTAAAAGGACGAGGAATAAAACTAACGGAGGAAGGGATAGATAAAATAGCCGGGGAATGGTCCGAGATACGATATGGCTGAAATATAGCATGCGCTCCCACAAAACAATCCGTGAAACTGAGATTGGCCATTATACGGTCAATCTTCTTCAGCGTACCATCCAACCCTCTTGGTTTTTGATACCAAGTAAATTGCATACCCGAACGATTTATATCAAAAATCTCAATCTCATCAACACACTCCCTAAACTCCCTCATAGCAATGTCAATAATAGAAGACCCCTCCAACTTATCTTCAAAGTTAAGAGCAGAATTGAAATCCCCCATAATAGACCATGGCCTCCCACGAACGTAAAGATGATGCATCATAAGATTATCCCACAGAGGCCTCCTATGAATATATCTATTATGACCATAAATAAACGAACAAAACAACTCTTTTTTATTCGCCTTAAACCGAATACAAGTATGAATAACCTGATCCTCTATAGAAATAACGGATAAATCAACCTCATCTTGGTTCCATCCCAATAAAATACGGGAACCTTTAGAACATAAATGACCATTTGAAGTCCAATCCCAGTTTCTAAAAACTTTAGAATACAACACATCAAGCCTAGTAGTAGAAACATGAGATTCAAGAATAGCACAAACCAAAAGCTTATTTTCCCTAATAACCTGCCGAACCTCCTTTTGTTTAGGGGATTGATTCATTCCCCTTATATTCCATGAAGCTATACTATACATGAGAACGACCTGGAGAGGAAGTGCTTGCTTCCTTTGAGAATTTAAAAGTTCTATTCTCATTAGCCATATCTATAGCCTCATCAAATTCACTATAACTATCCACCAAGTATGTAGAACTATCCTTATTAACTCCTTCAGTCGCATCCAATATTTCATCCTCATTACTCAAAGCATCAAAAGAATTCCTTAACGAGAGATGATCCTCCTTATCAACATGAGAAACCATAACTGGCCATTTCAAAGAAACATCAGTCTCTTTAGGATCATAATGCAATGCCCCATCCCCATTCAAATCCTTTACATTAAGATTATTAGCCGAAGAACTAGTCTTAGAATGGTCCAAATCAGTACTAGATACAGCATTCGTCTTGGATGTCGACGCTCCACCATTGTTAGATTTTGATATAGGTCTGTAATAGAATTGAACCTTAGGTTTTTGAAAACGTACACCATCCACTTGCCTCTTCGTTGATTGTTTGCCTTTAGCTTTTCCCTTATTCACATCGATAAAACCATCATCATTATCCTTTGGCTTATCCACCATTTTTACCTTTTCCGGACACCCATTATCATCATGACCAAAGACCTTACATGTTTCACATCTAGGAGGCTTCTATTCATATTCAATCTCAAGCATTTCCAAGGAATGACCAGATCCGTTTGGGTATGGAATCGCTACAACAATAGAGTCAAGCAAGGCTGCCAACGAAGATACTTCCACTAAGACACGAGTATACTCATTATGACCCCAAGATTTCAAACACATAGAACTCGTATAGGCGTCTAACATGATTGGGTGACCCAATTGAGTAGAAATTAGGCTAAGACCCACTTCCCAATAAGCAACTAACGGCACATTATGAATCTTAACCCAAACCGGAACAGAAGTAATCTCATCTTTTTTCAATTTAGAATTAGGAGTCCAAATATTCAAAATAATAGGAACAAGTCTAATCAACCATGGACCCTCCTCAAGCACTCTTTCCATTCCTTCTTTTGTTGTAAATTGGAACATAAAGAAACCGTTATTAAGCATAACACGCTTCAAACCAAACTTGGCCCACATATTCCTCACATAGTTTTCAACAACAGGAAATGCGAGCCTCTTACCAATAAAATAACCATAGAGCGTATTCGCAAACCGAGAACTTACCTCATCAACGACCTCCATAGGAATGGTTACATTTGCTCTAGCAACACCATCATCATTCATCATTTCTGTGACTCTAACAATCTTTTTAGAGGATTTACTAGACAACATATCAGCAAACAACAACGATTTAGTACCTGGCTGAGAAACACCAGCCTGGTTTACTACATTCTTATCGCCCTTATCCATATTCTCGATATCTTAGCATTAAAATTATTCAAAATCGAGTTTATATCATCCATGTACGAACCCAGCAGCAAACAAAACCCTAGAACAGAAAACCGACAAAACCCTAACTACACTATCACGACACCAACAGGACAAAACCCTACGAGGGTTAAACGCGGCAAGCAAACAACACTAACCAACATCCATCATGCAAACTAATGAAAAATTGAAGATCCAGCAACCCAATAGAAAGAAAAGACCAACGACGAAACCCTAAAAAATAGACGAATCCCTAAATCACGAGGCAGCAACCAAATAAAAAAACAACTAATAGGAAATAATACTCAGATTAATCCACAAGAGTTGAAGATTTATAAGGTATTCGAATCAATGATTTAAGCAGGAATCGATCAGAACAGAGAAAAGGGAATCGCCTTTAGTCGCCATAGAGAAAGGACAACTACAACTTTAAACATTAATTATGATTTAGTCACTTTACTATATGATTTAGTCACTTTTAAATAATGTGTGACAAACTTGACTATATGATTTAGCCACATACACAATTACTTCATGTGACAATATATGGATTTTGATCACACAGTTCAATTGTGTGACACATATTTGTCACATATGTATATATATAGTGTGACTAATGTTTCAAACTTATTTGAATCCGTCACACGTCCCAAATTACAAGTGACTAAAAAATCAATTTTTTTTACCAGATACGTATAGTCACGAAAATATTCAAATGTGTGGCTGTAGCCTCAGATGTAATTCCGAAATGGTCACACAAGTCGGATCAAGTGTGGCTGTTTATTTTATTCTGGTACATTTAGTCACACAAATAAGTTATTGTGTAGCCGTTAAAAATACCACATGTGTGACCGTAGGCCAAATCTGTACTAGTGTAGCAAGGGTGTGGGATAATTACTTGACCAAGGTAGCCAACGTAATTATAGTAAACAAGTTTAAAACAAGGGTTATCCTAATGCCTCTTATAATTTCGTCAATCCTAATAACACGAATGCGATCTCGGAATGCATCACTAAAGCAAGTTCTAGAATTTATATACTACCGGTACACTCATAAGCATTAAAGGTGAATGCTTTTTTCTAAATATCCAAAGGCGAACCTCACATTTTTTTGTGGAAATTTTTAAGTGGTAGGGTTTTTGTACTAGCTAAATAACTCCTATTCATGAGATGCTTTATTAATACTAAAGTTTCACTCGTATATGTCATAAAAAATTTAAATTTGGTGCTAAAATTATCTTTACAAGTTTTTCTTTCGGTTTATTACACAATTACTTAAAAACAAAACAAATAGCAAATGAGTGACTAGTTTTTAAGGTGTCTCTTTTTATCCTCCCTACTCTTAAATTGAACATTGTCCCCAATGTTCTTAAAAAGTACCAAAGATATGATAACGGGAAAAATAAAAGAGATAATAGCAACTAGTACTTCTCTGATTAGCTCAGTATGAACGAAACAGAAATACGGTCAAATCCTCCTCCAAAAATATAAATTGTCCAATAATATTTTTCTTGCCCAATATAACCTGTAAATCAATAAGAAAACGAACACGAAACCTCGCATAAAATCGGCGGTAAACACTATATATAATAAAAAAATCTTAGAAAGCGAATAAGATATAATGTTTGCAAAATAAATGTTTACAGAAATCTGAAAATTTTCAAAAGTTAAGTTTCAACAGAAAAACAAAAATCTGGAAAAATGTTTTGCTACTGTGCCTGACGTCGTCAGGTGTAAACCCTGATGCCGTCAGGTATGACATGACAGATTGTTTCATTTTGTTTCCTGGAAAATTTCAAGAAAAATGTAACTTTTAAAATTTAGAATTTTTTGAAAAACAATTATTGTGACTCGATACAAGCATTTGACTCAAACTGACACACAAATAAGATAGAATATATGATAATCATTAATTGTAAATTTTCATGTTTGAATTTTGTTCTTTTAAACAAAATATGAACTTTCCTACACTTATCTTTTTGTAAAATACTTTTATATGCAATTAAGACGAGGTTAAAAATAAAATAAATCATTTTTACAAATTATTCGAAACATGAAAATTAAACAATTATGATGAGGCATATATGACACAAACAAACAAAAAAATAAGAAACATTAAACAATTAAAAACATGGGTTGCCTCCCAAGAAGCGCTTGTTTTTGTTCGAGTCACGAGCCTCTCTCTACCCTTATTTAACGGATATAGGGGAGGTTTTCCCTACACTTAGGATTAAGTGTCGGTGATAGTAGCTATACACACCATTAGGGTGGAAATATGTCGTGTGAGGTGAAGGAGGTGTGTGAATGTGACCGGATCTAAACACACACGTTGTGTTGGGGATACTTTGAGTATATACTTGATAGCACGCGGAATTTACTACCAAGTACTTAAAAGAATATGTTTTTAGTGATTGTGTTATCGTATGAATGTAACAATAATAATAAACAAGACAAATGTTTAACTAAACACTTTGCTTCAATATATTGAACGATTAAACGTGAAGCTCTTAACAATGCTTATACGTATAGGAGATATGGAGTATTAGATATATCAAAACCCTAACTGAGGATCTCTTTTTATAGCTCAAAGAGTCCTTTACAAGTAAACTATATTCGTATCATTCTATACAAATAAGATATACATCATATCCATTCCATATTTATCTTCACACGATTTCACCTTGATCTTGTAAGCAGTCCAAACTTTTCTTCATCAGCGGTACTAACTGTTCTTGTATTTTTCTCTTCATCAGCAGTACTAACTGTTCTTGTATTCTTCAACCGTACTAACATATAAAGAACCGTACTAACTGCTTAATTTAATTCCCAGCAATCCTCCCCTAAACTTATGATTTCTATGCAAATCAACAAGTTTCTTGAATTAAACTTCTGCTTATGTTGATGGGGTGGATTCTTTCAAATACTTATCTTTAATCTCGAAACACTTGGGAATTTTCTTCACATATCGTACCCTTTTTGGTCAACTCTTCAAAAATTACCAAAATTAAATTTATTCCTGTAAGGAATTAATTCTAAATACCAACCCAAAGAATTTACTTCCTTATACCAACCCTGCATTTAATTACTTTAATACTCCATTGATTCTATAAAAAGCCTTAAATTCTTAATACTATCACCATTACACACATCAACCTTCAAATCACAACTATCAAACCCAATGAGTTCATCCAATCCAAACATTATTGAGATTTCATCAGATTCATCTTCAGATTCAGAAAGTAATGGATGGAGATCTTACTTTCCACCGAACTACACTAATCTGACTATCAGAAACCCATCTCCAAAAGCTCAAGAAGTATCTTCTGACGATGACCTTTCAATATCCTCTGATGATGATCAACAAGCACTTCCACTATCAATTGTATTGACAAGAGAGATAGAGAAAGCTGTGGCAAAAATGAGTAAGGTTCAAGTGCCCGAAAGACATCAAGTGCCCGAAAAACATCAACCACTTCCAAGACCTGACAAACAAGTTTTGGGACTTCCTTGTTGGAAAGTGTGCAACTCAATCGATGGCAAAGGAGTTCACAAATCCATGCCAGACTTCAAGGAAAAAGGCGAAAGGAAGCTTGAGTAGTGGTTATGTGTTAGATTGGTTTAGGTTTGTGTGTTGGTTGTTAGTTGATTGGTTTGTGATGTTAGGAGTTGGTTGGTTTTGTTGGTTTTTCTTATGTAATGAATCCACCTCTGTAATGAATAAATTTTATGCACCTGTTTATAATTCATCTCTGACTTCTTAATTCCTCCCCTGAATTTAACATCTTTAACAGCTTCTTAATTCCTCCCCTGAATTTAACATCTTTAACAGCTTCTGAACAAACTTTTAATTCCTCCCCTGTTTGGAAGAATCTTCACCATCAGATGAACTAGAACATATGACATCCAAGCTCAGCATCCAATATGACTATTTGTACAAGTTACCATCAATTCAGTTGTTTAGTTTCAAACTGCTCTCAACACTTCCAGATGTGTTACCTTATGAGAGAGGTGTATCACAGAGCATAAACTCAGTAGGAACTAAGTTTTGAACAATCAGTACGAACTGGTGAAGCCAGCAGTATAAACTGTCAACCCCAGTAGTACAAACTGTTAGCACAAATTTTTCAGAGATAAAATCAAGTTATAATTTTGAATGTGGACCTGAAAACATTTTTGTCCACTTATAGTTTTTAGTAAACTATCAGCTATGAACGGATTTGACATGTCTTTACCAATAGCCGTTTGCTATGGACTAGCCAACTCTTCACACTTAGATTTGGTGAGTTGATAACCAACCAGTTTTTGGTAAACTGTCAACCATAAACGGATTTGAGTAGTCTTTACCAGAAACCGTTTGATCTGGACTAGTTGATTCTTATGTCAGTTAGACATGGTGAATCAATTACCATTTGTTGTGTGACAAGTATTCACACTTGACAATCCAAACCACCATACTTTCCAAAGCACAATCCAAAGCAAAAAGCTTTTCTTAACCTGAAATGTTAGTCCAAAACCAAAGAAAACACAATACACAATATTTTCTTTTAACAGTTATTACAATTTACTAACAAATGCACAAGCAGTACTAAAAATTACCAAGCAGTCCTAACTATACAAATAGCACAACTAGCAGTACAAAAACCAAAACCATTTAGACATTAATCTTTTGAAGGATTAAGCATTCCAATACCTGTTACCAAGTACTGAAATCTGCTTACATCAAAACCTTTTGTTAAGAGATCAGCAAAGTTGTCATCAGTATGTATTTTAACAACTTTTATTAACTTCTTTTCAGCACAGTCTCTTATAAAATGATGTCTAATTTCAATATGTTTAGTTTTTGAATGTTGAACAGGATTCTTAATGATACACATTGTACTGCTATTGTCTATATGTATAATTGTGTTTAAGAAATTGTACCCATAATTAAGCATCTGGTTTTGAATCCAAAGAACTTGAGCACAACAACTTGTTGCTGCCACATATTCTGCTTTAGTAGTAGATGTGGCCACCATAGTCTGCTTCTTACACTGCCAAGAGATTAATCTTCGACCTAAGAACTGACAACCACCTGTTGTAGACTTTCTATCCATGCTAGCACCAGCATAATCAGAATCAGAGAATGCCACTAGATCAAATGTAGACTCTTTAGGATACCATAGCCCCAAGTTAGGTTGACCTTTAAGGTATCTGAAGATTCTCTTTACTGCTGTGAGATGAGACACCTTAGGATTTACTTGGAATCTTGCACAGGCACAAACAACAAACATAATGTCATGCCTAGATGATGTAAGGTACATCAGAGACCCAATCAAAGATCTGTACATATGCACATCCACATCTTCACCACTGTGATCCTTTAATAGCAAATGTGTCTCCTTATCAACTAGTGTGCTAGCAACCTTGGCATCTGTAAATTGGAATTTTCTCAATATTTCACCAACATATTTATCCTGAGAGATAAATATACCATCTGGCTTTTGCTGTACTTGAAGACCTAGAAAGAAGGTAAGCTCTCCCATAGAACTCATCTGAAATTGGTCTTTCATCAGCTTTTCAAACTCCTTACACATTTGTTTCTTTGTAGAACCAAAAATGATGTCATCTACATAGACTTGTACCAGTAGAATATCACCCTTGTTCTTTTTAATAAAGAGAGTTTGATCAATTTTCCCTCTATGAAACCCATTCTTCAGAAGATATTTAGCAAGAGTTTCATACCAAGCTCTTGGAGCCTGATGCAATCCATATAGAGCTTTCACCACCTTATAAACCTTGTCAGGATGCTCTGGGTCTTGAATTTGCCTTCTGGTCTTGACTCCAGATTGTACATCTCCTATGATATTGGTAAGTGGATGATTCCTATGTACAATAGTATGGGGAGTAGAAGGAGCTGCATAGCTGGTAGGCATGTTTTGCAGACCATCTCCAAAGAAATCAAACTCATCAACTTGAGAAGCAGTATCAACTGGTGAATCAAGATGAGGTTGACTTGGTCCAGCAGCATCACTATTTTGCTCAGCAGTTGGAACTTGTGGCTGAGCAGTACTAACTATATTTGTACTGCTCATTGGATTTTCAGCCTCTTTACCATTTTGACCACTGGTTTCAGCAACATCTTTCTCTATGTCTACACCACTTGATGAAGGAATATCATCTTTCTTTGTAGAAGACTCATTCACTGGACTTTCTTCCATGACTGGTATAAAAATGCAATCTTCATCTTCCTCCTCTGAACCTGCATCATGGTTAGTATTTGTACCTATAACAGGCACATAATTCATGGAATCTGAAAGACTGTCAATATCAAAGATCCAATCTGGACCTACACCTGCAACATTTGGTTTATTCTCCAAAAATTCTATGTGCAGATTTTCTTCTACATGCTTGGTGCTTGTATTGTACACCCTAAAAGCCTTACTGTGCAGAGAATAACCAACAAAGAAATCTTCCTCAGATTTCCCATTAAACTTTCCTTGTTGGTCTTTGGTATTAAGGATAGTAACATGACACCCAAAAGGTCTCATGAAGCTTAAAGCAGGGGTTCTACCTCTAAGAAGCTCATAAGCAGTCTTATTGTGAGGTTGCACAACTAAAACCCTATTCAACACATAACAAGCAGTGCTAACTGCTTCAGCCCAAAATGAAACTGGTAGCTTAGAGTCAGCTAACATTGTCCTAGCAGCCTCTATAAGAGCCCTATTCTTTCTCTCAGCTACACCATTTTGCTATGGGGTTCTAGCTACACTAAACTCCCTCTTAATACCTTTTTCTCTACAAAAATCATCTATCACCCTATTCTTAAATTCAGTCCCATTGTCACATCTGATTATTTTAACTTTCTTATCAACTAGGTTTTCTACTTCAACAATGAATGTCTTAAGGATTTCACTAGTCTCATCCTTAGTTTTCATAAAGAATACCCAAGAAAACCTACTGTAATCATCAGTGACAACAAGGCAGTATCTCTTAAAATTCAAGCTATTCACAGAAGTAGGACCAAACAAGTCCATATGCAACATATATAAAGCTTGAGAAATAGAGTTCTGGGTCTTTGGCTTACATGAGGCTCTGTGTTGCTTACCTTTAAGGCAAGAAACACAAGTTTGGTCATTGAGAAAAGTTTTATTTGGTAAACCTCTTACCAACCCATTTTTAGCAATATTGTTAATGGTTTTAAAATTAACATGACCAAGCCTCCTGTGCCACAACATTGATTCTTCCAATGTGGCTTTTGCAACAAGACAAGTAAGTCCAGCCTTAGGAACTAGTTTATTCATCTCAACACTGTATGTGTTATCCTTCCTAGGGATTTTAAGCAATACTTGACTTTCATCAGGTAGCTTGAAATCAGGAGAAAGAATAAGACAATCAATATCAGTAAATAAAACTTTGTTCTGTTTATCACAAATTTGTGATACATTGAAAATATTGTACTTAAGTTCTGGTACATAATACACATTTTCAAAATCAAAATTACCATTTTTACTTACCCCTTTACTAGTAATCCTTCCTCCAATACCACCACCAAAGACAACTGGTCCTCCATCCAGAGCAATAAAGTCTAAAAGATATGACATGTTGCCTGTCATGTGCCTCGAACATCCACTGTCTGAATATCCTCTATCTTCTTTACCATTTGAAGGATGTTCCTGCACACAAAATAAAGGTGTTAGTTTCTTTTGGGGATCCAAACCATCACTGGTTTGGATCTGCCTTGTGCATCAAGATGAGAAAACTTGTTGGAGGTCATTGATGCACCATTGGATTTGGTAGAATTTCTAACCCAATGTGCTGAGGCCTTGACAGCATTGCCCCTTTTTCCCTTAACATTTTAGTGCCTAGCAGTAGGATTTGCTGGTCTAGCAGTTGGAACTGCTGACCTAGCAGTTGGAACTACTTGTTTAAATTTAGGCACCCACTTCTGATTGGTCATTGCTGTTTTCTCATAAAAATGCCTTTTAACTGTTTGTGCATGATTCGAAAATTGTTTTGCACTTGAAACAGTTTGCTTGTCATTGAACCACTTATTTTGACTAGCAGTTGAAACTGTTTTGATGCCAGTCTTTAACATAACAGCTTTGGGTGACAACTTATGATTTGCATTAGGGCTTGTCAATCTAGTTGAACTGTTTTGAGTTACCCTAGCATTGTTATTCCTATTCACCCTTGTATTCCCAGAAACCTTCTTTTTCCATGGGTTAGAATCACAATAAGCAGCCATATGATCAAAACTTCCACAAACAAAACACACTTTTCTAATCATAGCAAACTTATCATCCAACTTCTTAGATTTTGAGTAATTCCAGTTCCTATGACTACCCTCAGAAATTGGTGATCTGTTTTTATTCCTATACATCTCAGCATATCGAACACTTTTCCTAACTGGTTTTATGTTTTCAGTCTTAACCACTTTAGGAGCATGTTTAACTTCTACCTTAACAACATTAGGTTTGTCCTTAACCTCTAAATCTTCATCATCAGATGTCCAATCCTCAATAGTTGGTGCATCTGAGTTCCTATCAGAGGACATCTTTTCCTCAGAAAGAGATTTATCACTAGCACTCACAAAAGAATCTTCTGCCTTAACAAATTTAACAGGATTCTCACTAATCTTAACACCATATCCAGGAAAATCCATATCCTTAAACTCTTCTAAACCTGTATGAGCTAAATCAATTCCTGGTGGAACAAACATTCCTCTAAGAGGGGGTGCAACTGACTTATAACCTAAACCAGATTTAGCTTTGTTAAGTATTTGACTCTCTACTATCTTCTTAACTCCGTTTGAAGTATGTTCAAGAGTATCTACACTTAACTGGATGTTTTCTTTTTCTTTTTTAAGCTTCTCTAGTTCATATACAAGTCCACTCATTTTATTATCTTTTATTTGCAATTCCCTCTTTAAAACATCTATCTCATCAGAGAAGTTTGACTCATTCTGTCTATAAAACACAATTTGTTCTTCCAAAACAGCTAGTCCTCTTTTATGATTTGTCAGACTAGAATTTACTTGATTAAATTCTACTCTAAGATCATCATACTGTTTCTTAACATTTTCATAATCTTTTAAAGCACGACAAGAGTTTGAACATTTTTGGAGTATATGTACCTCAGAGTCTGAGAAAGCCATCAAACCCAAGTTAGCTGGTTCCTCTTCTTCCTCCATGAAGCTCCAATCAAATCCAGCTCCATCTACAACTACCATAGCCTTGGAAGAAGGTTCTTCAACATTAACTGTTCTCCTTGTTCCTTGTTGATTCTTAAACCCTTGACCCTGGTTGCTTTGTTGTCTTGGACCTCTAGATTCCCTGGCAAAGTGCCCTATCTTGTGACAATTAAAGCATTCCACCTTAGACTTATCATACCCAACAACATCTCTTCCATTGAAGGTAATCTTATTCCCAGTCCTTTGGTAATACTTCTTAGCCCTGATGCTTATCAAAGCTAACTGCCACTTTAAATCCATAGCCTCCAAATCATCTTCAGCAATTTGAAGAAGATCTTCATTAAAGATCTTAGACCCACTAGATTGTTCTGACACAAATGCATATATGGTCTCTTCAGTCAAGCCAGCAGTACTAGTTTTTACACTAGCTGCTAACTGTTGGTTTAGCAGTACCAACTGCTTCTTCATCTTCATGATTCGAACTGTTTGAAGAAGATACAAAAGCCATATTCCCTGAACTAGAACTGGTGCTACCACTCTTCTTCACCTTCTGCTCAACAATCTTAAGATTGTTGTAAAGCTCATTCATTGTCATTTTCTCCAGCTCTGGTTTATTGCTCCAAACCACAACATAAGTGTTCCATTCAGCTGGTAAACTATTTAGAAACTTCATGTTGAGGTCTTCCTGTGGAATCACAATCTTCAACACAGTAAGTTGACTGATGATCTTTGGAAGCCTATTAAAGATAGGGTCCAAAGTTTCGTTGCTTGATGCAGTGAAGTTCTCATAACTTTGCTTAAGTAGGGTTTTCTGTGCCTTCTTGGTAGCTTCATTGCCACCAAATCTTTCCACCACTGCTTCAAAAAGAGTTTTAGCAGTCTCGTAATGGCTAAAATTCAGCACTTGATCATTAGGAATTGCCATTAGTAATAAATTCCTAGCCTTCTGATCATTCTTCTTTTTAATTCTCTCCTCGTTTGTAACTGGCTCAGTATTAAGCTTTGTGATCTTGGAACCATCAGCACGTGTTTCTTCAACCGGAATTGGTTTGAAGGAATCACCATTGATAATGATATCCCATAATGCATAGTCTTGCACCATGAAATATTGCTCTATTCTGAGCCGCCATAAATCATATTCATTCTGTTTCAGCATGGGGAGTTTAGCAAGGATTGAGGTTTGAGGTGTCTCCATGTCCATCTTCTTGGTTGCTAGTGAGTAAATACTTCTGAATCTTCTAAACTCAAAGTATCAAAAACCTGGCTCTGATACCACTTGACCGGATCTAAACACACACGTTGTGTTGGGGATACTTTGAGTATATACTTGATAGCACGCAGAATTTACTACCAAGTACTTAAAAGAATATGTGTTTAGTGATTGTGTTATCGTATGAATGTAACAATAATAATAAACAAGACAATTGTTTAACTAAACACTTTGCTTCAATATATTGAACGATTAAACGTGAAGCTCTTAACAATGCTTATACGTATAGGAGATATGGATATGTATTAGGTATATCAAAACCCTAACTGAAGATCTCTTTTTATAGCTCAAAGAGTCCTTTACAAGTAAACAATATTCGTATCATTCTATACAAATAAGATATACATCATATCCATTCCATATTTATCTTCACACGGTTTCACCTTGATCTTGTAAGCAGTCCAAACTTTTCTTCATCAGCAGTACTAACTGTTCTTGTATTTTTCTCTTCATCAGCAGTACTAACTGTTCTTGTATTCTTCAACCGTACTAACATATAAAGAACCGTACTAACTGCTTAATTTAATTCCCAACAGAATGTCTAAAGGATCTACAACCTTCATCCTAAAACTACCTGGACTATATGGTTTGATGAGTTGGTTAGGGCCTTTTTCATCTCCTAGATTCATATCTAAGGATGGGAAATTGCGTAACAGTTTTGGTTGAGGCTCTGGTTCATCAAAATTAGGAACTTCCCTAGAACTAAGAGAAAGGTTATGACTACAAGTATTCAAACCTGTATCCTCTAATTGTATTTGATCCAAAGGTTCTACTTCCATTGGGGTTCCTATAGTCTCTTCAACTTCTTCCGGGTAAGTCACGGGCGGTGTGTATGCCTCATATGATGGTAGGATTTGTGGGTTATTTAGTGGGCTTGGATTTCTAACCTCATTCTCCATAGCATCTAAATCATATATATGTTCATCATGTGTTTTAGTAGGATCTAACCCAAACGCACTCCTAAGTATCTCAAATCCTTCGCTAGCCATTTCAAATTCTTGGTCCGATTCATAAGAATCGTTCTCAATAACTTGATCACTATGTTTCGTTTGCCTAAAGGATTCCTCATGCTCATCATATGTATTGATGAAATCCATCCAACGCATGCAACTAGGTAGCTCAACTCTAACCATCTCACAATCTTGGACCGATTCAAGGTCCATGTTCTTAAAAACTAGGTCTTTTTGTTCATGGTGCCTATAGTCGGATAAATCCTCATTTCTTTCCCAGGTTGTGATGTATACAAACCTATCATTTCATTTAACTTATGGTTCATGGTTAGGAAGCTCTCCTCAAAAAAAATTCAAAGGGTCTCACTAAAAGGAGTTGATCCTAACAATTATTGTTTAATAGAAGTAACACATGCATATAATTCATCAAACCCATATAAGTTTACCCCCATCTCCTCTTGGATATCTTTAAGATCACTTAAAAATTCATTTGAACAACAAGAAGCAAATCCATTCGTGTAATACAATTGTTCCTCTATTGTCATGATTCAAAATGTAAATTCATCTGCCATAGTGACATATGAAAGGGTTTTACGAACAAAAACACAAAGAAAAGATAGACTAAAAGAAAGCTATAAAATAAAAAGAAAAAACCTCACTTGATAGGAATCTAGTGAGTAAACCTAAACGAGATAGAAATCAAAACCTAAACTATTCACCAGCAGCGGCGCCAAAAACATGATGCGGATAATTGTAAATACAAGAAGTTTTACAATCCTCCTAGGCAATGTACCTAACCGTTGTAGTGTAGTATAGGTAAGACACATGCTATTGATCATTCTCTAGGGAAATAGTGTTGTGAAGGCTCGAAGTGTATGACGAATTAAGTCTAAATGTGATGTATAATTATTTTTGTATTTTTATGTTTTTTATGAAGCAAGTAAAAATCTAGGGGTTTGAATAGTTTGTTTTTATACTACTAATTAAACTAATTAAAACTAAATTAAACTAATTATGTAGAAAAGTAAATTGGTGAACTCGTATGATAAGTAAAGGTGTTTACTTAGAATTTTACTACTCCCTAGTTATATCATATTGATTAGTCGAATTGTCACATCATTGTTTTAACTACCGCGTTTGAAGTGTCTCGAAAGCTTTAAATTTATATAACTAGTTCTACCGATTTCTCTTAGTTCAAAACACACGGGTAAAAGTATAACCCTCGTTTATAGTAAAGAGTTTTGGTAAGAACAGGTCGTTCCACAGGGACTGAGATTATTCTATATATCAATTAACTACTTAAGATGATTTATAAAGCGTTTTAGATAATTATGCAAAACTAAATGAGATTCAAATATGAGACAAATATGATTACTTGGATAGTTACTATAACTCAGTGAATGATTAATAATAATGATCTCAATGATGGAGTAAGTTCAACCAATTATTAGTTGTTTTCATCAAAATAACGTTTTCATGGATTAACAAGTTTGATTCAAGACTTATGTTTACTAGAACTTGAACGAGGGTATAACAAGCTCAAGAACTAATTGCAATGCTGAAAACTCTATTGTTTATAACTTAACAAGAGCGGATTTCTCCAACCAATTGATCAAAATACATAGACATATTTTGAAAACTATATAATACCAATTGGTCCTTTCGACCTTTTCCAATTGACAAGTATAATCAAAAGTGATAAACAATGGATAACAAGTTTAAAACACATCAAGGTTTCAACATAAACAAGAAATCAAATGAGATCATATCACAACCAATCACTTTATTATATTAACATATCCAAGCAACCATAAGGAGTTTAGCCTAACATGGCTTTAGTAATCATGCTTACAGTGATTGATTTGTTTGCAATGAGAGACATACTTCCTGAATTAGTTATAATGATTGAGCTACCGTCACTAGCGATCACTATAATAATACCAAGGTGGTACTTCAAAGTATTGGAACTTTGACTTCACTTGATCACTCCAATTGATGTAATTCGTGATGAAAAGAGTTATCAGAGCTTTTGTAATAGTTGGAATAAGAGTTGTGTCAAATGAGACGGATTGAGGCTGTATTTATAGGCTAGCTGTGACTGATCATGTTCTGAAGTACGTCGCTCTTGAGGTAAGATTGGCGGGCTTCACTTGCGATATCGGCGAACATATTTAGAAACACCGGCGGGCTTCAATAGTTTTCTTGGCGCCAAAGGGTCATTAATTGAACTGAAGACCGGCGCACTTTATTTATGAGATCGTCGCACTTGACGATGCTGACTCAGATTTGTATAAGACTTAGTACGCCCCCGTAACTGGCGTACTTTGATATAAAGGGCGGCGTGCTTTTCTTCTTTAACAGGCAATACTTTTCTCTAACATCCACTTGGCTTAGAAGCGTACACTTTATCTTGGTTCTTGAAGTTCTTTATCGATTGGACCTGAAATGTATTTTCATGTAATTAAGTATCGAAAGTCCATAGAATCTACTAAGAAACTAACAAATAACGCTATGTAAAACATGTATAATTCGAGCGTCATCAAATCCCTCCACACTTAGCTATTGCTTTCCCCCAAGAAATGTAAGCGAACAAAATAGATTTAAGATTTGAGAGTTATTTTGATTCACACAATTTCGCACAATTTCGCTCAAAAAGGGTGATTATGTGGGAACACTCAATTTGCACAGACTTAAATCATAAAACTACCATATGCTTGTACAAGATACGTAAACATAACCGTTGTGGCGTGAGCACCAGAAAAATATATCAAAAGAGGGCAAAATATGGCTTTATTTGGTTAGGTGAGTGGAGATAATTTGGATGATCTCCGAGAGATATGAGAAGCAAAAATGTTGATAATTCAGAGAACCGCTAGCCACTATCACGACTTTTACTTCACTTTGCTAGGCATATACTTTTTTTCTTGCCTTTATTTTTCACATTATTCGATATTGACTTTTCTTTATTTCACTGAACTTTCTTTAACATATCAGTGACTAGCGAATAATAAGGACTTTGCCTAGCAATTTCTTTGTTTTTCTCTCATAACAGGTGGTTGATAGAGGTGTTTTGTAGTAACAAGGATAGTTGGATGAAATATCATGAGATAGGTTTAAGGGTGATTTGGGTTGTATATCTTGCCTCTTAATCACATATATCTGTCTATAAATTAACCTCACCGCGGTTTAGTAAACGATATACATGCACAAGTTCTAGAGTTAAAACTAATTACCAGTACTCTCATATAATATGAAACAGGAAGTGCAAAAGATCATACACTCCATACAAGGCTAAGAATATTCACAATTTAGTGGGTTTTTTCATGTGCTAGATATGTATTGACTTGCCTTGATAGAGAATTTTTTTACTAAAAATATCTAATATTAATACCTAAAAAATTTTGAAAAATTATGGAACAACCAACAGTGCAGAATTACGCTCGATTTAACCTATTTGTCCCCCCTCCACACTTAAGTTGAACATTGTCCTCAATGTGAAAGACTGATAAAATAAGAAATAGGAAAAATCGAGATAAGAGAAACGAAACTTCCCGGGGCTTATATTTGGAAGTTGACGTATGAAGTTCCTCTTCTAGCATCCATAAATTATATATCCTGCAAAAATAAACACAAAAATACAAGGAAATATTTTTAGGAATTTTTTTTTTTTTTTTTTTTTTTTTTTTTTAGGATTTTTTTTTTTTAATAACAAACAAACTGCCTCCACGCTTAAATTAAAGTGTGGTGAAAAATAAAAACTTGAAAACACGGGTTGCCTACCGAGAAGCGCTTGTTTTTTTTTTCTTTTTTCTAAGAGTCTCTAGCTAGACTCTTCTTCTGATTCTATTACTTTTTGGCAAAGAAAGGAGTGGTTTCCTCACTCCTGTCATTGTAACTTTCTTCTTAGTGGTATCACTTTAGTCGATGGCCATTTACTATGAACGTTTTGCCATCACGTTCATATAATTCAATGTATCCGGATGGATATCCGTGTTTAACCATATAAGGACCAAGCCTTCGTGATCTTAGCTTTGGTTGTTTGAATTTATATTTTGAGTGAAATAGGAGTACTTTATCTCCTTGCTTGAATTCTTTACGGATTCGTAATTTATGATCGTGCCAGATTTTGGTTCTTTCTTTGTATAATCGAGAATTTTCGCAAGCTTGTAAACGAAATTTGTCTAACTCGTGGAGTTGAAACATTCGTTTCACACCAGCAGCTAGTAAGTCCGTGTTACAATTCTTGAGTGCCCAATATGCACGATGTTCGCTTTCAAATGGAAAATGGCAAGTTTTGCAATAGATGAGTTTATAAGGTGTGATTCCAGTGGGTGTTTTATATGTTGTTCGGAAAGCTCACAGAGCATCATCCAACTATCTTGACCATATAGCCGGATTGCCTTTCACGGTTTTTTCAAGAATTCTTTTTAACGCTTTGTTTGTGTTTTATACTTGTCCACTTGTTTGAGGATGATATGAAGTAGAGAAGCGATGGTTTACAACATATTTTTTCATTACTTTCTCCATTAGATGATTACAAAAGTGTGTCCCTCTGTCACTAATTAATGCCTTCGGTATTCCGAAATGACAGAATAGTTTCTTTAGGAATGTTAGGACGACTCTTGCATCGTTAGTTTGAAGAGCTTGGACTTCTGCCCATTTCGAGACATAATCGATTGCTACTAGTACGTATTCGAACTTTTGGGATTTTGGGAAAGGACCCATGAAATCTGTGGAGTTTGAGAGAACTCCTTAGATCGTTTTGAGCACTAGGAATAACAATAACAATGGCGGAAAATTCAATCAAAGAATCATTTGTTATTGAACAAGGTTTTTCTTCAATATCTTTCACATACACACTCCAATTCTACTTGATCAAGGTAGAACGTGTTACACACCTTGTAACAGGGATCAAGACTTGACCTTAAAGTGTAAAACAAACTCTAAACCCTAGGAGTTTTACAAACCCTACGCCTAGGAACACACACACCTTTAGTGCACTACATTGTATGCATATAAAAACTAATGACCTAATGTCGCTTTATATAATAGAGATCATCTAGGTTTACAAGGAAAACATTCCTAATACAATAAGGAAACTAAATATTCTTAGAATCTTCTAAAAACTCCATCTTTTTGTAGTTTCCCTTCTTGTCAAATTAAGTCCATCATGTTTCATTCTTCATGTTTTGTATCTTCAAATCTTTTTGACCCAACAATCTTCCCCTATTTGATGATTACAAAACATATACGTTCTTGTACGAACTTCCTTAGACGTAGTAAAGAAGTTGAGATAATTAAATCTCACCATGAATGAAACAATCTTGTCTTCCCCTTAATCCATGCCACACCACCACAACATCTCTTCCCCTTTTGTTATAATCAAATAGGGAACGTATATAAATATGATCTTGACCACTACAAACCAATACCACACTCCTAATCCAAGCCTTTCAATGTTTCAAATTACCCTCCATGACGCATATATAAGAAAAATGAATCTAAAACAGTAGAAACTCCAACTAGCAGTAGTAATAATGATCAACAGTAGTAAGAATCAAAAATTTCCCCTTGAGTGGTGCATGAACATCAAATGATTAAACACATCATAAGAATAAGCTTCCCCTGAAACCAATGTGTTAATCATCTTCATGATTCTTCAAATCTGTAGGCTCTTTGTAATGATCACTAATGAAGAAAACTAAGTATTACCAACTTGATGCTGAAGTAGAACAACCCAAACGTGTGTCTTATATCTTGTACTATATATGTGACTTCGAACGTATACTCAAAACCTATGTATAGGGAGACCGCAATCTCTTGACAATAATCCTCATCTTTAATGAGACACTGAGCACAATAACGTAACTCCTTAAAGTGATAGCAAAACCATCTTGCTAGATTTGTCAATTCTTCATCACAACATGAAGGCACAAACAAGTTACCGTCTGCTAAAAGGTATGATAAAACAAAAAACTGTGAAACTCCTTTTTAACTTCAAATAGGTGATAAAAACTTTTCTTCGTAATCAATTAAACCAATAAATCCAAATACAAGCCCTTTTAAACGTTGAGAAACATTTAAAATAAAAAACCATAACTCTTGTGTGTGTGAACCAATAACCTGTGTGTGTACACAAACCCATCTGAAAATAAAATCCATGTACCTTCTATCCAAAACCATCATGTATCCAAATCGTTGTGAGTTCTTGGTTAAGTAAACGACATGTAAACCTTATTAATACAAACTCTCCAAATCCAAGTAGCAATCCTAAACATGTAGCTGCAATCCATACCAATTCTCGATTCATATAATTCAATAACTGAAACCAATGAGCAACATTAACCACGAGCAGCATTAAATATCAAACCATTATAACCAGTAGCTTTAACGAAGCTCAGCAGCACTATGAAACCCTATCGTGCACTTTAAAAACAACAAGCAGCTTTAACTATCGAAGTAGCAGTATTAATAATAATCGCAGCAGCAGAAACTTCTAATAGCAGTACTAATAAGGCTAGCAGTACTAATTAACATAAGCAACACTAACTGAGAAGTAGCAGTATTAACGTAGAAACACAGCAACATTATTCGAGCAGCACTAAAGTTCATGAAGCAGCATTAAATATGACGAGGCAGTACTAACTTTCAACACATCCCTCAAATCAGGTTTCACTTTTGCCTCATTCATCAAACAAAAACCTTTACAATTCTAGGGTTTTATCATAAAAAAGTAATAATTACATCACATTGTGGAGCCCTGCTGATGTTAATGCGAAAAAGACAAGAACAGATCGAAACCCTTGAGTGAATAAACTACTCATGTAATCACATCACTTTTGACCTTAAAATAATCTAAGAAAGCAAACCACCGACCCACGTTCCTTGGATAATCATTAAACATTTAATCAACCCACGATCTTGAATCAGTATAAGGTAATTAATAACTCACCGACCCATGATGATGATAATCGATTCTTCATGATAACAGATGACAAACCAGCCCCACACAAACGAATCATTGAATGTTATGATCGTTATTAAAGAATAACCCTACAACCGACCAATTTAGAAAGAGTATTATCACTGACCCACGATCAAAAGTAGTACGAGGTTTAATTAAATAATTTACCTTCACTGAACCACTTGCAAATGACGACAAACTGGATTAAAAAGTAACAATCTTCAAGATTAATACTTTGTCGTGTTGTATATTGTTGTCACACAAAAACCAAACATAATGGTCGATATCCAAAACAAACGATGAACTTGAATAACCCTTTAAAACTCGATCATAAAACCTTTTTCAAATCTGCTTCTTTCGATAATAAAACCTTGTACAATCCCTAGATCACGAGCTCCCTGAGCTTTGATACCAATTGTGGAGTTTGTTAGAACTCCTTAGATCGTTTTGAGCACTAGGAATAACAATAACAATGGTGGAATATTCAAACAAAGAATCAAATGTTATTGAACAAGGTTTTTCTTCAATATCTTTCACATACACACTTCAATTCTACTTGATCAAGGTAGAACGTGTTACACACCTTGTAACAGGGATCAAGACTTAACCTTGAAGTGTAAAACAAACTCTAAACCCTAGGCGTTTTACAAACCCTACGCCTAGGAACACACACACACCCCTTTAGTGCACTACATTGTATGCATATAAAAACTAATGACTTAATGTCTCTTTATATAATATAGATCATCTAGGTTTACAAGGAAAACATTCCTAATACAATAAGGAAACTAAATATTCTTAGAATCTTCTAAAAGCTCCATCTTTTTGTAGTTTCCCTTCTTGTCACATTAAGTCCTTCATGTTTTATTCTTCATGTTTTGTATCTTCAAATCTTTTTGACCCAACAAAATCTATTCCCCACACGTCGAATATCTCACATACTTGGATGTAGTTTAAGGGCATTTCACCTCTTTTTGATATATTTCTTGTTTTCTGGCAAGCTTCACAGAGGCGAACTAGAGTATGAGCTTCTTTAAATATTGTTGGCCAATAGAAACTAGATTCCAACACTTTACTGGCCGTAGTGGACGGTCCATAGTGTCCTCCAGTAGGTCCGTGATGACATTCATCTAGAATGGTTTGAGTTTCAAGACCTGCCACACATCTTCTTATGATTCCATTAGGACATAATTTGAAAAGATGTGGTTCTTCCCAAAAGAAATTTTTAAGATTAGAGAAAAATTTGTTCTTTTGTTGAAATGTCATCCCTTTTCGTAAGATTTTACCAACCAAATAATTTTCGAAGTCTCTAAACCATGGTTCATTATCTGAATTTATTCTCATTAGTATTTCCTCCGGGAATTTATCATTTATTTCGAATTCATTATCATCATCTTCTTGTTTCCCAATTCTAGAAAGATGATATGCTACAACGTTCTCAACACCTTTTTTTTGTCTTTAATCTCTATATCGAATTCTTTCAAGAGCAAAACCCATCATATGAGATGAGGTTTGGCGTCTAGCTTCTTAAAGAGATATTTTAAGGCTGCATGATCCGTATAAACAATTGTTTTGGACAGAACAAGGTATGATCAAAATTTATCAAATGCAAATACAACAGCCATAATTTCTTTTTCTGTGACTGTGTAATTTTGTTGAGTTGCATTTAATGTTTTCCTTGCAAAGTATATCGGGTGAAAATGCTTTCCATTCCGTAGGCCAAGTACGGCTCCAACAGCACTGTCACTTGCATCACACATTAACTCAAATGGAAGATTCCAATTGGGGCTAGCGATAATGAGTGTGCATGTAAGTTTTTCTTTCAATATTTCAAATGCCGTAAGACATTCTTCATTGAGTTCAAATGGAACATCTTTTTCAAGAAGTTTAGTTAAAGGTTAAGTGATTTTGGAAAAATCCTTAATGAATCATCGGTAAAAACCGGCATGCCCTAAAAAAAATTCTAATGCCTTTGATATTAGTAGGGGGTGGAAGTTTGGATATGACTTTGATTTTTAATTTGTCAACTTCTAGTCCTACTCCAGACACTTTGTGTCCGAGCACAATTCCTTCTTTAACCATGAAGTGACATTTTTCCCAATTTAGAACTAAATTGGCTTCTTCACATCGCTTAAGTATTTTGCTTAAGTTGACAAGACAACTTTTAAAAGAATTCCCTAAAACAGAAAAATTGTCAATGAAAACTTCCATGGACTCTTCAATCATGTCATGGAATATAGCAATCATGCATCTTTGAAAAGTAGCAGGAACATTGCATAAGCCAAAAGGCATTCGTCGATAAGCATATGTTCTGAAAGGACATGTGAACGTTGTTTTCTCTTGATCTAGTGGATCAATCGGAATTTGAAAGTGGCCAGAAAAAACATCGAGGAAACAAAAGTATTCATTTCCTGCTAGTCTTTCTAACATTTGATCCATGAAGGGTAAGGGAAAATGATCTTTAGCGTAGCCTCATTGAGCTTTCGGTAATCTATACAAACATGCCAACCGGTGATGGTTCTGGTGGGAACTAGTTCATCTTTTTCATGTGTAACCATGGTGATACCACCTTTCTTTGGCACACAATGAATAGGACTAACCCAAGGGCTATCAGCAATTGGGTAGATTATTCCTGCATCAAGGAGTTTTGTTACTTCCTTTTTTACTACTTTTTGTGTATTAGGATTAAGTCTTCTTTTTTTTTGAACAACAGGTTTCTTGTCCTCTAGCATTTGAATTTTATGTTTGCAGAATGAAGGACAGATTCCAGGAATGTCTGAGGTTTTCTAGGAAAAGGTCCGTTTATGATTTCTGAGAACAGTGAGTAAGTCTGCTTTATTTTTTTCTAAGAGTTCAGATGATATTATAACAGGAAGTAAGGACATTCCTTCTAGAAAAGCATATTCGAGAAATTTAGGAAGTGGTTTGAGTTCAAGATTAGTAGGCGGTTCTTCTAGAGATTTTTTAACTTTGTGGTCTGCATTGAACGTAATTCTTTTGAATATGATCTCTTCTTCATCATCTGTTTCAATTTCTTCGATATTCATGGCTATGAATTCGTGAAACTCTGCATAGAGTTTTTCTTCAAGAATTTCTCCTTTGATGGTATGGAGAATTTCAATCCCTTCGTTAAGCAAGATGTCGAAATCTTCTTTAAGAATTTCGTCAATAACATCAATGCTAATGCAGGTGTCATCATTAGAGTAGGAATGTTTCATGGTTGAAGCGATTGAAAAGGATATTCTCTTTTCACCAACTCCAAGATTAAGTTTCTTTTGTTTGACACGAATTATTGCATCAGCGGTGTGCAAGAATGGTCTTCCTAAAATTAGAGGGACCTTGCTATCTTCCTCCATTTCTAGGATAACAAAATCTACTGGGAAAGTGAATTTACCAACTTCAACTAGCATATTTTCAGCTATCCCAACAAGATATTGAAAAGATCTGCTAATCGAACGCTCATCTTGGTAGGTTTAAGAGTTTCTAGAGAGAGCTTGGCATAGAGAGAATATGGCATAAGATTTATACTTGCGCCAAGATTGGCCAAGGCGTTGCAAGAGAATGTTTTTCCAAAATTACAAGGAACCAAGAAACTTACTGGGTCTCCTAATTTAGGTGGAACTTTGTTTTGGATTATTGCAGAGGATTCAACACTTAGAAAAGCTGCAGAAATCTGTTCCAATTTACGCTTATTACTTTTGAGTTCTTTTGGGAATTTACCATAGTTTGGCATTCCAGCTATGTCATCGATAAGTGGAACATTGATTCGAACGGCACGGATCATATCTAGGAATTTTCCGTATTGAGCCTCCATTTTTTCTTTTCTGAGACGTTGAGGGTATGGAATTTTGGGTTTGTATGGTTTCAAAACAGGTGTTTTGGGTATTGCTTTTGTTTTGAGTTTCTTTTGAGGAGTTGGTTCATCTTCCTCCTCACTGTCAAGTTCGACAGTCGGTTGTGTTTGACTAAGATTAGGTGGTGGATCATACGAAATACCATTTCTAGTAGTTATTGCATTCACATGCTCATGACGTGCTTGAGGTGGTTGATAAGGTCTAGAGGTACCACCTCTTGGGTTGGGTGTAGTGTTGCTAGGAAGTGATCCAGGAGATTGACCAACTTGTTTTTCAGCTAATCTGTCAAATTTCTCCTCTAGGTTTTGGATAGAAGCTTGGTGGTTTCTTGTTGTGGCTTCTAATTTCTCCTTGAGCTCGTTGAATGTGTTTTTAACGAATGTGTTTGTGCATTGTTGCAATTTAATGATTTCGATGAGTTGTTTTTGAATATCTGGCTTTTCGTCAGAATACGATGATCTAGGTTGATCACGGTTATATTCTGATCTTTCGCCAGTACGCCATTTATCTCGATCTCGATCACGGTTACGATAGTCATCGTAAAAATGAGTGCGTCGAAACGATTGCATAAACTTGGCTTCTTCTTCCCGAGACATGGGCGTATCATCATCATTACAATTTGTGGTTGAATGATTTCCACCACAATTATTGTAGTTCTCACGCTTCTCGTTCATTTCTTTATACTGAGCATCCATTTTGAGGGTCATGGTATTCACTCGAGCCATAATTTTATCAGTATCAGAATTACTGCTACCTTCATCGGCGA
This sequence comes from Artemisia tridentata subsp. tridentata, assembly GCA_021014915.2. NCBI lineage: Eukaryota > Viridiplantae > Streptophyta > Magnoliopsida > Asterales > Asteraceae > Artemisia > Artemisia tridentata. The sequence continues at coordinate 60,305,958 of CP139502.1, read as the reverse complement.
AAGCAACAGTTTTGCGAATAAAGGTTTTTGGTTTTTGATTTTTAGCCCAATCATGTTTGAGTAAGGCTTTGTCTTCGAGTAGTTGATAAGCTTGATTTGGGGTTTTGTATAGGAATATTCCTCCCGCACCAGCATTCAAGGCTTCTTGCGTGCTCTCGTCAAGTCCATGGTAAAAGATTTTGATTATGTTTCCTTTACTTAAACCGTGTCCATGATAATTCCTGAGCATTTCTTTTATTTGTAGCCATGCTTCAGTCAAAGTCTCTCGATCTTGCTGAGAAAAAGCACGGATTTCCCCGAGAAGTCGGTCAAATAATGCTGGAGGAAAGAATCGGCTTATGAAAGCAGTACGAAGTTCATCCCATGTCGCTATGGTTCCTTCATCGAGTTCATCTAACAAGGTTTTTGCTTCCCTGGTCAGGGATAATGGAAACATCATGAGCCGGACGGCTTCATTCTCAGTTTCTCCATATCTAAACATTTCACAAATTTTGAGGAACTCATGGATGTGCTTATAAGGATCGGTTTTGTTTCTTCCATCAAATTGATTACCTTTGACAAGGGTCAAATGATTTCCTTTTATGGCGAATTCGTTGGTAGTGTCAGGCAGAGTGATTGCAGGGCCAGGAGTAGGAGCAACGGTTCGGTCATTAGCCCACATAGGTTCATTATCGGTTTCATCCATTGGATCGTGAAGTTTGATGAATTTTATGATAAATCGATAAAGAGAAATATCGTCGATAGCAGGAACTATCTCTTACGGTGTTTCAGGTCTTAAGTCTTTTTGTGAGAATGGAACTCTTTTGTTACGTCTACATCTTCGGTTTATGGTTCGTTCGGATAAAGGACTAGCAAGCTCTGCGTTGGAGGATCGTGTAACCATCCAAGACTGGGCTGCTAAGGGTAATAGTGACGAAAAAACCAAGATTCAATTCGGATGAACTGAATTCTTGTTCCTAATGTGATAAGTATGGCGTACTTAGTGATAAGTACGGCGCACTTCTGGAAATTTTTCTGGTTTTCGAAAAGAGTTTGATAAGTTATGATTTGTTTGGAATTATCTTCTGGGTTATGTTGTAAACTGATTTGGTGAATTGAATCAATTCTGGAATGAAATTGTATACTTGCAGGAAAGAGTGTCACGTTTCCCAGAACAACGGCGTTCTTTAAGGAAAAGTACGCCGTTTGAAAAGCGACGGAGTTACTGAAAAAGTGGCAGTTTTGTTGAGACAGAGCAATAATATTCAAGCAGTTAAAAGCAAAATTCAATCCAAATATTCCTAAGATGGTTAAATAAGTGATAATAGAACAACTGCCAGTCCCCGGAAATGGCGCCAAAAACTTTAATGTGTCTCGAAACCTTTAAATTTATATAACTAGTTCTACCTATTTCTCTTAATTCAAAACACACGGGTAAAAGTATAACCCTCGTTTATAGTAAAGAGTTTTGGTAAGACCAGGTCGTTCCACAGGGACTAAGATTATTCTATATATCAATCAACTACTTGAGATGATTTAGAAAGTGTTTTATATAATTATGCAAAACTAAATGAGATTCAAATATGAGACAAATATGATTACTTGGATAGTTACTATAACTCAGTGAATGATTAATGATGATAATCTCAATGATGGAGTAAGTTCAACCAATGATTAGTAGTTTTCGTCAAAATAACGTTTTCACGGATTAACAAGTTTGATTCAAGACTTATGTTTACTAGAACTTGAAAGAGTGGATAACAAGCTCAAGAACTAATTGCAATGCTGAAAACTCTATTGTTTATAACTTAACAAGAGTGGATTTCTCCAACCAATTGATCAAGATACATAGACAAAATTTGAAAACTATATAATACCAATTGGTTCTTTCGACCTTTTCCAAGTGACAAGTATAATCAAAAGTGATAAATAATGGATAGTAAGTTTAAAACACAGCAAGGTTTCAACATAAACAAGAAATCAAATGAGATCATATCACAACCAATCACTTAAATGTATTAACAAATCCAACCAACCATAAGGAGTTTAGCCTAACATGGCTTTAGTAATCATGCTTACAGTGATTGATTTGTTTGCAATGAGAGACATACTTCCTGAATTAGTTACAATGATTGAGCTACTGTCACTAGCGATCACTATAATAATACCAAGGTGGTACTTCAACGTATTGGAACTTTGACTTCACTTGATCACTCCAATTGATGTAATTCGAGATGAAAAATGTTATCAGAGCTTTTGTAATAGTTGGGATGAGAGTTGTGGCAAATGAGACAGATTGAGGCTCTATTTATAGGCTAGATGTGACTGATCATATGAAGTACGCCGCTCTTGAGGTAAGATCGGCGGGCTTCACTTGCGATACCGGCGAACATAGTTAGAAACACCGGCGGGCTTCAATAGTTTTCTTGGCGCCAAAGGGTCATTAATTGAACTGAAGACCAGCGCACATTATTTATGAGATTGCCGCACTTGTCGATGCTGACTCAGATTTGTATAAGACTTATTACGCCCCCGTAACCGGCGTACTTTGATATAAAGGGTGGCGTGCTTTTCTTCTTTAACAGGTAATACTTTGCTCTAGCATCCACTTGGCTTAGAAGCGTACACTTTATCTTGGTTCTTGAAGTTCTTTATCAATTAGACCTGAAATGTATTTTCATGCAATTATTGTTTAATAGAAGTCACACATGCATAGAATTCATCAAACCCATCTAAGTTTACCCCCATCTCCTCTTGGATATCTTTAAGATCACTCAAAAAATTATTAGAACAACAAGAAGCAAATCCATTCATGTAATACAATTGTTCCTCTATTGTCAATGATTCAAATGTAACTTCATCCGCTATAGTGACAAATGAAAGGGTTTTACGAACAAAAACACAAAGAAAAAATAGACTAAAAGAAAGCTATAAAATAAAAAGAAAAAACCTCACTTGATAGGAATCTAGTGAGTAGACCTAAACGAGATCAAAATCGAAGCCTAAACTATTCCCCAGCAGCGGCACCAAAACTTGATGCGGATAATTGTAAACACAAGAAGTTTTACAATCCTCCTAGGCAATGTACCTAACCGTTGTAGTGTAGTATAGGTAAGACACGTGCAATTGATCATTCTCTAGGGGAATAGTGTTGTGAAGGCTCGAAGTGTATGACGAATTAAATCTAAACGTGATGTATAATTATTTTTGTATTTTTATGTTTTTTAGGAAGCAAGTAAAAATCTCGGGGTTTGAATAGTTTGTTTTTATACTACTAATTAAACTAATTAAAACTAAATTAAACTAATTATGCAGAAAAGTAAATTGGTGAACTCGTATGATAAGTAAAGGTGTTTACTTAGAATTTTACTACTCCCTAGTTATATCGTATTGATTAGTCGAATTGTCACGTCATTGTTTTAATTACCGCGTTTGATGTGTCTCGAAATCTTTAAATTTAAATAACTAGTTCTACCGATTTCTCTTAATTTAAAACACACGGGTAAAAGTATAACCCTCGTTTATAGTAAAGAGTTTTCGTAAGACCAGGTCGTTCCACAGGGATTGAGATTATTCTATATATCAATTAACTACTTAAGATGATTTAGAAAGCGTTTTAGATAATTATGCAAAACTAAATGAGATTCAAATATGAGACAAATATGATTACTTGGATAGTTACTATAACTCAGTGAATGATTAATAATGATGATCTCAATGATGGAGTAAGTTCAACCAATGATTAGTTGTTTTCGTCAAAATAACATTTTCACGGATTAACGATTTTGATTCAAGACTTATGTTTACTAGAACTTGAATGAGTGGATAACAAGCTCAAGAACTAATTGCAATGCTGAAAACTCTATTGTTTATAACTTAACAAGAGCGAATTTCTCCAACCAATTGATCAAAATACATAGACATAATTTGAAAACAATATAGTACCAATTGGTTCTTTCGACCTTTTCCAACTGACAAGTATATTCAAAAGTGATAAACAATGGATAACAAGTTTAAAACACAGCAAGGTTTCAACATAAACAAGAAATCAAATGAGATCATATCACAACCAATCACTGTATTATACTAACATATCCAAGCAACCATAAGGAGTTTAGCCTAACATGGCTTTAGTAATCATGCTTACAGTGATTGACTTGTTTGCAATGAGAGACATACTTCCTGAATTAGTTACAATGATTGAGCTACCGTCACTAGCGATCACTATAATAATACCAAGGTGGTACTTCAACGTATTGGAACTTTGACTTCACTTGATCACTCCAATTGATGTAATTCGAGATGAAAAGAGTTATCAGAGCTTTTGTAATAGTTAGGATGAGAGTTGTGTCAAATGAGACTGATTGAGGCTCTATTTATAAGCTAGCTGTGACTGATCATATTCTGAAGTACGCCGCTCTTGAGGTAAGATCGGCGGGCTTCACTTGCGATACCGTCGAACATAGTTAGAAACACCGGCGGGCTTCAATAGTTTTCTTGGCGCCAAAGGGTCATTAATTGAACTGAAGACCGGCGCACTTTATTTATGAGATTGCCGCACTTGACGATGTTGACTCAGATTTGTATAAGACTTATTACGCCCCTGTAACCGGCGTACTTTGATATAAAGGGCGGCGTGCTTTTCCTCTTTAACAGGCAATACTTTGCTCTAGCATCCACTTGGCTTAGAAGCGTACACTTTATCTTGGTTCTTGAAGTTCTTTGTCGATTGGACCTAAAATGTATTTTCATGCAATTAAGTATCTAAAGTCCACAGAATCTATTAAGAAACTAACAAATAACACTATATAAAACATGTATAATTCGAGCGTCATCAGCGTTGTATTCCTTAATATCAGTCATAGGGTGGTGCCAATTCCCTAACTCTATGAATGTATAGAACTCGTTAAGAATCTTAATGTCAGGGATCGCAATTCCCAACGATGGAATATGTAGAACTCGTTAAGACCCTTAATGTCAGAGATAGCAATTCACGCAATAAATACAAAGAACAAACCATCTACACTATAGTGGAGCATTTAGTCGGATGTTCAAGCATTCATCCTAAGATCTAGCCAGTTTTCCAACTCCTAACGCGATAACAACTAATTAAAATAAGATACGACAATCAATAATCAATAACTAGGTTTCATCTAATCCTAAGCAAACACTAATAAATCTAGTCTAGCATGTTAAAAAAAATAGAATATAAACAAATAATCACACAACACATAGATAGATTGTAATGGTTAAAAACCCTTATAATAACTGGAAAATTCGTGCACCAAAATGTCTCTACAAAGTCTTACCAATACATGTCAAATATAATGATCCTACAAAAATATATGTAGTATTACAATTGTGACGGCGTCACTTTACAAGTGTGACGCTGTCAGCTCGCCGTCATTAGGGTTTCTGAAACTGCATCGAATTAGTTGTGACGGCGTCACCTTATGGTTTGTGACGCCGTCACGCTTCACTTTTCTAGTTTTGACGCCGTCAGCTCTAGACCGTCACTAAAGCCTGAAGCGTCACTTGTAAAATTTATAACTGGATTATCTTCGTAGCTTTTCAAGTCACGGCATCACGTCGTAATCCTGACGCCGTCACACTCCCTTTTTGTGATGTTTTCGTGACTTGGCCGTTTTCTTCCATTTCTCGTCCAAATAAGCCAAAAATACGTCCATTTCCAACATTTGCTTCCCAAGCACCTAAATCTCAAATAGAAACGATTTAGGGCAATAAATGATCAAATATGTATGATTTTAGAGGCTAAATGACCCTTTAAAAACGCATGTTTTACACCTCATCACATCTTTAGCACATGTATTGGAAAATCCATAACCTTTTTCCTATTCTCAAACAGCTACTAATCCCAGATGGGTTGAAGCAATGAACAAGGAATTCCAGGCTCTTGAAATAAATGATACTTTGATTCTAACTGAATTATCGAATGGTCATAAAGGTATTCCTCTAAATGGGTGTACAAGATTAAGTATCTTTCATAGTGGACATACACAAAGCTAGATTGGTCACTAGAGGTTTTGATCAAAAGGAAGGGTTGGATTACAAACACACATTTTCTCTAGTAGCAAAGGCTGCAACTGTAAGAGTTTTGATTGCCATTGCCACTGCAAAAGGGTGGCTACTGCACCCGTTGGATGTAAGTAATGCCTTTTTTATGGTAATCTGGATAAAGATATTTATATGAAAACTCCTGAAGGATACACTAAAGCCTCACCAGGACAGGTCTGCAAACTAAATAAGTCACTTTATGGTCTCAAACAAGCTTCAAGGCAATGGAACCAAGAGCTTTCCAAATTTATAGTATCTTTAGGTTTCTTATTGTTTAAACATGATTATTCACTCTTTGTAAAAGCACAAGGTGGGTTATTTACAGTGGCTTTAGTTTATGTGGATGACATTTTTAGTGACAGGGAACTCCATACAAGATATCAATGACACTAAGCTGGCTTTGGACAAAAAGATTACTATAAAAGACTTGGGTTTGGCTAGATATTTCTTGGGAATAGAACTCTGCAACACAGAAAATGGGACTTAATAACATCAGAGGAAGTATGTTCTTGATTTACTCAAAGGTGCAGGCTGACTGCAGCTAAACCTGCTTCTCTTCCTCTGCCTCAAAACATGAAGTTATCATTGGATAAGGGAAATCCCATTGCTAATCTAGAATCTTACAGAAGACTTGTTGGCATAATCTTATGTTTTGTCTATGACCAGGCCAGACATATCTTATGCAGTTCAACACTTAAGTTAGTTTGTGCCATCTCCCAAGGAGCCTGATTTACAAGCTGTTATGCATTTACTGAGATACTTGAAAGGTTCTATCAATAAAGGTCTCTTTTATACTGTTCAAAGCAACTTGAAGGTAGTAGGGTTCTCAAATGTTGATTGGGCATCCTATTTGATGACCAAAAAGCCACTTAGAGGTTATTGTGTGTTTTTGGGTCATTCTTTAGTGTCATGGAAGACTAAGAAGCAGGCGACAGTATCCAGATCATCTACAGAAGCAGAGTACAAGAGTATGGCTGCTACAACCAGTGAACTTGTTTGGTTAACTTATTTGCGAAAGGATCTTCACATACATGTTCAAGAGCCAGTTACTTTGTTTTGTGACAATAAAGGTGCTCAACAAATAAGAGCAACTCATTGTTATCATGAAAGAACCAAGCACTTGGATATTGATAGTCTTTTTACAAGAGACAAGGTTCAAGAAGGGTACTTGCAGACTGTCTACATCTCAACTCATTTACAACTTGTTGTTATTTTGACAAAGGCTTTAGGAGGCTCACAACACTCATTATTGGCTCACAAGTTGGGTTTCAAGAAGTTCCAACTTGAGGGGAGGATAAAGTTAGTTCAGTTTTAACAAGTAAAGAAAGTAGAAGGACTGTAAATGTAAATTAAGTTTAAAAGTTTGTTAAAAGTAGCTAATCCCTCATCCTGTATATAATGACACTTTAGTTATTTCATTTCATTTTTGTAACTTGATTCTCTCTCAGCAGTAATATAATGATCAAGTATACATGTAGCCATGTAGGTACATATGGTTTCTTCAAACTAAAGTATTCAAATTAAAAACAATACGTAAATACTACGTTTCATTTATATTATACAGTAACATGCATCTAATAAAGAATCTTGATGGGCTTACAAAATATATACACATCATAACGAAATATAAAACTTAAGTTGAGGAGTGAGGACCCATTATCTTAAAGTTCATACTATGAAGTATAGAAAAACATATTTTACAAGGTACCCATTATCTACTGTTTTTAAGAAACAAAAAATATATCCGATGATGATTGAAACATTTTTCCCAATAATCCAACAAGCATGCTCAAAGATATGATTTGAACTCATGATAATCATTTAACGAACCCTTCGTTACCAGCCAATACGAGATACTTGTCCCTCCTTGTAAGTCGCGTGCATTCGGACTGCAATGTCTTCGCAATCTGACTTTGGACATTGTTTGCTACATCGTACCTTGTAGTGTTTGCATCACTAGTTTGTGTTGTCACCCCGCGAACCTGGTCCAAGAACTGAACTCTATATAGCGGATTTGGATTCATCATAAACAAAATCGGATCCAAGCATTTTAATCCACCCGCTGTCGTCCCATAAAACATGCTAACATGAGCATCTAAAGCTACCGGGACAATATGATCACTAAGCTCCGCAAACAAAGGACTAAACCTCAACAAATATGGCTCCCTACATGTTGTCCCTTCTGGACAAACAACGAGGTCCCCTTGCTTTAACATTTTGTCCATCATCTTCCCATCTTGGTCACGATCCCTTGTCAATCGTACGGTTTTGATTGGTGATAAGATCTCAGACATTCTACTAAGGCTATATGTGACCGCGGAGAATGGTCTTTTGAGCCCAAATGCGAGGTATAATGGGTCAAGTAAAGTTCGATGGTTACATACATATAGACTCCCTTTGTGTTGTTTATGATCTTGTGATGTCGACTTTTGAGTTGAATTATTGTTTGAGAGCTCGAGTTGCAAACCGGTGAATGATAAGGTAGGGATCGATGCACTGTAGGGAATGGTGATGGCAACTATGATTCGGATAATCGACAACAGTATGGAAAAAGGGAACCACATGAACATGACCAACATGCTTAGTGGCTCGGGTCTAAAGGCTAATCGACCATCATGAAAGATTAGAGGTTTCGGATATTGTTCTTTTGGAAGAACTTGCCAAGCCTTCTTTTCTTGATCGCTAACAACATATGACTCGAAGCCTTTGTTACTTTGTTGGTTATCTTTCTCTTGGAAGAATTTGCCACGGCATGCCTTGTTCAAGAAGCAAACCTTGACATCTTCTTGTTCTTCTAACAAATCGTTTATACGATTTTTAATGTTGTTGTTTTCTTCCATGAGACCAACAAAGTAACCTCCGAAAACCTTGAGTTCTCTTCCAAAAACATGATCAATCTTCAAATAATCTTTTAAAAAACATTCAACCATGACTTGTGGCAACTTACTTACACCAACTTTCATCTTTCCTCTGCTCAAAACATCGAAACCTTCCAAACCAACATCTTCCAAGAAAAACTTAGGCAAAACCGAGCTTCCGACTCGAAAACCATCTTTCTTGATACCAAAAAAGCAAACCATAACCATAATCTTGATGGACAACTCATCATCAACAAAGAAAAGAAGAGGTGATAGAACGAAAAGTACAAAAGCCCGTATCAAGCTTCCGGCTTCAAATGCAACCAACATGAAATAAGGAAAAACCGACGACGATCTCAAAAGGGTCCCCTCCGCATCAAATACAAGCGTCTTTTGTGAAATATCAGACGTTTGCACCGAAGAAATTAGGGTTTTTGATTTGAAATGAGAGCCATTAGTGTTGCTTATTGTTCTTTTGAGTGCTTTTGTGCGAGTTTTACGAAGTTTAACAAGAAGACGAGATACAAAGAGAACGAATTTAAGAGTGTAAGGTAAAGCCTTGAATACCATTTTTGAGTATGTGCAAAGTTATGAATAGCTTGTTATAAATATATAGTGGTATTTATAGTGTTTGAGTTGTAAAAAGCACTTGGTTTTTTTGAGTATTTACGAGGTTAACATGCGTCATAATAAATGCTACCGTTAGCTGGAAATTGGAGTGCAATAGTTGACCTGAATTGGTATATGTAAAATAGATTGAAAAGTTAGAATTGGTCAAAGTAGAAAGAACTCATGCATTACGTAAGAAACTTCTTCATCATGATTGTATCGATTGAGTATCAAAAAATTTATCTCTTGGACAATGGCTTGACTAATGGTAAAAGTAGAAAGTTTTGTGTTCACTAAAGGTTAATTTTCTAGTTAGTTTAAGCGAGCTTAACCATAATTCATATACAGTGCTATTCTTAAAAACTTTAACTACGTACGTACAGAGTAATTTATAGTGAAATGAGTTAATAATTGCTGTTTTATAAGTTACATTACATCTGTACCAAAATAGTAAAGGAGTCTTTTAAATGGAAATTAAGAAACATGATAAAGGCAAACTCAGTTGGTGCATACTATAAAGAGCAAGAACATGGCTGACGTAAGGTTTGATTTAACCTATATTTTTGTGTCACGTATTTTCTATTCACTTCTCTAAATTTATTATGTCATCTACAACTTATCAAACCATCATATCATACGTGATTACTAAAATTGCAATTTCTTAAAGAGTATGCTAGTCAATAGTTGAACTAGCTAGCGCCACTTCAGCCAAGACCTGAACTCTCACAAAAAACTATGTCAGCTGAAGTAAAAATAAAAAATAAAAAAAGTATAAAGAAAGAAAAAGATGTGACTAAAAGTAAATAAAGGTATCACTAATTTTATATGTTTCTTTCTACACTAAGAAAGCGTAAGAAAAGTGTTATAGTCACTACAACAAAAGTGAGCACAGGCGAGGGAGATTTTAGCGGGGACGCTCGCTAAACGACAAAAATGGCATTGAGCTGGCACAAAGTCTCGCTGACCGTTTACTAAATTTTCAACGTTACTTTTTGGCGAGGACTTCCATACTTGACGAATTTTGACCAAACTTGAAACTCTTAATTGTTCCCGGGTTTTTTTCCCGCCTTTACTTTTGTCCCCGCTAAAAGTTTGCATGCACAGTAATATTCTTTGCACGTCCCCGCCGAAAGTGTTATCCATTTTCCCTCCTAAAAGATCACTTTATCCCGCCAATATTTTTTAGCTTTTGGCGGGGACATGTCCCCGCCAAAAGTGTTGGCTCCAATTTTTCCCGCAAATGTTTTACTTATATATAATCAAACCGATCATCCTCAAATCGGCAAAACACAAATAAGCAAATCATTAATTCCCACAAAACACACATAACAATGTATCGTTACACGCCGGAAGAGGAGTGGTCAATTGTTTTATCATCGCTGGGTCTCTTTAATGAAGTTCTTAATACATATGGCTACGAAATTTATGATGAATATGGTTCTTATAAAAACATTAGCCCGTAGATGAGAGACCAGATTCTGGAATGGTTGAGGAAAAAGTCGTACTATAAAGAGATGTTGACGCTCAAGCTGATGATGTTGGAGGAGAAAGCGCGTTTGATTTTACACTTGATGATCAGGGAAATAGGATAACAAATCTTGAAGTTTTGTTTGAACATTTCATCAAGCAAAGGAAAGCAACGAAGGGAAAAGATGGTGCAGGTTCTAGCAAAGTGGGAAGTAGCAGCAAAAAAAATGAATGGGCGATGTTTGTTATGGTATATGTCATGTGTTATTTCGTTTGAGTTGTTTCGTTTGCTTGTCGAGTTGTTTCGTTTGAGTCTGTATGAAATGTATGTGGTTGAAAACTCTTACGTGTTTTAAATAAAATGTTTGCCTTCGTGTTTGTTAATTGTGATATTGTTCCTTCAAATAAGCTCATAAACCCAAACACCTTTTTGGTGCAGAAATAAGCAACACCAAACACCCCTGTGTTGACAGATCAACCAAATGCCCTTGTGGGTGCTGTTAACCAAACAGCATAAACCAAACGGCCCTTTTGGACAGCATAAACCAAACGGCCCTTGTGGGCTGCTGTTAACCAGCTTCTTTTAACCAAAAGAGTAAATTACACCGTTCGTCCCTGTGGTTTGGGCCAAATTTCACTCTCAGTCCCTATTTTTTTTCTTGCATAGTTGGTCCCTGTGGTTTTTCAATTGCACACCGGTGGTCCCTATCGTTAACTGGCGTTATCTTTTTCGTTAGCAAGTGGCAACGTTAGTCCATTAACCAAACAAGCGTTTGCAACGTTAGTCCTTTTACTAACGGCCGTTTGCAACGTTAGTCCTTTTTTAAAAAATTTTTTTTCGAAATATTTTTTAGAAAAATAATTTTTTTTTCGAATAATTTTTTTCGAAATAATTTTTTTAGAAAAATATTTTTTTTTTCAAAATATATATTTTTTTTTTAGAAAAATATTTTTTTTTCGAAATAATTTTTTTTTTTGAAAAATATTTTTTTAGAAATTTTTTTTTTGTTGTTGGAATGTGTGAAGTGACAAAACTACCCTCATCTTCAACATATTCATATCTACTTTACCTTCTCACAATAATTTTCAGCGAACTTCCCAGATTATATTCCAGCCACTTCCAAAACCCAAAGCAAACAAAACATCTAAAAAATTAAAACTTTTAACAGGTGCCACAAATCAAACCCCATACTTCTTATCATTAGAATCAAATCAAACCTTAAAATTCAAAATACTCATCAATAAAACATTTTAAAAACCATTCATTTAATTCAAAATCTAGAAACACTAAACTTTAATTTACAAAATTTATAAAACATTAAATCTGAAAACAACTTTAAATAAAAAAATATAAAAAAAAGGGTATGACATAAATTAATACAAATAAAATGGATAAAATGTTAAATTGTTTAAGCATCTGATTGTTTAAATATCAAGAAAATCCTCTTTTTATCACCCATAATTAAATCCAAACACCACTATTTAGTTTACACTAGGATCATCATCCATCCAAATAAGAGGTGTTGGTGCTACGGTGGTGGAGAGTGACGACGATGGTGATACAATGATAGTGATGGCGGCCGTAATATCGGGAAGATATGTGGTGATTTGGTGAGGGTGAAAGAGAGATATGAATATGTGTTTATGGTGGTTTGGACTTTGGAGACATAAATTTGTTATGGTGTTGTGAGTTTGATAACAGAGAAAGCAAGATCTGAGTTTGTGTTTATGAAGATGAGATTTGGTACCTACTTTATTGTGAGATTTGGTACCTACTTTTTGGTTTTTGTTGGATTTGTTTGAATCTTTAGCATGTCTTTGATCCTTTCATTTTAAATGGCTGTAAGTTTACTTGTTCCTTTCACTTTAAATGGCTGTAAATTAACTATTTATTTTTCTAAAAAAATATATATATTTTGAAAAAAAAAATATTTTTCTAAAAATATTATTTAGAAAAAAAATATATATATTTCGAAAAAAAAATATTTTTCTAAAAAAAAAATAATTTTTTTTAATTTATTTCTAAAAAAATATTTTTCTAAAAAAAATATATTTTGAAAAAAAAATATTTTTCTAAAAAAATTATTTCGAAAAAAAAAGTATATTTCGAAAAAAAAATATTTTTTTAAAAAATATTTTTCTAAAAAAAATTATTTTTTTTTTAAATTATTTCGAAAAAAAGTATATATTTTGAAAAAAAAATATTTTTCTAAAAAAATTATTTCGAAAAAAAAAATTCAAAAAAGGACTAATGTTGCAAACGGCTGTTAGTAAAAGGACTAACGTTGCAAACGCTTGTTTGGTTAATGGACTAACGTTACCACTTGCTAACGGAAAAGATAACGCCAGTTAACGATAGGGACCACCGGTGTGCAACTGAAAAACCACAGGGACCAACGATGCAAGAAAAAAAAATAAGGACTGAGAGTGAAATTTGACCCAAACCACAGGGACGAACGGTGTAATTTACTCTAACCAAAATGGTCATGGTTGCAACAACAACAACATTTTATTAAAAAACAACAACAACACAAACAACAACAACAACAACAACAACAACAACAACATTACATATGAAGATTGTCCAAGTCACCTAACAGCTCACGGAGTATTGCAGCCGACTGACATGCGTGATCGGGGTCGTCGGGATTCGTTGCCATTTCAAGTCTTGCCTCCAGCATCCTTACTCTTGTCTCTAGCACCTGCTTTTGTGATTCCAGTATGTTTACTCTTGTCTCTAGCACCTGTTTTTGTGATTCCAGCATGTTTATCCTAAGATCTTTGAAATTACAGTTTGAGCACTCTGTTGGTGCAGATCCATCACCTTGAGATGTTGAAGCAGAAGAGATTACTCGTAACCGGTCATCAAATTCACTCTTCCACATAAAATATCCACATCCATGATCTTTTTCTCTTGGCTGTTACATAATAAGAAAATGTTACAATTGTTTGTATATTTACATAAATAAGAAATGTATGATTGTTCACCTTCGAAAGAGGACATGCATAATATTTCCATCCAAAGGTATCGTCTTGATGTGATGTTCTTAGTTTTATATTTCCTGTTCCACAAGAACACATAAAAGGATTATATCGCTGCATCTCAGGTTTTGAAATTGATGTGAAGATAAGAGGTTTGGTGTTATCAGGTGGTGATGGGGGATGAAGGTGGTGGTCGCCTGTGGTGGTGGAGCTCGATGGTGATGGAGGTGATGTTGTTGCTGTCGTGAGAGAGAGGGAGGGAATATAAGATAGAGGTTGGATCTGCAAATGAGAGAGGGGGAGGGAATATAAGATAGAGATTGGATAAGATTTTTTGGATTTTATGTTGAGATTGGATAAGATTTTTTTGGATATTAAAGAGGATAAGCTTAATCATTTAGTGTCTCGTGTACAACCATATCATCTCGGCTCATTCGTTTAACATCTCATGTACAACCATATCATCTCGGCTCATTCGTTTAACATCTCGTGTACAACCATATCATCTCGGCTTATTCGTTTAACAGCTGTTGGGATTACAGCAGCCCCGAAACACATCATAAATTAGTCCAAGAATGGAGGTAGAATGATATACTGGTTTTCGATCCATATAATGAGGATATTCTGTTGCTTTCAAGTCATTAGGAATTACAACCTGTTTCAGGAACGGATGTTGAGAATAAATTTATTTTATATCTAATAATTAGCAAAGGATGCACAGCAATGATAGGAGCAAAGAAATTTAAGAATGATACTATTTTATATCACTGATAACCAAAGAGTCTAAGACGCACGAGTTGAGGAGAGTAAAATTATAGGTAGAAAGAGAAAACTAACCTTTTTGCCACTTTTGGACGCATCTAAAGCGTCATAATACAAGTCAATCAATTTCAAAATATTTTTAACGAAAACGTCTTTCTTGTCAGTAATATCATCGTCTTGCAATATCATATGTCGATCCATAAATGCGATACAGCTATCAGCTGCTGTGCCAGCTGAACTACTGGTTTGATGCAAGGTGTTAAAACGTTGGAACATTATGACTTTTACAAAATGACAATGGAATGTAATTAAAGTTTCATGAACATCAAAAGGAAAGTGCTAACCACCACCAAGTGGTCTAGTGGTAAGGCACTTGACTTCCTCACAAGAGGTCAAGGGTTCGATCCTCACAAAAGGTCAAGTATGTTTAGTTATCGCATGTATTTCCGTTCCATTACCTTATTGCCATAAGTGATGTGGAGATTGATCTCAAATTGTAATTTATTTATTCATGTACAACCATATCATCTCGGCTCATTCGTTAAACATCTCATGTACAACCATATCATCTCGGCTCATTCGTTAAACATCTCATGTACAACCATATCATCTCGGCTCATTCGTTAAACATCTCGTGTACAACCATATCATCTCGGCTCATTCGTTTAACATCTTGTGTACAACCGTATCATATCGACTCATTTGTTTAACTTAGTTAAAAATGATGTAAATTAAGTATAAATGACTTAACTTAGTTAAAAATGATGTAAATTAAGTATAAATGACTTAACTTAGTTAAAAATGATGTAAATAATTTTAAAAAGTTTTAAATTAATTAAAGATGATTTACAAAATATTTAAATTAAATTTAAATGATTTAATAGTGATTTAACTTAATTAAAATGTTTTAAACATAATTTTAAATGATTTAAATAAAGTATCAATGATTTAACTTTATTAGGTAAAAGTGATGTAAATAATTTTAAAAAGTTTTAAATTAATTAAATATGATTTTGAAAATTTTCAGTTAAATTTAAAAGAATTAATATTAATTTGAGTTAGTTACAAAAATATAAAAGAGTTTTTTTTTTTTTTTTTTTTTTTTTTTATTTAAAATTCTTTCGGCGTGGACATGTCCCCGCAGAAAGATTTCGCCAAAAAAATTGTTTTTCCCTCGTAGCATTTACTTCATCCCGCCAAAGGTTTTAGCGAATAATTAAAACTTTTAGCGGAGACGTGTCCCCGCCAAAAAGTCTGACTAAAAGACAAATCTTCTTTTAGCGGGGACTTGTCCCCGCCAAAAGATTGGCTAAAATACAAACTTTCTTTTAGCGGGGACATGTCCCCACCGAATGTAATCGCTAAAACTTAGCCTCCATTATTATCAGATCTGCTTTAACACTAGGTAAAAAAAAAAAAAAAAAAAAAAAAAAAAAAAAAAAAAAACTCCATCATCTGCTGCTGCACTACCATCGACTTCTACATTACCACCATCTCCATCAACAATACTAATCACCACCACAGCACCACCATCTCACCACAGCATCATCATCTTCACCACAAGACACCCACACTCATCTGCTGCTGCTACCACATCACCACCATCTCACCACAACACCACCACAATACCCCCTCTCATTCTTTGATTCTCTCTATTCTCTTCTCCTTTCTTACTTTCATCTTCACCAAAATACACAGGTTAATTTTTTTCAATTTTTATTAGTTTTTTGTTAATTCTGTTTATTGTTAATTTTTGTTATTAGTTTTGTGTTAATTCTTTTTAGTTTTTAATTTTTATTAATGTTGAATCTAACACACCTGCTAGATCTTTGAGCCTATGTGGATCGGTAGGATGCCTATGTAATCACAAGCACACTACAAGAGAATCTCTGAATAGGAACTAGAAAAGAAAAGAACTAAGACTATGATCCTCTATCGATCGTATAATGAACTAAAGGATATTATTATCGATGATTGTTTAAGTCGTAAAAGATATCTAAAACTCATAGACGGGGTGTTCCTTTTATAATGACAAGAAACCCTAACCCTAACCCTAACCCGTCATACAAGAAAACGTGTGAAGAGATAAACATGATCTCTTCTAAAAATAAATCTAACAAACATTCTAAACATACGGGATAACAATTAACAATACCCGCAGTAACAACTACTATCAGCAGAAACAAGATAGAACTATCAGCAGCAATGAGCTTCAGCAGGAACCATAGCTATCGGCAGGAACCAGCTTTCACTATCGGCAGCAACAAGAAATATCTTATTTCCGAAATTCCTAACAATCCTCCCCTAATCTTGAGGTTGACTAGGTTAACCGACAAGATTCCCTAAGTGTTCTTGGATCTCTGAAAGTACTCTGAAGTCCATAGGGAGAGAATTAATCCAGCAGCATCAGTAAGTAACCAGCAGTAACACTGTAAACTTCCAGCAGCAACTTCGATAGTTCAGTAGCAATAGGAAATTATCTTCAAAAGAAAATTTAAGCTGATCACCATGTTATTCTGGATCTTGACTGCTACTATGACAATATGTACATCAAATCACTTAAGTTTCAGACTATTCTCATCACATCCAGGTGTGTTAACTCCTGTGAGAGGTGAATCATTGAAAATGAATGGATTTGATGTCTCTTTACCAATAGTCATCACTACTGGAGTAGCCAATGTGTTGGTGTGTGAGACCATGGTACATTGATAACCATCTGATTTTTTAGTAAACCAACAACTATAAACGGATTTGAGTTGTCTTTACCTGTAGTCGTTTGCTCAGGACTAGCCAATTCTTGGTTTCAACTGAACCTTGGTGAATTGAATACCAAATATGGATACCAATTGTCTTTACCACAAACCATACTTTTGTGGACTAGCCAATTCTTTGGATCCCATAAAGGGTTACATCCATGGTGAATTGATAACCATTTCAACTCTCAGGAATGAACCATGGGTGAGTTGAATACCCTATAGCTTTGAGCAAGCTATTACAGCTATCAACGGATTTGATTATCACACTAGAGTCGTACCCTCATGGTGAGTCAACTCTTTCTTGTCTATGAAACATGGTGAGTTGAATACCATTTGTTGTGTAGGTGTAAACACCAACACTGTACCTGCAAGGTGTTGCTTAAAACCAACTTATTAGCATACAAAATATACAAGGAAATTTTTTTTTTTTTTTTTTTTTTTTTTTTTTTTTTTTTTTTTTTTTTTTTTTTTTTTTTAACGAAAGGAAATAAGAAACAAACCAAAAGAAAAAAAAATAAGAAAAATCAAGAAAGAAATATATACAACAACAACAAGCCTCCCCTTAGGCTTAAACCTCCCCTTAATCTCAGCACCTAAGGATTGAGCATTCCAATATGAACCACCAGATAGTTGAATCTCGGACCATCAAAAGCTTTAGTCAACAGATCAGCCACATTCTCATCAGAGTCTATCTTAAGCACCTGAATGAGATGCTTCTCATAAGCATCCCTTATGAAATGATGCCTAATCTCTATGTGCTTTGTTCTTTGATGAAACACTGGATTTTTAACAATACAGATGGTACTTTGGTTGTCAATGAAAATTTTAGTGTTCATGAAGTTGAACCCATAATCTAACAATTGATTTTGCAACCAAAGGACCTGTCCACAGCAACTAGCAGCAGCAACATACTCTGCCTCAGTAGAAGATGTAGCCACAATAGTCTACTTCTTGCATTGCCAAGAAACCAACCTTCTTCCCAAAAACTGGCAACCCCCAGTGGTAGATTTTCTATCAAAGTTTGCTCCAGCATAGTCACTGTCACTATAAGCTTCCAGCACAAAAGAAGAATCCTTTGGGTACCAAAGTCCCAGCTTAGGCTGTCCTTTTAAATACTTGAAGATTCTCTTAACAGCATTTAAATGGGAAGTCAAAGGTGTAACCTGATGTCTAGCACAAGCACAGACTGCAAACATGATATCAGGCCTTGAAGCTGTCAAATACATCAAAGAACCTATCATAGACCTGTATAAGTGAACATTTACAGCATCATCAGGTTCAGTATTGGATTTAGGCTTTGGAGCTTCAAAAGGTGTTGTAGCAGTCCTCACACTTTCCAAGTCAAACTTCTTAAATATGTCATGAACATACTTTTCTTGGTTGATGAAGATACCATCTGGTCTTTGTTGAACCTGTAAGCCCAAGAAGAATGTCATCTGCCCCATAGCACTCATTTCAAATTCACTTTTCATTAATTCCTCAAAGTCCTTACACCAGGCTTCATTAGTAGAACCAAAAATAATATCATCTACATACACTTGTACCAAGATGATATCTTTAAAATTCTTCCTTATGAAGAGTGTTTTATCTATTGTTCCTCTTCTGTAACCATGTTTAAGTAGAAAGGCAGACAACCTGGCATACCATGCTCTTGGTGCTTGATGAAGTCCATAGAGTGCTTTCACCACTTTATAAACCAAATTAGGATGTTGTGGATCCACAAATCCCTGTGGTTGAGTAACATACACTTCCTCTTCAATACTTCCATACAGAAATGCACTCTTCACATCCATCTGATAAACCACGAACCCCATAAATGAAGCAAAAGCCAAAAACAATCGAATAGCTTCAACTCTTGCTACTGGTGCAAACACCTCATCATAGTCGATACCCTCTTCTTGTCTATGTCCTTGAGCTACCAATCTAGCTTTATTTCGAACCACAATTTCCCTAGCATCCCGTTTATTCTTGAGAATCCATTTAGTTCCAATTGCATGTTTTCCTTCAGGCAATGGTACTAATACCCATACTTTCTGATTCTTGAACTGCTGCATTTCCTCTTGCATAGCCTCAACCCAATCAAAATTATCAAGGGCTTGAGCTACACTACTTGGTTCAATTTGAGATAGAAAGCAAGCATAGAGGCAATGAAGATAGTCAGTGTGATTGCTCCTTAACTGTTCCTGTATATAACTGAGAAAAGCAGATTCTCCAAACTTGAATTGACTTAACCTGCTTCTTGTTTGAACAGGGGAATTGAGATCACCAAGAATCAAATATTGAGGATGTACAGTGTTAATCCTCTTAGTAACAACAGGATCTACTTCATAGGTTGTAGCTTGATTAGTAATAGATGGATTTGCTTCACCATCATAAGAAGAGTGAGTGAAAATTCCAGATCTTGATTGATGATGAGGATCATTCAGTTTAGCTGCTGAAGAGAGTGAATTTCCAAGATCAGATGGACTTGGGAATCTAGTTGGAGGCTCACTAAATCCCAATAAATCAGCAGATGGAGTAGACAAAGAAGCAGCAGGATTGGTGACATCGGCAGGAACAGCAGATGTATCAGCAGTAACAGGTGTACTACCAGCAGAATTGACATCAGCAGGAACAGGAATACAACCAGCAGAAGCCATTTGTCTTCTGACTTCAGCTTCAGCATTTCTCAATAGCTCCACTGTTTCTTGTGAAAACCCAGAACCAAACTTTTTAGCAGCTCTCTTGGCTTGATGTTCTTGTCTTTGAAGCCTAGCAAGGTCTTCTGCAAGACTTGAATTATCTTCAGTCTTATCAGAAGTATCTTTGAGTTCTGTACCTGAAAAGTGATTAGAGGGAAAAGAAGGAACAACTATGGGTTGTTCATCACACTCTGAATCAGACTCATCATCTGAGGTACCTGCATTGTTAGATGGATAAACATGTGTACCTACAAATTGATTAGCTTTATATCTAGAATAACTTAATGAATCAGTCAGATAATCTAGGTCAAAATACCAGTCATGACCTGCACCCTGTAAATTAGGTTTGTCTTCTAGAAACCTTAAATTGAGTGTTTCTTCTACCCTCTTAGCAGACAAGTTATAAACCCTATAGGCCTTACTATGAGCAGAATATCTGATGTGCTGCGTGTGTCGTTGCGGTTTAGCAGTTTTAATGCCTAATCAAGTTTTAAATTTATATTTAGCCGACTTATCAATAACACACACACCTAACGAGCAGTGTACCCGGTCAGTATGAATATAATGGTAAGTAGAGTGTCGATCACTAAGAGTGGAACGTATTATCTAGTTATTCTAATCAGTATTTTAATATACTAAGTTAGCTATACAATCTAATCTAACGCAAGGGGGTTCAGCCTGAGAGACTGGCACGATTTGGTTGCAATTAAATAATAAACTAGACCAATAGGCACGAATCAGCAAGTAGCACACACGTACACAGATAAATACTCGAGACAATAAGAGGGCTGTCCTTATGATAAGTAGTTTGTCACTTGTTTTATTGCTAGTGTTATATGAAGTGTATAGTTCGATGCAACGCACCGAGATTAAGTCCTTTCTCGTTGGTTCTAATCTTATCGGCGAGTAAACCCTTAATGATTACTTATGACTATCCCGTTTATCTTTCTCCTACTTTTCTACAAACTATAGAATACATAGGCATCTAATAAACAGGCGAGGGCAGAGGCATGGCGACCCGATCAACGCTCAGCTAGCCACAGAGGTTATCAATGCACTAATAAAAGTCACCAATGACACTAACATATAAACTTTAATTGATGAGAAAGCAGTTTTAAGGGAGTGCAACCTTTCCGTTGTCACGTTACACAAGCCACCAATCTTGATGAATTAAAGTTTACTAACACAATAAAACAAAACTACTTAATGAATTAAACACATGCAGCACCTTCTTACAGCTCTTGTATCTTTGATTTGGGTGTGTCTTGTGCTGCTGCCTTAACTGAATTCGTCCTTGGTTTCTGGTCTTCGGTCTCCGGTTATAATATATGTCACATCGAATTCGTCTGGTCTTGGGGTATTTATAGTTTCTGTCTGAGGGTGAGATGCGGCGCATCTAGTAAGTAAATGCGGCGCATGTACTTAACTTCGCGTGGGGTCCAAGATTATAATATTCAGGAATATTCGTACACCGCCAGAAGATGCGGCGTAACTCCATTATCAGATGCGGCGCATGTCCTCTTGTATCTTGGATCGTATCTGGTGAAATATTGATAGTGATGTGCCGTATGTAATAGGTGAGATGCGGCGCATCTGGAGTAGAATAAGTTGGTTATTCTTCGTTGACCAAAGTTTCATATGCGGCGCATGGGATAAATCCATGCGGCGCATTCTTCAAAGTCAGGCAGTGGTCTTCATTCTCTTCATTCCAATAACCAATTCCAATCTTGATCATTTTACTCCGTTTTTAGTCCATAATCGCTAAGTTTCACCAAATGCTTGTTTTTACCTGAGAATTACAAAAGTAAACGATTAAGTATCAATCCTCATACATAATATAGTAAAACAAGTCAAATTAATAGGATAAATGATAGTAATAAAATGTACTTATTTGAGTTCATCAAATATCCCCCCACTTGAACTTTACTTGTCCCCAAGTAAACCTTAGAATTAATCTTATGAAAATGTATCCTAAAAATGTTAGGATTTATTTTTATATTTAAGCATGTATTTGTCTTTTGTCATAATCACACAACTAAACACTTAACGAATTAGAAGTAGAATAAAATATTTAGATAAAAGCAAATCTAATCGTTTAACTGTCCAGTCGCGACGAATATTCTTTCATAAGCTTGGCAAGTATACACATCTCCCCCACTAAAGCTAAGGAATAACAAGTCTAAAGCGGTAAAAAGGGTTTTTAGGCTTAAGGGTTAATTATTCTTATTCACTATCGATCTCAAATTCCAGAAAAGGCGACAAAATCACAAATACATGATCGAATCCACGAACACGATACTTGCAATTGCTCAAATCCTTAACTCGAATAGGCTAAAGATAGGTCCAAACTTCACCAATAATAATATATCAAAAAGGGCGACAAAATCATAAATACATAGCCGAATCCACGACTACGATACTTAAGATTGCTCAAATCCCTAATCTCAATAAATCAAAGGTTTGGTTGGATAAAGAATAATAGGGTATGGATAATATTTGGGATATAAATTGGTGTAAAATGAAAAATAAACAAAACAAATAAATTAAAATCCTAAGTGTGGTTAATCACTATCCCAACCATCCCATGAATAAGACTCATATCATTGAATAACTCACGCTTTAACACTTGAAACACAGGCTTTAGGTAGACACGAATTATACTCAACAAGATCTTAATCAAAGAATAAACCTTAGTTGACGTTCCCATAACTGCCAACTCCCATTCAATCCATAGATATAGTATAACAACTAGTGGTGATATCGACCACTTACATAACTTTACATCGTTGGTTTATCAATCTTCCAACTTTTTTCTTTTCTCATTTTTTTTCGATTTTTTTTTTTTTTTTTTTTTTTTTTTTTTTGACATAAACATAGATGTGTAAAATTTCACCACATCACTATAACAATAATTCTGGATAATTTTTCCATACTTTTCATGACTTCAGAAATAACGGTAATAGTGAAAGTAGTAAACACACGAAAAATAAACTCAAAGATATACAATATTTACTTTCACTCCAATTGCATTGTGCAATTTCCCGACCTAACCATAGATAATGAATTACGCACACGAACACAGGTAATGTAAGGAAACACACTTTGCCTATAGCAATTAACCAACCACGGATTCTAATCTACAGGGTAGGCTAAGGTGTAAGGGTGTAACGAAATATTTTAACAAAGGTGTAAGAAACGAAAGGAATGGCTCTGAGTGTTTTTCTAGGGGTATCTTACTCTAAAAATGAGAGTAACAAAAGGGTTTATACGGGGGTTAACTAACCAGTGTAGTTAGCTAATAACACATAACATATAAGGCTTTTTGGGTGTAATCCTAGAAATTTACCAATTTAGACAAGTCATTCCAATTATATAAAATAATACTTATTATGGTGGTCTCGAATAGTATACAAGCCAAGTTCTAAAGTTTACAAGTCACCGGCACACTCATAGATTTGTGAGTTTTGAAAAATCACAATTTTTGAAAATAATGTCATGTGTGCAGCTATGCAACTTAGATCTTAAACAAAAACATGCTAAAATTTTTAAATTTTATATATTAAGCACATTTTAAGCATATTTTGAAAAGTTTAGGACAAGTAAATGTTAAGTGTTCTAATTCTCCAATCCCCCCACTTAAGTTAAACAACGTCCTCGTTGTTTGTATAAAAGGTTAAAAACTGGAAAATAAAAGAATTAGAACAGAAAAACTCCCCTGAGATTTGCTCGGTATGATCCTCCATTAGTAGTAGAGCAAAAATCATCTTTTTTGTGGATTAGAACGTTTAAGCTTCATATAAGATGTATCCACAGGAAATGCAGGAATCTATAATACCACCAACACTTTAAAACACACCTAAGATAAGAAAGGTTCAAACTTGCATAATACATTAGTAGTTAGGTAAAAATAAAACATAAAAACTTAAAATGAAAATCATCAGGTCAGTCGATGCGCCGTATCTTATGGAAGAAGATACGCCGTATCGAGCCCGGAATAATTACGGATCAGAATAGAAGATGCGCCGCATCCTTAACCAGGGATGCGCCGCATTTAAAATAAACTGATAAAAAGTTTTAAATTCGAAAAATAAAAAATAAATGCAGAAAAATAAAGTAAAGTAAGATATGACCATTTGCAGGAGATGCGTCGCATCTCAGGATTGAGATGCGTCGCATCTCAGGATTGAGATGCGCCGTATCCTCTGCGGTCTGACTGACTCGACACATACAGAAAATTAAAAGATAAATCCGGGTTGTCTCCCGGTAAGCACTTGTCTTTATTCCAGAGTCTTCAAGTTAGACTCACATTCAGCTCTTCATTCCAATACTTGATTCCCACATTGCTTACGTAGGATCCATTTAGCTACTAATTCGTCATGTATATATTCAGGTCCCAATTTCAACACTCCATTGTAGAATCCTTCCATCATTTGGTATGGGTACTCAATCCCTCTCTTTATATCATCATTACTAATAAAAAGGAATGGAGAAAATTTGTAGCAGATCCTACTAGTAGCATGTTTAAATCCAGGGTGAGTTCGCGGCATCATATAGGTGATAATTTCGCTTCCACATTGAAAGGTGATCTTTCCTTCAAATCGTTTTGCATTAATAGTGATCTCCCTACAAAATGGTTTTCCAACAATCACGTCGCCCATATTGCTGTCACAATAGGCATTCATGTCTTCAACAACGGCGAACTCGGTAACAATAGTAAAGCGTCCAACGAAGATCGGGACATTAATGAAGGCTCCAACTACATTCTTTCCCTTATACTCCACTTTATTTCTCATAATGGAATTGTAAAACCTTCTTGACATGACATTGATTGGTAAAATAGGAAAGAAATTGGCGTCAATACACTTGTACCCAATCATGCATGTGAATTGCAAATTGTAAGCACAATCGGCGTGGATCCTTCTACCGTAATCCCAAGAACCATCATACCCCTCAAATTCATCGTAATTCCTAGTATTAATAACGTTGATTTTTGGACTATCAAGAATTTCTCCTTCTTCTAACTCAGATTCCGCATCATCCATGAATAGGTCATTGGATTCTAATGGTCCATTAAGGTCATTAAGTTCAATGTAGTCCCCATTGTAACGTTCGGGTGATTTTTCATGCACTAATACATCGTTCATAAAATTGGCTTCGAAGTCGAAGTCAATCAGTTCTCCGAATCCTTCCATTTTCCTTCTGAAATAATCACAAAAGCATCAGTAGGATCTGTTCGCTAAGAAGAAAAATTAATGAATTTAGAAACGGA
This sequence comes from Artemisia tridentata subsp. tridentata, assembly GCA_021014915.2. Lineage (NCBI taxonomy): Eukaryota > Viridiplantae > Streptophyta > Magnoliopsida > Asterales > Asteraceae > Artemisia > Artemisia tridentata. The sequence goes on along the minus strand of CP139502.1, from coordinate 60,280,520 downwards.
TATAAGAATACAAAATAGCTGATATCTGCAGACGATGCGCCGTATCCAAAAAGTTGGATACGCCGTATCTTATAATCGTTAAAATTAGATCAGACTTTTATTCAGAAAATAGATACGCCGCTTTAGAAATTAGAATGCGCCGTATCTGTTTTAATTATCAAAAATCGATATACTTATAAAAATTAAATGCGTCGTATTAACAAAAGTTAATGCGCCGTATTTTCGTTACGTTTCAAAATATAAGATTTTTGATTCAGAGGATGCGCCGTATCGATAAAAATCGATACGCCGTATCTGTTTAATAATTCGCAAACTGTTTTTAATTAAAATAATAAATACGTTGTATCTGCTAAAGCAGATGCGTCGTATCGCGTTAACGTTTAGAAAAAAAATTTTATTAAAAACAGATACGCCGTATCTTGGGGAAAAGATGCGTCGTATCACTTTATCGCTTAGAAAAATTTTCTTATTAAAAACAGATACGCCGTATCTTGGGGAAAAGATGCGTCGTATCGAATTAATTAAACGCGTTGTATTTTATAAAAATTTGAACGCAATACGCCGTATCTGAGAAATCAGATGCGCCGTATCGTTCGATTTAGCTCAGTACAACGATAGCAGAAAAAAAAATTACAAAAAATAAAAACAAATAAAAACACACAAACGAAAATAAACACAAATAAAAGCAAACAAATAACACACAAAAACAGAAAATATGCAAAATAGTACAATGAATGCAAATTAAACTAATACACAACAAAATTAGCGGTTAGATAAAAAATTAAAACCTAATTAAAATACTAATCAAATTAACAGATAATAACAATTCACTCCCCGGCAGCGGCGCCAAAAACTTGATGCGCTGCGTGTGTCGTTGCGGTTTAGCAGTTTTAATGCCTAATCAAGTTTTAAATTTATATTTAGCCGACTTATCAATAACACACACACCTAACGAGCAGTGTACCCGGTCAGTATGAATATAATGGTAAGTAGAGTGTCGATCACTAAGAGTGGAACGTATTATCTAGTTATTCTAATCAGTATTTTAATATATTAAGTTAGCTATACAATCTAATCTAACGCAAGGGGGTTCAGCCTGAGAGACTGGCACGATTTGGTTGCAATTAAATAATAAACTAGACTAATAGGCACGAATCAGCAAGTAGCACACACGTACACAGATAAATACTCGAGACAATATGAGGGCTGTCCTTATGATAAGTAGTTTGTCACTTGTTTTATTGCTAGTGTTATATGAAGTGTATAGTTCGATGCAACGCACCGAGATTAAGTCCTTTCTCGTTGGTTCTAATCTTATCGGCGAGTAAACCCTTAATGATTACATATGACTATCCCGTTTATCTTTCTCCTACTTTTCTACAGACCATAGAATACATAGGCATCTAATAAACAGGCGAGGGCAGAGGCATGGCGACCCGATCAACGCTCAGCTAGCCACAGAGGTTATCAATGCACTAATAAAAGTCACCAATGACACTAACATATAAACTTTAATTGATGAGAAAGCAGTTTTAAGGGAGTGCAACCTTTCCGTTGTCACGTTACACAAGCCACCAATCTTGATGAATTAAAGTTTACTAACACAATAAAACAAAACTACTTAATGAATTAAACACATGCAGAACCTTCTTACAGCTCTTGTATCTTTGATTTGGGTGTGTCTTGTGCTGCTGCCTTCACTGAATTCGTCCTTGGTTTCTGGTCTTCGGTCTCCGGTTATAATATATGTCACATCGAATTCGTCTGGTCTTGGGGTATTTATAGTTTCTGTCTGAGGGTGAGATGCGGCGCATCTAGTAAGTAAATGCGGCGCATGTACTTAACTTCGCGTGGGGTCCAAGATTATAATATTCAGGAATATTCGTACACCGCCAGAAGATGCGGCGTAACTCCATTATCAGATGCGGCGCATGTCCTCTTGTATCTTGGATCGTATCTGGTGAAATATTGATAGTGATGCGCCGTATGTAATAGGTGAGATGCGGCGCATCTGGAGTAGAACAAGTTGGTTATTCTTCGTTGACCAAAGTTTCATATGCGGCGCATGGGATAAATCCATGCGGCGCATTCTTCAAAGTCAGGCAGTGGTCTTCATTCTCTTCATTCCAACAACCAATTCCAATCTTGATCATTTTACTCCGTTTTTAGTCCATAATCGCTAAGTTTCACCAAATGCTTGTTTTTACCTGAGAATTACAAAAGTAAACGATTAAGTATCAATCCTCATACATAATATAGTAAAACAAGTCAAATTAATAGGATAAATGATAGTAATAAAATGTACTTATTTGAGTTCATCAATATCCAACAATGAACCCCTCATCTGCCTTCTCTTCAAATTTACCTAGGTCATCACTAGTATTCAAGATAGTTACATGACATCCAAAAGGCTTAAGGTAACTAATGTTGGGAACCTTTCCAGACAAGAGCTCATAAGGAGTTTTGTTGTGGGGATTAGTAATAGATACCCTATTCAGTACATAGCAAGCAGTGCTTACTGCTTCAGTCCAAAACATGGTAGGCAACTTAGAGTCAGCTAGCATAGATCTAGCTGCTTCTATAAGGGTCCTATTTTTCCTTTCTGCAACCCCATTTTGTTGTGGGGTTCTGGCACTGCTATAATCTCTTTTAATCCCCTTATTCCCACAAAATTCAATTAAATTAGAGTTTTTAAACTCAGTTCCATTATCACACCTTATAGCCTTAACCTTTCTATTTAGCTGGTTTTCAATTAAGGTAATAAAATCCCTAATCACAGAATAGGTTTCATTTTTAGTACCTAAAAAGAAAGTCCAAGAAAACCTGCTAAACTCATCAGTAATCACCAGACAAAAATACTTATGGTCTCTACTTCTGATAGAAGTTGGACCAAAAAGATCCATATGAAGCAGTTGCAGAGGCTCAGAGATGGTGCTCACAGCAGTAATGGCCTTGTATGATGCCCTGTGTTGCTTTCCTTTATTGCAGGCAACACAATTGTGTTCATTTGTGAAGGTCTTGAAAGGGAGTCCTTGCACTAAGCCATTCTTTGCCAGCTTGTTGATAGTCTTGAAGTTCACATGTGCCATTCTTCTGTGCCATTTGTTTGCTTCATCCACAGAAGCTTTTGCCACCATACAAGCAAGTTTACCCTCAGGCTTAACATCATTCAGATTGAAACAATACAGGTTGTGAGTTCTTGGAACTTTGAGCACTATCTCACTATCATCAGGCATCCTGAAGTCCTTGGAGAGCACAAGACAGTCAGTCTCAGTGAAGAGAACTCCATTCTTCTTATCACATATTTGTGAGACAGAGAACAAATTGAAGTTCTTGAGTTCCTTCACATAAAGAACATTCTCAAAGTCCAGTTTAGGAGTCTTAATGGTTCCTTTCCCTGTAATCTTTCCATCACCTCCTCCAAATGTCACAGTTCCTCCATAAAAGGGTACAAAGTTATGCAACCTTCCAAATTTCCTGTCAAAGTCCTTGAACAACCACTGTCAACAATACCTACTTCTTTACTCTTAAAAGGAATGTCCTACAGAACAAAAATACATACAACAATGTTAGATACATGGGAGGCCCAAGTCATTACTGACTTGGGTCTGCCTTGTGGATCAATAAAAATTAAACCATGGAGATTGATGAGATCCACCATTGTTCTTGGACCCCATTCTCATATATTTGTTATTGTTTCTCCAAGAACAACCTGCTGAGGACTTAACAGCAGTTCCCCATCTTGCCCCTCCCATGTCAAAATAAACAGGCCACATATCATTTTGTAAGTAAGTGTTGGAAGGTCTGTAGAATGGTCAAGCAGCATTGCTTCTCCAACCAGCAGGAATGGACTTGCCAGCAGCAACTGGCTTACCAGCAGCAACAGGCTTACCAGCTGGAACATAAGCTCTACAAGAGTTTATTCTTGCTGCTTGTGGAATATATGGGGGAATTTCATTGACATTGTTCCACACAGACCTATTTTGACAAGCATATTTACCCATCTGTTTTTCATAATAGTCATAATCTTTAATAAGATGATTATAACTACGACACACAAAGCAAGATTTCTTTCTAAGGGACTTTTTCTTAACATTATATTTCTCATTGCAATCAGAAGAATTCAAACCAACACATGAATCAAAATTATCCTTAACAAAATTAGAATGACAACCATAACTGTTTGAAACAAAACCAAAAGTAGGAACATTATTGTTTTTAACATTATCAAAAGAAACATCTTCAGCTCTTTGGGATTCATCAGTAGACACTTTTGAAGACAGATCTTCTGATTTTATTGATGCCGACTTCTCACTTGATCCACATGTGACATAGTCATCAGTCTTGATTTCTTCAGATTTGTCACTGTAAGAATAAGAGACAAATTCATTAGAGTCACAATCAAGATCAGGCAAGTTCTTTGCCTTTTTGCCATAAGTCATTTGTGAATCATCAAAGTCAAGGTCAAGGGCTGAGTGGATAGGGACAGGCTTGAATACACCTCTTATAGGTGGAGGAACTGCATTCATCCCTCCTTCCTTAACAAACTTAACAGGAATTTGATAATCAACTTCCTTAGGGGTAGGGTCAAATATTCTAGGGTTATATTCCCCAACCTCATATCCCAACCCTTTCTTATGCCAACCAGACTGATTACCATAGTTAATAAGATATTTTTCTGATTGTTGCCATGAATTTATCCTAGCCACTTCACTATCCAGTTTAGCCTTTAAATCCTGATTTTCTAATTTGATCTTAGCAACTTGAGATTCAGAATATTTAAGTTCATTAGTGGTGTTTTCTAAATCTCTCTGTAAAACCCTTATTTTCTCTTCATAAGCAAGTTGATTTGCTTCATGCCAAGCCTTTTGTTTTTCCACTGTTTTAAGAGCCTTTTTATAAGCTTGAATTTCAACAAATAGTTTATTATATTCAGGCTCAATCTCATCAAATTCCCTTTTTAACTCAGTGTATTTAATTTCACTATCCTTTTGCAATTTAGTATATTTAATTTCACAATCAAAAGGACACTTAAGTACCTGAGATGGATAGCCCATCATTCCAAATTCTCCAGCCACATGTGTCTCAGCTCCATTTCCAGCAATCATCCCATAAATCCGTGAAGCTCCAGTCTCCTCATGTTGTTCCCAATCCAGCATTGAATCTACAGATACTAGGGCTTTATCTTCCTCTGGCTCTAATTCTTTCATTCTGAATGCCGAATACCTTGTTCTATCATCAACTTTCTTGTCTTGGCTTTCTCTGGCAAAGTGACCTATCTGACCACATTTGAAGCACTTCACCTTCCTTCTGTCAAACCTTGCACCTTCCCTTCCATTGAGATTGAGCTTCCTCCCTGACTGTTGCTCAAACCTGTTAACCTTTAATGACAGCATAGCCAGCTGCCACTTGATGTCCATCTCCTCCAAATCAAATTGATCAATTTGATCAAAGTCATCATACATAAATTGTTGTTGTGGAGTACTTTCAGCAACAAATGAATGAAGAATTTCCTCAACAACATTGTCAGTCCTTGATTGAGATCTTGGTGTTGCAGGAGGATAGGAAACAGATGAAGATGAGGGGTTTGGGCTATCACCATGAGAGACCTTGTTAGTGCTGGAAGCACTAACAAATGCAGTATAAGTAGGTGTATGAGATGAATAAGTAGAAACCCCTTTGATATCAATCTCTAAGGTCTTGAGCTTGTTGTACAGATCACCAAAACTTAGGTAGTCCAATCCACCTTTGGCTTTCAGGGTTATGGAAACTTGAGACCATGATGGAGGTAAAGCCCTCAGAAACTTTGTGTTGCAGTCTTCATTGTCTGGTCGAGCCTGCAACTGATTAAGTTGGTTGAGGATCTTGTGAAATCGATCATACCCTTTGTGAATACCTTCATCCTCAGTGATCTTAAACTCCTGGAATTCCTGCTTAATGATTGCGTGGTTTTGTAACCTTACAACAGGTTTTACCTCTCGAGGGATCTCAAGAGGCTTACAACCCCACCAGGCAGTGTACCTGACCGATGTAGTATAGTGTAGTGGTAAGTACGGGGGATTGATCGTTCTCCACAGGGAATAGTGTTCGTTAGGTATGAAAGGCTACTCTAATTAGGTCTAAGGGTTGAGGAAGATTCTTTTTTATGTTTTTATAATTTTATGAAAGCAAATAAAATCTCGGTTTTGAAGGAGTGGGCGGAATTAGTTGCTAGTCAACTAACCCAAATTACTACGAATGCAAATAAAATAAAATAACAAAAATGAAAATGTGGTGAGAAACTTATGTGTAGAGAAATGTGTTTACTTAGATTTCCTTACTCCCTAACTATCTTTTACCGGTTAATTAGTGTGTATTAGTCGCGTGGATGACGGGTGTATTCCTTAATACCATTCGTGGGGTGGCGTACTTACTTCCCCAACTCTACAAGCTCCTACTTCACTCCTATGTCGAGCCGGCTAGGAAGCTCCTAACATGGGATCACTAGAATTCGCTTGTGCATTAAATACAACCATAAAAACCTTTAGTACGCGTTTGGTTCATGTTTCTTAAGACGTTCAAGCAAGTTACCGAATAGGAAGTTAGCCAGTTTTCTTAAGCCTAACATAGATAAACAATCATCCAATACAACTAATAACACATTAACAACCAATAATCAATAGCTAGGTTTCATTAGATCTAAGCAAACACAAGATAAATTTAGCCTAACATGTTAAACAAAAGACAAGAATAAGATAGAATCAAACAACACATAGACATATTGAATGATTAATTGATAACTTATCTTTCAATGAAACATGGAAGATCTCAAGGCAAAAAGCCCTGAAAAAGTAGCTAAAATCGTCTTAGGGTTTTATCCCAAAACTCCACACACTAAGCTCTCCTTAATGACAAAAGATTAGAAAACTATATATAGATTTTTGGATCTGACGGCGTCACCTTATGGAGTGTGACGCCGTCACCTCGCCGCTTCTAGGGTTCCCGGATGACCTTCTTGACGCCGTCCCTCTTTAGCTCTTCAAAAATCCATTCTGGCTTATCAAGGCTTGACGCCGTCGAACCATGAACGTGACGCCGTCCCCTTATGATTTAAGCCGTGACGCCCTTGATCAAGTTAAAGCGTGACGCCGTCAGAATTCACATGCTATTTCCACTGGCTTATCATGAGTAAATTTCACGTCCAACTTTTCTTGCCAAAGCATGACGCCGTCCAGAGTAAATTGTGACGCCGTCAAGAGTAACTTTTAGCCGATTTTTGAGACTTTGTCGTTTTCTTCACTTTATGCTCCAAAAACGTCCAAAATGCTTCCTTTTCCAGATTTCTCCTCAAAAGTACCTAAAATGACAAAAGGAACGATTTAGGGCAATATTTGATCAAATAAATACGATTTAAGGCTTAAATGACCCCTTAAAAGCGGTACACTTTTCGCTTCATCAAATACCCTTACACTTGAGATTTGCTTGTCCTCAAGCAAATGCGCTTTTATTCTAATCAAAATACAAGTTAGGGGTCATTTAATGCTAACATAAAAGTAATTACAACAAATAATCGTTCCACTTCAATCATAATAAGCACGGAGATTACATACTAGCACCTCACAAGTAGTGTTTAGATACTCACATCTCTCAAGTGTCATCAAAATAAATCTCATAAATGAAAACGGAAAATATCTCTCACTACCTGTCATAGCAAATAGATTACCATAGGCTTGGGAAAGGATCGAAAACCTCCTCCACTAGGCGTAAGCACCTAAGATAAACTATCAAAGAGGGCTTTTAAATGGGTTATAACGTAAGGTGTAGGGAAAAGGAAAACACGGTTTTGTTGGATAAATGATATTTTACTGGTGGCGAGTTAAAAATCTTGATCAATTACATGTACTATACAATGTTGCTAAGCCAAGACTAGACTCGATCTTAAGCTAATGATAAAATAACAAAAACATAAAATAAACATAAAATAAAACGGGATGGTAGTCCGTATGTTTTTTCTACTTTTCTTTTTCTCATTTTTTTTGTATTTTTCTTGATTTTTTTTTTTTTTTTTTTTTTTTTTTTTTTTTTTTTTTTTTTTTGTGCATACACTTTTGCCCTACCATCCAAAATAATACATCATAGGGGCGTTGCATTCCCCTTACACTTGAATTTTTACATAACTTTACAAATACTAATCTAATGACTCGAATTAAGATAATTGAAAAACTTGGAGTACTTTTAAAATATTTAGCACATATGGGGGTAATAATGTTGTTCTTCCCCATTACTCCATTATACTAGTACTTTACCCATGAGTCCCAATCGTCCCAAAACAATATGTACAAGGATATGACTCGACTTAGCAACCATGTAATCAATTAGATAATTAACTTGGGGTTTAAACAAATGTTGTAACAATAATGCACTAAAAATGAGTGCATACAAGGTAGGCTAAGGCGATTTGGGTGTACATTTAAGTGGGGTGTAACAAATTCTTCCTTTAAGTAAAATGCTTAAAGGTCGAAACGAAAAGATAGGCTCTGAGGGGTGTACTAGGGGTATCGTGTACTAAAAATGAGTACAACGCAAAGGGTGTGGGGGAATTACTTGACCAATGTAGCCAAAGTAATTATAACAAAAACACAGGTGTAAAACAATGGGTTAATCCTAATGCCTCTTATCATGTAGTAAATCTAACTACACGAATGTAGTCTCACTTGTGGCCTTGGAATGGTCCTAACGCAAGTTCTAGAATCTAAGTGCTACCGGTACACACATCATAGCATAAATGCTTTTCCTACCAATTCTAGGGGCGAACCTCACATATTTGGGGTGGAAAATTTTTTAGTGGTACGGTTTTTTGTGCTAGTCATATAACTCCTATCCGTGAGACGCTCATTAAGATCAAAGTTTCACTCCTATATGTTGTAAAAAATTTTAAATTTGGCACTAAAATTACCTTAACAAGTATTTCTCTCAGTTTTATTACACATCTATTATTAAACAAACAAAAATCAAGCGTAATTGTATTCTCTAAAATCGTACTTTTACCCTCCCCTTACACTTAAGATGAACATTGTCCCCAATGTTCAAATAACAAGATGTAAAAGCATAAAGTAAAAGAATGAAATCAAATACTCCCCTGATTCGCTCGGTGGATAATGAAATTACACGGTTAAATCTTCCTCCAAAGAGAATGTTGAAGCTCCATGACTAATGCATCGCCATAAGCTTGATCCAAAAACATTTCCTTGTCCAAAATAACCTGTTAAACCTGAGAAAACAAACACGAAAACCTGCATAACATCGGCGGGAAAAATCTATATATAAGGATATAATGCTTGTGGAATGATAATTTTGCAGATTCCTGGAGATTATAAGTTGGAGATTTTAATAAAACTTTTTATGAAAACAAAACTTTCAAAAATTTCTGGAAATTAAATCTGACGCCGTCAGGTTATAACCCCTGACGCCGTCAGAAATGACCTGACAAAAATTTTCATTTTTAGTTTCCGGAAAATTTCTGGAAAAACCTTTACCTTACTTCCTGGAAATCCTGCAAAACATCATTATGACTCGATACAAGCATTTGACTCAAACAAACACTAATATGTATGCTAATTTATTATTATTACGATTCATGTTAATTTGTGTTCTAATAAACCGATTTAGATTTCCCTTACACTTATCTTTTGCAAAATACCTTTATATGTAGTTAAGACGAAGTTAAAAACAACATAAAGCATTTTCACAAATTAGTTTTTAACATGAACCAATAATAATAAAAATTAAACACACATACGGAAACAAAATCAAACAAACAAATAAATAAACACACAAAGCAAATAAAACAAATAAAGCTTGGGTTGCCTCCCAAGAAGCGCTTTTCTTTATTAACGAGTCTTGTAGCTAGACTCAAAGTCACGTACATTACGTGATTCCATCATTCATAATGACGTATCCCTGATAGATATGATCCTTGTTATCATGGTGGTGGTGTCTCAATCGCTCGACATTTGCGGTCACTTCACCTCCTCCTTTGCTGGTCAAGCTTACTATCCCATCTTGTTGTAAACCTTTAATTGTGAATGGTCCGTACCACCAGGGACTTAGTTCATTAGTAGGTGCTTCTGTTTCTGAATGCCTTAGGAGCACTGAGTCTCCTTTTGTAAATTCAACGGGGTCATTGATTTGCTCATCAGCCTCAATATAATTGTTATTTCTACCCTTACATTCTCTAATCTCATTTTCCATATAACTCTTAATCCTTGCCTCCCATGCAAGAATTTTCTCTCGAACATTACCACGGACTACATTAGTGTTAGCCTCCATCTTCTTCTGCAGAGCAATATCTCGTATATGTCGTGGGATCGTTGGGAAGTTTATTGTTTTCTTCCCCTTCTTCATTTGGATGGTGCTATTTTCGTAATTGATTTGTGTTCTAGTGGTAGCGAGAAAGGGTGCCCCAAGGATTATTGGCATATTCATATCATTTCTCTCAATGATCATGAAGTCGACCGGATACAGGAATCCGGCAACGTTGACCAACACATCTTCTGCAATTCCTAGCGGATACTCATAAGAATGCTTTGCAAAGGAGAGTTTAGTATGGGTGATGGATGGCAACTCATCGGTTAACTGAACATAAACGGATAAGGGCATCAAATTTACGTCGGAACCTTGGTCAGCTATCGCATCCAGATACTTGTGTTTTCCAATGCTGCATGGTATTTCAAAGACCCCGTAGAATTTCTGCTTTTCCACTAACTTTTGTCCTATGAGGCATTCATACAATTGCCCACCGGGTAATGTGTCAGATTTATCATCCGGTTCCACCTTCTCGGACTTCTTGTTGGGTAGATGAATACGTCGATAGTTTCTCACCCAATCGTTTATGGTCTCCTTGTTTATTTCGTGCTTCAAGTAATGCTTCACTTGTTGTGACACTGGCGGTTCAACCAATTGGCACTCCTCAGAGGGCGCCTCCTCTCCTTTGTCGGAATCGCATTTGTACGCATTGGTGTTTCCATTATTAAGTGGGATGAGGTCAATTTTGTTAACTTCCATAGTTATGGATTTCCCTCTTCCATCATTTCCGCCCTCTTGGACGACGGAGGTGGCCTTGACAAATTTAGTGTTAGGAACATCAACGTCATTCCTCACCAACACTTTTGCAGGGGCTTTTGTATTTGTGTATTCTTTCAAAAGATTCATCATCTCCGCCATCTTCTCCTCCATTTCCTCCTTCTGCTTGTAGACGGCTTCCTCAAATTTTGCCAACCGTTCGGAGTGTTTTGACATGTACTCTCTCATTCGAGCTTCGAATGTTGGACTAAGTTCCTGAGGTGGTGAGTTGGGTGGGGCGTGCTTATGGAAGGGTTTAGTATTTTCCCTACGGGGTGATTCGGACAATGGTATTTGCTTAACGCTTGAGACTGAGTTAATTGTTGCTTTTTGTGGACTTAAGGGTCTCTTTTGCTTTTCCATAAGATATGCAACCCTTTTCTCAAGTTCACTAACGCTTTCCTCAGTGATTTGATTGGCGGTATCGGGCGATGAATATGTCTTGACTGCCGAGCGCACGTCGTGGGAGACTTGCCACAATTCATCATCGTCGGATGCAAGCTCATCAATGATCTCCCATGATTCCTCGGCGCTTTTGTCGCGCAATCTGCCCCCGGCGGCTCGATCGATGGCACGCTTGGTGTGGTAATCAACATGGTCATAGAAGATTTGGATTTGAAGCCATAGATTTATGCCATGGTGAGGGACTTTTTGAAGTAAGTCCTTGAATCGAATCCATGCCCCGTAGAGGGTTTCGCCTCGACGTTGTTCAAACATCAAGATATCCTTCCTTAGCTTGGTAGTTCTCCCCGGTGGGAAAAACTGAGCAAGGAAACGAGTAGTGAGATCATCCCAAGAGGTGATGGATCCTGCGGGTTGACGTTCTAGCCACTGACTAGCTTGGTCCCGCAAAGAGAATTGGAAGAGACGCAATCGGGTCGTCTCTCGAGTGGCAACATCAAGGTCTATAGAATCAACGATTTTAAGAAAGTCCTTGAGATGTTGATTAGGATCTTCAGAACGAAGTCCATGGAATGCGCATCCGCTTTGCACCAACCGGATGGTGTCGGATCGCAAGAGTGTGATATTGGCTCCTTGAGTGAGCTCAATGGTGTTTCGATAGCCATGGTGGCTAGGACGGGAATACTCTCCTAAAGTACGGGCTCTAGGAGGTGGTTGTGGTTGTTGTGGTGGTGGGTTGTGGGGGTTAAGGATATTACCATCTTCCATGATGTCGGATGGTAATGGTTACGAACAAAGACACGAAGAAAATAGATAGACTAAAGAAAATCTAGAAAAATAAAATAAAAATCTCACTAGAAGGGAATCTAGTGAGTAGACCTAATAGAAATAAAAATTCAACCTAAACAATAACTACTCCCCGGCAACGGCGCCAAAAACTTGATTGCGTGGTTTTGTAACCTTACAACAGGTTTTACCTCTCGAGGGATCTCAAGAGGCTTACAACCCCACCAGGCAGTGTACCTGACCGATGTAGTATAGTGTAGTGGTAAGTACGGGGGATTGATCGTTCTCCACAGGGAATAGTGTTCGTTAGGTATGAAAGGCTACTCTAATTAGGTCTAAGGGTTGAGGAAGATTCTTTTTTATGTTTTTATAATTTTATGAAAGCAAATAAAATCTCGGTTTTGAAGGAGTGGGCGGAATTAGTTGCTAGTCAACTAACCCAAATTACTACGAATGCAAATAAAATAAAATAACAAAAATGAAAATGTGGTGAGAAACTTATGTGTAGAGAAATGTGTTTACTTAGATTTCCTTACTCCCTAACTATCTTTTACCGGTTAATTAGTGTGTATTAGTCGCGTGGATGACGGGTGTATTCCTTAATACCATTCGTGGGGTGGCGTACTTACTTCCCCAACTCTACAAGCTCCTACTTCACTCCTATGTCGAGCCGGCTAGGAAGCTCCTAACATGGGATCACTAGAATTCGCTTGTGCATTAAATACAACCATAAAAACCTTTAGTACGCGTTTGGTTCATGTTTCTTAAGACGTTCAAGCAAGTTACCGAATAGGAAGTTAGCCAGTTTTCTTAAGCCTAACATAGATAAACAATCATCCAATACAACTAATAACACATTAACAACCAATAATCAATAGCTAGGTTTCATTAGATCTAAGCAAACACAAGATAAATTTAGCCTAACATGTTAAACAAAAGACAAGAATAAGATAGAATCAAACAACACATAGACATATTGAATGATTAATTGATAACTTATCTTTCAATGAAACATGGAAGATCTCAAGGCAAAAAGCCCTGAAAAAGTAGCTAAAATCGTCTTAGGGTTTTATCCCAAAACTCCACACACTAAGCTCTCCTTAATGACAAAAGATTAGAAAACTATATATAGATTTTTGGATCTGACGGCGTCACCTTATGGAGTGTGACGCCGTCACCTCGCCGCTTCTAGGGTTCCCGGATGACCTTCTTGACGCCGTCCCTCTTTAGCTCTTCAAAAATCCATTCTGGCTTATCAAGGCTTGACGCCGTCGAACCATGAACGTGACGCCGTCCCCTTATGATTTAAGCCGTGACGCCCTTGATCAAGTTAAAGCGTGACGCCGTCAGAATTCACATGCTATTTCCACTGGCTTATCATGAGTAAATTTCACGTCCAACTTTTCTTGCCAAAGCATGACGCCGTCCAGAGTAAATTGTGACGCCGTCAAGAGTAACTTTTAGCCGATTTTTGAGACTTTGTCATTTTCTTCACTTTATGCTCCAAAAACGTCCAAAATGCTTCCTTTTCCAGATTTCTCCTCAAAAGTACCTAAAATGACAAAAGGAACGATTTAGGGCAATATTTGATCAAATAAATACGATTTAAGGCTTAAATGACCCCTTAAAAGCGGTACACTTTTCGCTTCATCACTTAAGCATGGATTTCCTCATCTTTTTGGACTCCTCATTCCCACCAAATCTAGCTTTTACCGCAAGCCGAATTTCTCTAGCATCATCCAGGTGATGAAAATCACCCATGTGATCCTCTGGGAGAGCCTGAAGCAAGAGAGTTCTTGCTTTAGTTTCCCTTTGCACAGCCAGCTGCTCCTCAGCTGAGGTAGGAGGGAGAATCATGATGTTCCCATTCTTATCTCTTCCAATTCTCTTCTTGGTATTCCCAGTGAGGATAACATTCCAAAGATGGTGATCACTGTTGGAGATCCAGTATTCCATCTTCATAGCCCAGACTTCATACTCTTCCTTCTTGAGATATGGGAACTTAGCATTACTGTTGGACACAGTGGTTGTAACAATTTGTTGTTGAACTTTTGTAGGTTCAGGTTCTTCATTGTTAATAGTAGCGAATTTAGGGTTTTCGTCGCCCATTGTGAAAGGGTTTAGAGAGATTGTTTTGAGAATTTTTGCTTCTTGATCAGAGATCCTCACGAGGCTCTGATACCACTTGTTGAATCTAACACACCTGCTAGATCTTTGAGCCTATGTGGATCGGTAGGATGCCTATGTAATCACAAGTACACTACAAGAGAATCTCTGAATAGGAACTAGAAAAGAAAAGAACTAAGACTATGATCCTCTATCGATCGTATAATGAACTAAAGGATATTATTATCGATGATTGTTTAAGTCGTAAAAGATATCTAAAACTCATAGACGGGGTGTTCCTTTTATAATGACAAGAAACCCTAACCCTAACCCGTCATACAAGAAAACGTGTGAAGAGATAAACATGATCTCTTCTAAAAATAAATCTAACAAACATTCTAAACATACGGGATAACAACTAACAATACCCGCAGTAACAACTACTATCAGTAGAAACAAGATAGAACTATCAGCAGCAATGAGCTTCAGCAGGAACCATAGCTATCGGCAGGAACCAGCTTTCACTATCGGCAGCAACAAGAAATATCTTATTTCCGAAATTCCTAACAATTATTTTTTTTGATTTTTTTCCTTTCGATACCACATTACAGCCGAGACCACAGTTCAGCCGAGACCAATCGAGACCAAGCTGAGACCACAAACGAGAGCCCACTATTGAGACCAAGAGGCGTTTTTTTTTTTTTTTTTTTTTTTTTTTTTTTTTTTTTTTTTTTTTTTTATGTGTTAGCGAGGACATGTCGCCGCCAAAAGTTTATAGTGATTAATTTGTGTTTATGCATTTTTTTAGCTAGAATAAACGTGTTAATTTGTGTTTGTTTTGCCCTCGATTGGAAAGAAAACCACCACAGGTGGTGTTTATTTGGTTTCTGTCCAAAGCAGCCTTCACCATAGGGTGCATTTTGGCTTTGTTTATAAACTGCTTATTCGTTTGTAAAGTTGTACCAAACGGCTTTGTTTATAAACTGCTTATTTGCTGTACCAAACGGCTTTGTGCATTTTGACTTGAAAGCGTTATATACTTATTTAGAGGTTTATTAGTGCTGATTTGTGGATAATGTGTGACTTTGCATGTAGAGAGGATATTCTATACATTGTATTGAGCTTGATTGTATATGTGATTGTTTCTGAGTGATTGAAAATGTTTGTAAATAAGAGGTAAATGCAACTATTTTGAAGGTTAACGCTCACAAATATGGCTGTGTTGTTTGTATATAGCACTTCTGGTTTTATGTGTATGAATACAGGCTTGGTTGACTGTTAGGTTGATTTTATAAGTTTATTCAGCTGTATTAGGCATAGGCTATCTGCAATTCTGCATACTGTTGGTTAGAGTCTGTAATTCTGCATACGTGTTAACCATCTTATTAGGTGAACTTGACAAGTATCTAGTTTTAAATCAGAAGCGTCTCTAATGTCTGTGCCCTTGGTTATTGACTTGAGAGAAGCTTTTTTTCTGTAATTTACCGCCGTGAGCATGTACCGTCATGATAGGTTTACTTCATATAGCAGCGATTCTAGTGTCGAAAGCATTTTATACACGGTTTTATTACTAGTACGTTTACAGATGGCAGATGTTGTAGCTACGAGCCACGGTAGGGATGGAGGTAATGAGCCACCCCGTGGTCTCGTGACGAGGATAGGCACCAACTGCCAGCGTAAGAATTTCTCGATTATTTTAATTAAACTTGATCATTATTTGAAATTGATAACTTGTTATTTTATGTCACCATCACTTGAATTTGATTACTTGCAGGGTCTAATTCGAGAGCTCCCAAGCCTAATGCCAAAATTGGCAAAGGCGGGAAGGTGGTTCGTGGTCCCACAAAGAAAGCGAAACTACGCCAGATGAGGGATGAGACTGGTCGTCCGGTATCGATCAGATTCAAGAAGAACGTGAATGGGATGTGGGAGCATGTTGGCACTCACGCGTCGTGGTTCTCGAACGTGGTCGGGACGTTGTTACGGGAATCGATTCCCATGTATTACGATTCGTGGGATAAGGTTCCCGAGACCATGAAGGCACACATTGATAACCAGCTCCACGTAAGCTTTTTTATCTTTTATTTTTTTAATTATTGTGTTTATTTATTTTAAATGTGTTTATTTATTTAAATTTGTCTCTTTATTTAAATTTGTATATTTATTTTAATTATATTTTATTGCAGCATTTTTTTTTATCTCGGCCCCCACCTTGCCGGTCCGGATGGAGACGATATTGTCAGTAGTATCGAAGCTTACCTCCGAAAGCGATACGATGACAACAAGTACAAATTCAAAAAGAAAAATTTTACACAGCAAGGTGGGATTCAGAAACTGGACGAGATCAAGGAAAAGCGTCCGGCGAACAAGACGCCTGAGGATTGGGAAGCACAGGTAAATTTCTGGATCGACACTTTATTATTATTATTATTATTATTATTATTATTATTATTATTATTATTATTATTATTATTATTATTATTATTATTATTATTATTATTATTATTATTATTATTATTATTATTATTATTATTATTATTATAATAATAATATTTCATTTATATAATAGTTTTTATTATTTATAATAAGCAGGTGAAGCACTGGTCAGACCCGAAGAAGTTGAGGATCGGGGAGATCAACAGGCAAAACCGGCTCGCGAGCACGAGTTCTAGCCTTCACGGATCCCATTCCTTAGCTGTTATACGCGATAACTTCGTAAGACACTTTTTAATCATTTTATTTATATATATATAGTGTTGGGTGAGTCTTGATTGATTTTATTTATAAACAGTTGAACCTCCCCACCGACTCCACGGATCGTAGAGACTTGATCGACCTTTACAGACACACCCATACGAGAGGCGACGCCTTTGAGTCTCCACTTTCCGAGGCCAGATACGTAAGTATAATTTATTTCTAAAAACTCACCCACATTAATGCAATATAATAAATCACGACTTATATATTACTTTTCTTGTTTTTTTGTAACTAAACAGAATGAGATGGTACGGCTGCGGACAGAGAGCACCTCTTCCAGGACGCGTATGACTGACATGGATATTTTGCGCCAGGTGATCGGCGGTAAGCAACGCGATCATGTTCCTGGCGTAGGTCCAGTGTTACCCGGCAGTGGTCAGAAGACGACCCTCAGCTCCTCACGAGTTCGTGAGCAAGCCTCCTCGTCCTCGCTGCAGGAGACCGTGCACAAGCAAGCCCAGGAGCTGTCCACGCGTGGGACACAGATTGATATTTTGCTGGATTGGGCCAGGAGACAGCCGGGTTTTACCGAGCAGCTAGCGAGTGGCTTGCCGTGGACATCGGGATCCTAAAATGCCTCACAGGGCGAGTCTCGAGGTACGGGGGAGGGTAGTGGGGTTAGTGGGGGTAGTGGGGATGGTGGGGAGACTGGGAGTAGCGTATGGGTCGGTTTATATTTGTTTTGGGGTTATGGACAAAGTTGTGCAGATTTAGATGAATTATTATGTGTTTATGTAGTTTATGTGTTAGGATTCCCGCTAAATTGTACCCCGCGTATAGTTTTGGACCATTTTGCGGATGGCTAGCTTATGTATAGTTTTTGGACCATTTTGCGGATAGCTAGCTTATGTATAGTTTTGTAGATGATCATGTGATCACGGTTTTTGAACTGTTTTTGGCGAATTTGGATTCATATGATTATCTTTAGCGAATTTGGATAGTTATTGTAAAAACAGGTTCTATGTTTAGCGAAGTTGGCGAATTTGGATTCATATTATTTTTAGCGAATTTGGGTTTGTTGTTGTTGTTGTTGTTGTTGTTGTATGTTTAGCGAACTTGGCGATGTGTTGTAGCATAAAACAGGTTGTGATCAGGTTGTGTTGTTGTAGGTTTTTTCTGAAAAAAACCTGGAAATTACCCATTTTGCAGCAATATGCTGCAAAATGGGTCAGAAGCTTTTGTCCCCGCCAAAAAGCATAATTAATTAGTATAATCCCGTAATTAAGCGACTATCTGGTTAATTATCTGAGTTTTTGGCGGGGACATGTCCTCACCAAAAGTGTTGCCACGCTGGACCAACTTTGACCAGCTCAAAGGTTGTGCGACCCACAGGTCCCCGCCAAAAAGCGTAATTAATTAGTATAATCCCGTAATTAAGCGACTTTCTGGTTAATTATCTGGGTTTTTGGCGGGGACAAGTCCCCGCCAAAAGTGTTGCCACGCTGGACCAACTTTGACCAGCTCAAAGGCTGTGGGACCCACAGGTCCCCGCCCAAAGTTGACATCCATCCTCGCCAAAAGTATCAGCGGCCAGCTTGCGGCGGAGATCATGTCCCCGTCGAAAGGGCAAAAATGTCCCGGCCGAAAAGGTCGAATGTTGTAGTGAGTGACACATAAAAAAAAGTGGGTATATAAGTTTTGTATTCTGTTACACAATTTGTTCATGGAGAGTTTTATTATGTCTTAAAAGTTTAAGTTCTTATCTTTTTAGAAAATGTTACTAAAGGTCAAATGAATATTACATATTATGTCACTAAAACCTCGATTTGTAACTAACGGCAGTTTTTTCTTGTAGTGATTAATACTATTGACAATTCAAACATCAATATCCCATTCTCGATAAGATGGTGTTTTTTCTACAAGTTATAATCGTGAATATTTAATGATATATCAACAAAACATCATTGACTTCATAGCGTCTATTCTTATATATGATGCACGCTCTTACGACAATGTTGGCCCTTTGACAATCGACATTTCGTATGTTCCATTGTTTCTTTCTTGTAAAACTAGTACGTACTGTTGTCTAAACCCTTCGATCCATAATTTTGGTATTAGTATCCACCAAATTTAAAACTCGCGTCTTTAATTTCATATTTAAAAGTACATTTTAGTTTTTATATTATGATCGATCATTAACAATAATGATTATACGGAATTATCAAACTAAAATGGCCACATCTTACTTATCTGAAATATATAGATATATTTCTCTATCTTAGTTATTAATGGAATGGTGTATTTCTTAAATGATACTAAAAGCATATTCATAAGATACCAGCAAGTTGATGATGTAGCCATTAAAACTATACGTATTTGGTTATAAACTTACAATAACCAAGGAATTTATTTATATGGGAATTTTTATAAAAATTAAAGGTGATTGATGAGTTTTATTTATGAAGTTTACTTTACGTATACTTCACATTTGCACGTTTGACTTTTCATCTAAAAGAGTAATGACAGTCAACTCTTCTCTCTCTCATACACACATATAATTCGATACATCCACAAACAAGTATATTACATATAAACACCTACTTGTTTGGCTGCGCATTACACTTTGTTCTCAAGTATGATTTTAGAGAGAAATGGAAGTAAATGAAATGGAAGTAAAGAAATGGAAGTAAATGAAATGGAAGTTATGAAAATAATTGTGTTCTTAAGTTTGGAGTGAAAGAAAGGTAAAGTAAAGAAATGAAAGTAGGTGGTCCCATTTTATATTTTTTATATTTGTGGAATTACTATTATAACCTTGCTCCATAATAAATACACACTAAAGACAAAGAGTATTTTTGACATTAAAGTATTTTCGTTTTTGTCTTATTCTATTTACTTCCTTTCCATCCCAAATATGGGAGGAAAGTGTGGACCCAAAAAAACAAAGAGCCAAACCTCATTTTCCTTACTTCCATTTTCCTTACTTCCATTTACTTTCATTTACTTTCAAAAACTTGAGAACATGATTTTTTGTTGTGATAGTTCATTTACTTCCATTTACATCCTTTTATAAACTTGAGAACATAGTGTAAAGTTCCAAACGGGTAAACCGTAACTGATGAACTTTTTGTTTTCAAGTTATATTTGAGGAGGGGGAGTCATTGACTCGATCACAGAGGCGGAGCCACCATGTAACTAGGGGGGGGGGGGCTGTGCCCTCAACAAATTGGCCGAAAAAAAATTTATATAGTGCAAAATTTTGGGTTTTACTCGACTTTTAGGCTGTTTGCCCTCGGCCAAAATCCTAAATTGCCCTCAACAAAATTGAGAACAACATATAATCTTTTTCTTTTGTAAAATTAGAGTGTTTGGATGCTGAAATTAGGCTGTTTGGATGCTGCTATAATGCTGTTTTTTGTGGTTGATTTTGCTGTTTTTACGACAAAATTTTTTTGCCCCCCATAAGCCAAATTCATGGCTACCCACTGCTCATCAGTATGCGCATTTATCATTATCTCGTGACTTTCTACCATTGTGAGGATTTAGGACTTACCATTTATTGGTTAGTAGAACAACAAATATGGTTTAGAAGTGCAAATCGAGCACATAGGCATGAAATAACTTAATGGCAACTAGCTAATAGCTAGCACTTGTGTCAAGAACTTTGAGCTAAATTAAGCAATTATCTGGTAAAACTGTTGCTAAATTTCATCAACCATGTATTTCTCAATTTTTATTGCCAACCTGAGTTCTACACCTAGCTAGTGATAAGAATTTGATCACTTTAGCTCATCAATTAACTTGAAATCTGTTTACAAATTTACATGAAAATCAAATGATTTCCACCTTCTACATAATTTCAACTTATAACCTTTAATGAGAAATGGATGATCATGCCTATAACTTTATATCACTGGAACAAAATGGAAATTTAGTATATGATGTTCCGACTTAGTCCTATATTAAATTTCTTTATAACTACTTAATGGACATATAGATGCATTGATAATCTTATATATGACATGGATCAAAATGGAATTTAGTTATATGTTTGATTAGTCCGGTATTAATAACACTGCAGGCATAAAAGAGGTTGGATTCCATATATGACATGATATGACATACAAAAAGCAAAAGCGAATAAGACTTTGTCTCCCGGCGGAGTATAAAAGACATTTGTCGCGTTAGTTACAATTAAATAGATGTGGTTGGTAGCTGATCGATAGTATAGTTTTCTTAAAAACCTATTAACGTCCTATTTGAGTTCTTGAATGAAATACCATGTCTATAAAGTACGTGTTTGAAGTAAGAACTCGAAATACAAACTAATAATATAGAAGAAACACAAAATAGTGAAATACGACAGTTTCTTAGATCTGATAAATATAAACATATGCATGTCATAGGTTTTGATATTTATTTCATGGCAAATGTTGTTGTCCACTTGAATCTTGATATACATGCTAAAGTTTGTGCGTCATTAAGACAGCCAACTAGCTAGGTGTCTACCGCATGATTGATAACGGTCAAAATATTTAGCTAGTTGAAGATCTATCAACTCGGTGCCAGAAGACTTATCCTCGATATCCATATGGCCTACTTTTTGTTAGTTGAAGATCTAAGTTTGCATGTCTTGAATGGATCGAAATCATAAAATTTATGTAGCAAACAAATATATCTATAATTTCACTAACTCACTTGTGGGAACAACGAGTCATATTGGTGAAGTACATAAGACCCAACAAGTCGATCGAGATTATATAAGTTTACCCAAACTTGAAATCCACTTGAACTAGTTTTACTCAAGCTTTTTTTTTTTTTTTTTTTTTTTTTTTTTTTTTTATCGAACTTGAGAATCAAAACCTAGCTCCACTGAGCTCGAATTTATAAAATCTTGACTCGAATTCTTGTCAAGATTTTTTCTAGCCCTAGGTGATATCCATGTTTAGTATATATATTTTATAAAGCTAACCTCGAGCGTGCTTATGTGATTGGTACAATTTTGACCAATGTTATAGAGTCGAACCAGTTTGGCCTGTCACTGGTTTAAATGTTTAATTGGTCCAAGTAGTATGAAAAACCGAAAACGAGTCCACCAAGAGTAACTACGTATCAAAACATTGCGGTCTGGCCGGTTTGGTTCAGCTTTTGCATAAAACAGAAACCAAACCAAAATTATTCAGTTTGTGATTTTATAAAACCATACGCTTGATTATGGTTTTAGAACGCCATGATTTTATAAAGCCAGCTATGAATATATAGTTCTCTTTTTCATATGTTGCATGTATTTTGGTTCGGACTTTAATTATTAAACCCAACCGTAAACTCCGGTTTTTCCAAAATGTAAAAACCAAACCTGCGGTTTTGCTATCAGTTTAGCTCAGCGGTTTCTTTACTCGAGTTTCCGGTTTTCAGCACACCGGTGCAATATTATGTTTTCGCAAAAAATTTATAACCATGACTTGGTCTGTATATCTGGTTGACTTGCAATATAAAAAACAAAATTGGTGTGAATTTAGAAGTAAAAGTCCTGATTCTGTTGGCCACAAATAGTAACATAAACGAAAAAAGCCTTTTTGTCAAGGCTATTTTGTGGTTGGGTAACTTACTCAATAATTGAAGAATGGATATTTTTAGCTTTTTTTTAAAGGGGCTAATAAAACGAAATGGCTGCGTACTTGTTGCATTTAGCTACTTTCATTGACTAGCAATTGTCAACAGCCCATGACCTATTCCTACTCTTCTTTCACATTTCTTATTTTTATACAACTAAAGAGTTTCATAAGAGACTTTATAGGTTTTATGATAGCTTTTTTCGTGGATGAAAGTTTGATCGTTCGTTCCATTTTGGAATCGGTCGTGGTCATAGTAAACTAAAGAC
Organism: Artemisia tridentata subsp. tridentata; assembly: GCA_021014915.2. Lineage (NCBI taxonomy): Eukaryota > Viridiplantae > Streptophyta > Magnoliopsida > Asterales > Asteraceae > Artemisia > Artemisia tridentata. Next base: position 60,257,548 of record CP139502.1, on the reverse strand, counting down.
CACGCACCGTTAAATGACAGTATTACTTTAACTGAAAATAACTGATTGGTTTATGGTTGGGGTTTGGGTTTGGTTTACCAAATAGGCGTTTTTATCGATGTCAAACGGGTCAGTCTAACATCAAACTAAGGCGTTTTTATCGATTATTTAATAAATTAAACAAACCATTTTGAGACGGAGGTAGTATGTGTCTTCCTAAACTAAGTAAATGTAGGAAAAGTATTATAGCGACACATAAAAAAGTGTGGGTATATAGATTAAAGATCATTTACATACTAAACTTTTCTTACATACTAATGGATTAATCTTCACCTTTCATTTTTATTTAATTTAATTGATGAGATTAATCTCAACAATTAAAAATAAAAAAATAAAATAAAAAATAAAATAAAAACAACTTCCACCATTTTTTTCAAATATTAATATCATTCAAACCGTTAATCGTTAAGCGAAAAAATATATACCATTACGACGAGCATTTAATTATCTTTCTATAGATAGACACTTTAATATACTTTCGACAAAAAAAAAAAAAAAAAAAATCGTATTTCTTACCTTTTTTTTTTACGTTTTTTTTTTTTTTTTTTTTTCATTACTGAAATTTGCATGAAAAAATCACATGTGATTAAACACAAATTTGAATATTCTAATAATATCACTTGTGATATTAGTGTTATTTATTTTTTTATTTTTTTGATTTAACACTATTATCACATGTGATATTATTAGAATATTCAAATTAGTCTTTAATCACATCTGATTTCTCATGCTATTTTCAGATACAAAGAAAAAAGAAAGAAAAAAAGACGAAAAGACGTAAAAAAATGTGAAAAAACAAAAAATAAAAAATTTGTCGAAAGTATAACAAAGTGCTCGTCTATAGATAGATAATTAAATATTGGTCGTGACGGTATAATTTGTTTTGTATAACGATTAACGGTTCATGAGATATTTAAATTATAAAAAATATGTGAAATATTAAAATATTTTTAATCTCAACCATTGATTTCATTTTAAAAAGATGGTACAGATGAGTATTTGGTATTTGAAAAAAGTTTGGTATGTAAAATAACTTTCCTCTAGGTATATAAAGGTATGCTTGGTAGGAGGTTATGGGGGTGGGAAATGGTAAAGATAATGAAAAAAGATGATTGTTAGAATATAATGCAAGGCAAATGTTCGATATATATCTTATATTTGTCATAAGAATCAAAAATCAAAAAAATATAAACTTTCACCCTTTTTAAAAAAAAATTAAATATCTCGCAAACCGTTAATCGTTACGCGAAAAAAAATCATAACATCGCGACGAAAATTAAATTATCTTTCTATAGATATGTATTATTATATACTATCGACGAACTTTTTTTTATTCAAAATTTTCGCCCAGAAAAATCACACTGATTTTTACAAATCACATGTGATTTTTATAAATCATAAGTAATTTTTCTGGGCGAAAATTAAAAAATGGTCGAAAGTATAGAGAAATGCATATCTATAAATAGATAATTTAATTCTCATCGCGATGGTGTATTTTTTGTAGCTTGAAGATTTATCGTTTGCAAGATATATTGTTTTAATAAAAATGGTGAAAATGGTTTTTTATTAATCTATATGAAAAATGAATGGCTAAGATTGCTTCTTTCGATTTATGACAAATATGATATCTATATTGATCTCATCTCTATAATGCAATGACCCATTACCAAATAGTGGTTAATGGGTCATTACCCAATAAATTGGGAGGAATGTTTTTCTTTCCCTTCCTTTCTCCACCATTATCATTGTCTTTCCTTTTCCCTTTCCCGAATTTGAACGACGCACACTCTAAGTTTTGTATTTTGTTACACAACAAGTATATTTTCCCGCGCTAAGCTGCAGGGCGGGCGTTTTTTTGAGCGGAACTGTGTTAATGATTGTTATGCAAATGGGTTAGTTTGCACTCATGGCCGATTTCATATGTTTGGGTGTTTGTTAATTGTTAGAGATAATACAGATTTGTACGTTATAAATGAATCATTTATTACTATAAGAACCGAGTTAAAATATAAATAAGAACAGTTCCCAACGTTTTAAAAACGAATTGTGTGATCAAGGTGGATTTACCAAAATGGGTCAGAAAAGTGTTGCGTTATTTAAGTTTATATAACCTATAAAAAGTAGCGAGTACTCGTGTTACTGCGGGAGTGTTGCACGAAGACATGGAAGAATTTTGTTAATGTTTATTTAGATGAAAGTGTAGGTGCAATTATATGGATGAAAAGACGTATCAAATTTTATTAATCTACAACCTTTGAACCTAATAATATTATAAACATTAAGACATTATATGAAGTCAGTTAAAATACAAATGGCTTGTGACTTAATCTTAAGCTTTGATTTTCTAATTTCACTTCTGCAAGTGATTCGTTGGCAATTTCCTTATCATGATTTAGATCCTTGCCTATTTCTTCAATTTGGGTTGTTATTTTCAAAAAATTGCAAGAGGGAGACAAAAAGACTTTATAATCAGAATCAGTTGTTTGATTGCGCAATAAATTTATACATAGAAGTGACAAAAAAAGTGACATTTTTTATGAAAAAAATGGAGATAGTTGTTAGAAGATTAAATTGTAAGTATCTCAAATGAAGTTGTAAAATAGTAACCAGAACAATCTTATTTTACTATACGATACTTTATTGCATCTATAAGTAAACATAATTATCTAAATAGCTTGATCCCTATATGATCAGTTTCTCTATGCGAATTCATACACGGATACGCCCCCAAATACCCTGCAAACACGTAAACTGGAAACACAAAGACGTACTTCGTACACGATCATTAATATATCTTCCGCTCATTTCAATCATAAAGACCTACCTCTTTTGCGATCATTAACATATCCTCTAGGGACTGGTAGCCATCGAACGTTTTAGCCGACTCCATCCCTAGTGAGAATTGTGTGGGTCCAAACACGTCGGATTTGAAGACTTTGCAGACTCCTTCCACATTTGATGTTTAACAGCCAAATAAATAAGATTGAACATATTTTTAGACATTATCAAAGAACAGATATTCTAGTTGGACTAAGTAATTGGGAATACCTGATGAGTATGTGCATAAGCCAATGATGTCTCTTGCCTCTGCCTTATAATATAGACCAACTACATATGCAAAATCGTACATAGAAACTGATATCACTAAATTTAAAACCTTGATATATAAATCGATAATCGAATTTACCTGATACGCAAGCCCAAAAACAATCCCAATTGGCTTAACCTGATCCTCATGTGGCCTATTGTCCAACTCACAACATTCACTAAGCTTACCAAAAGCCATAAAACCGTGACAATCTCATACAGTTTGAAACGAATTTTTTCGATCTTCCACATATTAATTAATATTAACAAAACTGTTAAAAAGAAAAACTAAAACCGAGCAAACCAACATACCTGTATCTTGAAATTATTCGTAAACCGAAGGAAAGTACTTCAAAGCAATTAGGGTTGACAAAATTACATCACACGCCATAAGTAACACGAAAAAATCAACATCAGAATCCTAAAATCTGAACCTTTAAACCATTGAAACAACACGAATATAACTAATCAATACCCACGTTATAAAATAATCAAACCTGAAGAAAAAAAATGAAAGATTTTTATCAACACCTATAAGTAAGCCAAACAGCCCCTAAGAAATAAACTTACCAAAACCAAATTCTTTGAGGACTTTCATCAAACACATAGTAGGCACCTATCCGTTCACCTATGAACCACAACATCTTCATTAACTTTGAATATCACCTCTCGGCCTATGTATCTATGGGAAGTCGGCAGGGAGGCCCGAAACGACAAAACCCAATTTTTTTTAAAAAATGCCAGCTTGTTAAAAAGTTTAACGACATGAGCATTGGCAAACACAACTATGTTTTGTGCATCTTGCCATGTTAAGTGGTACAAAAGCGGCCAGGCCCGGTGCATTTGAGCATAACAGCAATCACAGATGATGTACATCCAAGGTTGCGGAAGTCGCTAGGCGCTCCTAGGTCGGCTGACTGGGGAGTTGGGAGTACTCGGGCTAGGCGGGGAGTACTCGGACATGGTATAATATAAAGAAATTACATTTATGAAAATTATATACATGCCAAATATCATAAGTTTAATAACTATTAACAAAATACATGCTAAAAATTAAAATACCCACCTATATCCAACCATCATTATACCCAAAAAGGATACTTCATACTTGTTCACAGTTCAAAAGCCAAACAAAGCATTTTTCAAGTTCCAACAATCTAACAATAATCAAGGTAAATCAAAATAAACATTTACATCTCTTATTCCAAGTTATCTCCATTTTCTTCGTTGATGTTAACCCCATCCGATTCATATTCAACCTCGTCTTCCAATTCATCATCATCCTCAGATACAAATTCGTCCTTATCAAGTTCTCTCAATCTAGAACTTCGGCGATTTTCCAAAGATTCATCGTCACCTAAAGAAGGTAACAAAAAAATATGACTTGCTAACCTGGAGCTTTGAATCGGCAGGAAGGAGAAAGGTATTGTTGAGCGAGTAAATGAAAAGACCCCGAAAAAATATTAGGTTTGTAGGGTTTTTTATTTAAGTCAAACTCGGCTATTGACCGAGTTGAGCCGAGGAGACCGAGTATACCCGACTTTGACCGAGTTTGACCGAGGACGAGTAGATATGCCCGACTAACCATAAATCGCTTCAGTCCACTTCCGAGCACCGAGTAGTCTTCGAGTACAAGGCCGAGTTAGCCGACTTTTACAACACTGTGTGCATTGTGTGTCAATATTAGGAAATGAACAGTACCTTGTATGCTTTATTTGTCGATACTAAAATGTTGGGAATTATCACAAGGTTCGAAGAAGGCTTAATGAAGAACAAACTTAAGTTAAGTCTGGTAGCTATGATATTAAGTCTAGTTGTTAGTTAAGTCTGGTTTTGTAATAGTTAAGTCTGGTAGTTATGTTAACTCGGGTCAGTAAAGTTAGGAAAGTTTGTTAGTATTAAGTTAGGAAAGGATATGTATGAGTTAGGTATCTTTATAGAAGATACGTAAATATCTTTTCACACGGTTTTTGTAATTAGGGTTTCCTTCAAGTATAAAAGGAACCCTAAAGATCATTATTATGTACGTACGAATTGTGTGAGTTAGTGAAATATACGAAGTTAGTTATAACTCTGTGTTCTTCATTGTTCTTGTTAATTTTCCGCGTTCACACTAACAATTGTGTAAGAGTTTCTCACTTGGATTGATTTGGATTTATTCAAGTCATCCACTAAGTAATCAAAGGCTACTTAGAGATCCATACAATACGTGGACCAACAAGTGGTATCAGAGCCTTTAGAGAGACTCTGAATTCGAAGAATACAACACCACAAACAAATTCTCAATCAATTCACCCTACACAATGTCTGGTCTTGAGCAACCTATCAACACTGAAACTTTTTCAAACCATAACAGTGAGGATGAGAGATCAAACCATGAAGAAGAAAACCCTGAAACCAGCACCTCTAAATCACAACCAACCATCCCTACAACCACCACCATATCCAACATTAAGCTTCCAATACTAAAGAGAGAAGAATATGATATATGGGCCATGGAGATGGAACATTACTTGGAGTACATTGACAGTGAAGTTTGGAAGGTTATTCAGAAGGGAAATTCAAAGAAAAGGGTTTCAGTTGGTACAGATGGGCAGATTAGAATATTACCACCATTGACTGCTGAGGAGATACGGGCTGTGGAAAAGGAGAAGAAGGCAAGAACCTTGCTGCTTATGGCTATTCCAAAGGAACATCTACAAAGGTTTCATGGTATGATAGATGCCAAGGAGATTTGGGAGGCCATTAAGAAACGTTTTGGAGGGAATGCAAACTCTAAAAAGATGTAGAAGGCTGTTCTTAAACAGCAATTTGAAACATTCAGTGTTTCAAAGGCTGAAGGATTGGAAAAGGGTTATGACAGATTTCAACATCTTCTGTCACAGCTAGAGGCACATGGTGCTGCTGTATCTGATGAGGATGCCAATCACAAGTTTCTTAGGTCTCTACCTCAAGAATGGGCAAATGTGTCAATGACTATGAGGATGAAGGATGAAGTTGACTCAATGACCCTAGATGACCTGTACAACAATCTTAGGATTTTTGAACGGGACATCAATGAAACCACTCAGGCATCTCCTAGTTCTTCAAATGTTGCTTTTGTGTCTCAAAGCAAAGGCAACACTTATAAGATTAAGTCTGGCAGTGTTAAGTCTGGTGTTTATGAAGCTTCTACAAGGGAAAGAACTGCTCCTACAGGCTTTGCAGATGAGGTGATTCACTCATTCTTCGCCAATCAACAAGAAGATGAGAGCTTTATCAGTGAAGATTTGGAGCAGATAAATGATGCTGAGGTAGAAGAGATGGACATCAAATGGCACACTGCCATGATTGCTCTGAGGGTAAAAAGGTTTCAAAAGCAGTATAGGAGGTCTATTAAGTTCAATAACAAGTCTCCAGTTGGGTACACTAGAAGGACAGTTGAATGCTACAATTTTCATAAGCATGGACACTTTGCTAGAGACTGCACGGAGAAGTCTGCTGATGGTATAGAAAGAAAGATGAACAGGATGACAAGCTGGAAAGGAACCAGATGAGTATGGTGACGTTGGAAGCTGGAGCTATTAACTGGAATGAGCACACAAAGGAGAATGAAGAGTCCAGTCATGCACTCATGGCCATTGGTTCTAGTAATGAGGTACCATTATGTTCCAAATTATGTACTGATTCCTATAATCATGTTAAGGCTTTGTGTGATGAGCAGTTGACACTGATAGGTGACCAAGAAGCACAAATTTTAGCTTATAAAAATGCTCTAAAAACATTAGAAGCACAAAAAGGCACCCTTCAGAAACAACATGCTGATTTAAATGAAAAATTATTCTTTCAGGCTAATAAAATATATGCACAAGATGAAAAAATTAAAAGATATAGACAACTTGGCCTAAGAATACAAAAAGAGAGGGATGATTTGAGAAAACGTGTTGATCAGTGGAATAACTCTAATAACAATCTGTTTAAATGTTGGGATTCTCAAGTGAGGTCAAATAAGAAACATGGCTTAGGGTATGAGGAGGATGAGAAAAAGGCTATATTTAAGCATAGAGAGGATGACTATAAAGGTAAACCTTTATATAATCGGTTTGTTAAGGCTGATGATTTCAAGGGAGTTCCACATCCATTGAGTGGAGACTATACTCCTCTTGAAAAAGAGGAGTTAGATGACTCTCTATTTGTGTATGGAAAAAGAGGTCCTCAAATGCCTGAGTCAACCACCTCAGAGGACAAAACTAGTGAGTATTCTACTTGTCAATCTAATGACACTGAAGGATCCATTGGTGATGTCTCTGACCACTCTAAGTCTGAGTCAAAAAGTGAAGTAAAAGAGAGTCCTGAACCTAAGATTGTTAAGGAAAGTGAACCTATTATGACTGAACCAAAACCCCAAACAGTTAAACCTAGTTGTGTCAACCACATAAAATCTCCTAGGGAATCTGTTGCAATGAATGAGTCACCCAAAAATGATAGAGTTCACAGAGAAGTTAGGAGTAGTTACACTTACACTCCTAAGAGATGTTTTGTTTGTGGAAGTCTAAGTCACTTGATTAGAGATTGTGACTTTCATGAGAAGAGAATGAAAAGAGAGGCTGAACTTAAAAGGATGAATGTGAATACTGGTAATGTCAATAGTAAACCAGTATGGAGTAAGGTTAACAGAATCAATCATGCCAACCAATTTGTCCCCAGACCAGCCCAACATGTTAACTCTACCCGACCAAACTTTAACATTAATTCTGGTAGACCAAATATTAAGTCTGGTTTGAGGAACTTTAATTCGGGTAGGCAAAATTTAAATTCTGTGAGGCCTAAAGTAAGTTCTGGTTATGCTAATCAAATGAGACCCAGACAGCCTTTCCACAAACCACAAGTGAATACATATAATCAAAGAAACCATTTTCATAAATCTTATTCACCTGTGAGAAGACCAATTGCTAAGAATACAGCACAACCTTCAAATTCTAATGCTGTAAAGGGTAATGGGGGTTCTGCTGTTAAGACCTCAGCATGTTGGTCTTGGGATCCATTCAAGAATGAATACACCTATAAATCCCAAAGCAACAGTGGATCAGTTTCATATAAGACCTTTAAATATGTTGATCCACAAGGCGGACCCAAGCCTACTCAGGCATGGGTTCCTAAGAGAAATTGACTTCTCTTCTTATGTTTTGTAAAGTTTGTATACGTTTTTAAGTCTTGTAATTTTATTTTTTAATAGTTTAATGGTTTTCAACTTTTCTAGTACGATTGTTTCTTTGTGTTTTGTGCTTAACTTTGTTTTGCAGTTGTCAACTCTTTATTGTTGCTAATAATTAATTTATGGCAAAATGAAACTAAAGGACCATGGAGTTTTTATTCATAATCAACATGTTACATTCAAGGATGCAGCCTACAACGCAAAATAAGATAAAAGCCTAAACATAAACAAGCCAAACGTCAACACCTACTTCTTCCTTTTTCCCTTGTCCTTCAAGTCAGGCATGGTTTTCTTGGTCCCTTTCTCCCCAAGTAGATCTCTCACCTTTAGGCTTAAGAGTCCTAGAACCTGCTTGTTTGGTTTTGGATGAGGCAACACAATGCTGTTCTTAGAAGACACATTTTTTGAAGCCTCTACTGCTTCATCCTCTGGTTCTTTTACAGTAAGATCATAAGAAGCTAGCCAACGTTTAAGCATTGTCTTCTTTGATATCTTGTTCCTTAGGCGTGAGGTGTAGCCAGGTGGAAAATAGCCTTCCCATCCTCCGTCAGATGACTCAGAAGACGAGTCGGATGAAATCTCCAAGATGTTTGATGGGGTAGAATCCATTGTGTTGAAAAAGTTTTCTCTTTGATATAAGATGATTTGGTGTTGACTATAAGGGGCCTTTTATAGAGAATATCAAGGTTTAAGTCCCTTAAATGCTCGGTTGGTGTATGAATTAACTCCTTGCAGGCATTGGGTTAATTATGGTACTTTTGGAAAGTTGACCAAAGTTTTATTTTTTTTAGATAAGTATCGTTGTTAGTTTGAGTTAAAAAAAATGCAATTAAGGGGAGGTAATGTACATTTAAGGGGAGGTTAAATGTCTAGTGTATTAAAGTCAGGTAGCTTTAAATTTTTAAATCTGGTAGTTTTTCTAATTGCATTTACTTGCAATTTTGCTTGCTTTGTCTCTTTTTCTGGCTGTTGGATCTAACATTTGCAGAAAAACTTGGATTAGTGATGATGTGAAGTCTGGCGATTGTTAAATCAATGTGTAAGTCAACTTCCTTGGTTAAGTCTGGTAAGTGGATGATTAAGTCGGGTTGACCAACTTTAAGTCTGGTAGTGTATCTGGTAATTAAAATATTACCGTTAGGTCTGGTCAGTCAAAATAACGTGTTTTTATATAAAAATATTACCGTTAAGAATTTTCGAGAATAAGAGGTATATAAGGACAAAATTGACAAATCTTTTTCACTTTTATCTTTATTTACTTCTAAATTTGAACACCGTTATTTTCGGCTAACTACTCTGCTTTTATATTACATATACGCCAAACCCTAACAAATTCTCAACCAGACTTAAATCATTTGCTTATCGATGGCTTCTCTAAAGTTTGTTGACAAGCACAATCAGGTTGGCTTCTTGAAGAAACCAACTCAAAGTGAGGGCTTCGAACAAATTGTGGATTTTATGCGTGGCTCACATATTCGGTATGCTTTACTTCATAATCCCACTATTTATGTGTCCCTTGTCAAGCAGTTCTGGAGGTCGGTTACCTCTGAGACTCTTGATGATGAGACACCATGTTTAAGGGCTAAAATAGATACTAGCGCTTTTACTGTTACTGAAGCTTCCATTAGGAGTAGTCTCAAATTGGATGATGCCTCAGGGGAATTTACTTTGCCACGTGAGGAAATTTTAGAAGGAATGCAAAACATCGGTTATCCCACTGATGGTTCTTTTACTTTTTGGAAAAACTATTTCACACCACAGTGGAGGTTTTTAATTCATCACCTGCTCCAATGCCTAAGTCCCAAGAGTGGTGGATGGGATCAATTTGGAAGCAAAATTGCTTTCTGCATTGGTTTGCCTATCACTTGGAAGGAAATTTAACTTTTCAAAACTTATTTTTGAAGGCATGGAGTCCAATGCTAAAAAGCCAAAGTTTTTTATGTATCCTAGGTTTCTGCAAATGGTTTTAAACTTTGAAACTTCAAACAAAGTGCAAACATATGAGTGTGTGGTTTTCACATCAAAATTATTTGCTAACATGAAGAGAAATTTCAAAAGGGCCCATAGGCCTTTACTTCCTGCTATGCTTGTTGGTACTAACAATGCAGGTACATCTGAGGATATACAAGAGTCATCTGATGAGGAGCAATCTCAGGAACAACCAAGATCCCCAACTCCCACACCCATTCCTACACCAACACCTTCACCACAACACAGTCCTTCATCTGCTGAGAGACAACCTACACCTATTCCACAGTCCCCTCCATCACATGTTCCAAGTCCTGCACAGGAGGAGGAACGTGCCTCAATGTCTGTGGAAGAGCTTCAAACCTTAGTTCCAACTTTGCTTAAGAAGGTGACTACTTTGGAGAAGTCCAACAAAGCACTCAGTGAAGCTGTCATCACTTTGGTGAGGAAAGTAAAGAAACTGGAAAAGGCTATGGAGGATAAGGGTGTTCAATTTGATGATCAAGAAGGAGAAGCTGAAAATTCTTCCAAACAGGGGAGGACTTTAGATGCAGAACATAGATTTCAAACACCAGTTCAAGAGAAAGGCACAAATTTTAGTCCAGAAGCAATGGAAGTAGCAGAGACATTGGCTCAATCCTTAGGCAAGATCAAAGAGAAGAAAAAGGGAAGAAAACTAATTCTAAATGACAAGGATTCTGCTGAGGAAGGAGTTGATAAGTCTGATGCTAAGTCTGGTCAGGATAAGTCTGGTGAAGAAAGTTCTGAGGCTGTTGCTGGTAATAAGAGAAAAGGGAAGGAGATTGTCTTTGAAAATCCTCAATCTAAGAAAAAGAAAAGTCTTGAAAGGGAAGAACAAGCAAACCTGGCTGAGATTGAGAGGATTAAAGCACAAGATCTTGCTGAGAAAGAAAGACAGGAACAACAAAAGAAGGAAGATGCACTTTATGCAAGAAGATTGGCTGAAGAGTCTGATGATCCATTTACACACCTGATAAATGTTGATGATGAAGTAAGAGCTAAGTATGAGGAGATCAAAGCTGTTGAAGGATTGACTGCTGAAGAAAAGTCCAAACAGTTAGCAGAGTTTATAAATTCAAGAGCTTCTGATGATACTTTAGGTGGATTTTTGGAAAAGATCAGACAAACTCAGAAGAAAACAAAAGTTCCTAAGAAAATGACTATGGCAGAAAAGAGGCATGACATGAAAATGTATCTAAAGAATCAAATGCATCTATCTTGTTGATTATGAGGAAGTACAAAGATTTTGTTTTCAGAGTAAAAAGGTGAAAGAAAGTGATCATGTTATTAAAGCAGATAAGATGATTGAGAAAGTATCAGAGGTTGAGGTTGAAATGGCTTCAACTGAAGTAAGAAAAGAAGAAGAGGTGAAGAAGTCTGTCACAGTGTTTACAAGAAGAAAAAGTATGGCAAGAAAAGGTAAACACAAGAAGGTGATTGAAGAAGAGGAATTAGAGGAAGAACCTTCATCTGAAGGAGCCACCATGGGGACTATTGAAAGCACAAAGGAACCAACTAAGGTAGTCAAGTATCAATTTATCATGACTGGTGAAAGAGCTGCATATCAGATTATAAGGGAGGATAATTCTGACATTGTTTATATGAATTTTGCTGGAATTCTAAATGATGTGAATAGGGAGGATCTTCAAGAACTTTATCAGTTGGTGAACATTAAATATGGAGATCATCCACCTGAAGATGAATTTGAAAGAGTCTTTTGGGGTAATTTGAAGGTGATGTTTGAGCCACCAACTAAGTCAGATATAGTGTGGAAACTTCCTGAAGAACAAAATATAGTCAGCTGGAGATACTTTCATACCTGCAAGGTACATTGTGTTTCATTAAAGAATGCTGATATTTATATGCTTGCAGAAGTGGAATATCCTTTATCATCAAGTGTTTGCAAGGAAATGATGAGCAAAAAGTTGTATGCTGGTAAGAAGGATGAAGGATATGAGATGTTATTGGATTTGATAAAGAGGCAGTCTTTGAAGGATGTGGCTTAAGGGTGTTTGAAAGAATTTTCAAGATGATAAGTGAGACTATTGGAACTTCTCACTTGGTGGAGGTGCATAGCACTAACACAACAAAAGGTTATCAGTCCACCTTGTCTCATCCACACAAGGACTGACTAATCCTGAGCAAACGGCTACTGTTAAAGATAGCTTAAATACCGTTTATGGCTGACAATTTGCCAAAAATTGTATGGTATTCAACTCACCATATCTGTGTTTGTGAAGAGTTGACTAGCCCACAAGATTATGGCTTGTGGTAAAGGCTGTGGAAAACCATAAATGGTAATCAATTCACCATTATGAGGTGCTTTCCATCAAAGAATTGGCTAGTCCAAAAGGGTACAGCTTTTGGTAAAGACATCACAAACCTGTTGATAGTTGATGATTTACTAAAAATCATATGGTTATCAATGTACCATGGTCTTACACACCAAAACATTTGGCTACTCCAGTAGTGATGGCTATTGGTAAAGAGACATCAAATCCATTAATTTTCAATGATTCACCTCTCACAGGAGTTTACACACTTGAAAGTGATGAGAATAGATATGAAACTTAACAGGAATTGATGTACAAAATGTCATGGTTGCTGGAAAGATTAAGTGGATGGCATATCAGATGGTGAAAAGATCAAGTTGCTGCATAAAGAATCAAATTTGCAGATTTAAAGTGATTTGAAGATCAAGATAATTCCAAGTGTTTAAAGTTTAATCCTCAAGAGCTTACACAGAAGGAACTTGAAGTTCATGGAACATGAAGATCAAGTTAGGGGAGGATTGTTGGGAATTATCACAAGGTTCGAAGAAGACTTAATGAAGAACAAACTTAAGTTAAGTCTGGTAGCTATGATATTAAGTCTGGTTGTTAGGTAAGTCTGGTTTTGTAATAGTTAAGTCTGGTAGTTATGTTAAGTCTTGTTGACTTAATAGTTAAGTCGGGTCAGTAAAGTTAGGAAAGTTTGTTAGTATTAAGTTAGGAAAGGATATGTATGAGTTAGGTATCTTTATAGAAGATACGTAAATATCTTTTCACACGGTTTTTGTAATTAGGGTTTTCTTCAAGTATAAAAGGAACCCTAAAGATCATTATTATGTACGTACGAATTGTGTGAGTTAGTGAAATATACGAAGTTAGTTATAACTCTGTGTTCTTCATTGTTCTTGTTAATTTTCCGCGTTAACACTAACAATTGTGTAAGAGTTTCTCACTTGGATTGATTTGGATTTATTCAAGTCATCCACTAAGTAATCAAAGGCTACTTAGAGATCCATACAATACGTGGACCAACATAAAAGTTGATGTTCTGTTCCTGTGAGAGTTAATTTTTTTTCGCATATTCGCAACTACAGTTCCATGAAAGATGTTGATCAACAATACGGTTCAATTATGAAAGAAAGATGGGAAACGAAAGAGGACGGTGCGAAGAAGTACCATATTGTTAATCAGGGCCTTTTGTGGAACTGCAGTTATGAATATGCGAAAAAAAAATTAACTATCACAGGCACAGAACATCAACTGTTAGTATCGGCAAATAAAAAAATACCAGCTAGTCTTCATTTCCTAATATTGACACACGATGTAGAACATCTGTGTTTGCTCTTATGGTCAAATGTAGAGGACCGATTATCATAAACTTTTGTACAACTGAACCTGCCAAGATGCGTAAAAGACGGTCGTCCAGTAAAGTGGAGTAAGACTGTAGATTAAAAATATGATAATCATGCATATAGAAAGGTAGTTATTAGGCTCAGATTTTATAACAAAATAGGGTGAAAAAGATGTATGACCAGTCATGGCTGCAAACAAAGACGGTTGCATAATGATGCCATCCAGTCATTGTCGTGCCAAGTTACGGTTACAATCTTTAAGTACCCAATTCATTAGTTTCAGAAAATAGGTTTTACTCATCATAGCCCTACCCTAAGTAAAGCAACGAATGACGGTTTTCAGGAAAATAAATGCCATGCATAAAACAAACGACGTTGTTGGATATTTGAAACCATTGTGACACCTTCTCATTGGCTGTTGGGTTACGCCAACATTTACTGTTCACTTATGTGTGGTTTAACGATGCTGTTAATCATGTACAGATGGTTTAATGATGCTGCTAATACACATTGGTATGGTATTAGCACGATAATTTATTTGTCTGTATACTCATATGCAATCTCGATCATACATGTGTATATTTATGATCTACACAACTGACAATGAAGCTTGTTAAAGATTGCAGATACCATTAGGGTCAGATTTTAAAATCGGAAATGGTCAAAAAACTTAGACTACTGCCACAGCTGCAAATAAACACGGTTGCATAATAGCAAGTATGCTACCATGCCATCCGGTGATTGCCTCGCCAAGTTACGGTTGCGATTGCGTTTGACAAATATAATCTGATTCACTAATCAACACTTAATCATCATATGCCATTACTATACTGCATTTTTCATAACTGATAAAAAATGGACTTATTTGATTTTGTGATTTAAAAAAAACTGATATGGTTAAAAATTAACCTAATCCAAACACTGACTTAGTATAAAATTCATAAACATTTTCTAACTGTTTAGACGACACTGTCTATCTAATTATATCAAAAGGTAATAACTTAAATCATTATTGATAACCAATTTGAAACACCACTGAACATGATATTTTCAGGTAAAAGTGAAAACTCACCGATGTTGACACCAAAACCTCTATTCATGGGAGCATATTACCCAAAGAAAAAACCTGGGAACAATGAAAAACCAATAAAAAGATATCTCGGTAACGAAAACTATAGGGGCTGTATTGGCAACATAAAAAGTAGCATATGTTTTTAAATATTTGGTGGTTTACCAAAAACAGAGTTGCCAACAAATACCTTAACAACGTTGCCTGTAAAGATCTTTACCTTGGGAATCTGCAAAATGAATCTAGTTAACCTCCAAATTAACAAAATCATAATTTCAATTAAACATTAAAATAAAAAAAATATCCAAAGGTTGAGGCAACATGTTTCTTTTACTGTCAGATTTACTTGTAACGGGGCAAAAGTAATATTTTTTGTTGCATATTGGCAATTCTAGTTCCACAAAAGGTCCTGATCAATAATAGCGTACAATTCTTAAAGATAGATGGGGAGGAGAAGAGGATGGTTCATCATTGGCTTTTGCAATCAACATTGGAGTCAGCAGCGTCTCCTCATCTCATATACCCAATATTCGATTGTAAAACTGTCCCAATGCCAACATAGCTGGAAGCTCTTATCCCCCTCTCCAGTTCCTTTTGTTACTTCAGTTAGACTTTACACAATGACCTGAACCAGACGCATTGCTAGCCGACTGAAGTAACAAAAGGAACTGGAGAAGAAAGGTCAGAGCAGGTAGCTACATTGAACATCATGTGTCAATATTAACAAATGAATAATACATGTTATTATTTGTTTGCCAATATTGACATCCAATATTTAACGTTTGTGATAGAAAAGAGCCTTTTATGAAACTGAATTTGGCAATATGCAAAAAACAGATTCAATGGATGACATAAATCATTTCCAATGGTGCTATTGATTTTGAAAAACACGCTCAGATCTGCAATTCATTGAGCCACCCTACGCACCCACCATGGCTGCAACCATATAAGAGTCCTGGTTACCGTGCCAAGATACGGAGATGCGTGAGACACACATATGTAAAGTTAATACGCAGAAAGTTCATCATTGCCTTTTGCGTAACAGGTATAAAGCAGCATACTTAACCCTTCTGAGCTCCCTTACAGTTCCTTTTGTCGTTTCAACTTCCTTTATGCAAAGGCCTCCACCAAGCGATTTGCTAGATTGTTGAAAAAACAAAAGGAAATGAATGGGACCTCAGAATGGGTAACTATGATGAACAGCGTATGTCAATATTTGAAAATGAAGAATGTGGTGGACTTTAAAGGAGAAAGAATCTGGCTGAACATGCATAAAACAATTTGAGCCTCTATAAAAATGAACATCAATTCGATAATGAAAAGGGAGCATAGGTAAGTTTCTATAAAAATGTAGACCAATTAGATTACAAGTGCCAATAATCATAGGTGGAAACGCTTACCTCCCTCTGAAATTCCTTTTGTTATTTATACGGTCTTTAACCAATGGTCTGCACCAAACGTATTGGTAGGTCGTTCAAATAGCAAAAGGAATTCGAGGGGAAGATAAGAGCAACCATCTAAGTTGGATGTTCCATGTTTGTTATACAAAATTTGTTGGGGATTGTTGTTCGTACCATGACACACTTTGGTACTTTGAGCCTCCACTTGAAATCCCATTGCCATGTCGATGAAATATGTGCAAAGGTTTACGCCAAACCCATTGCAATAAAAGTGACATAGGAATGGGTTTTCGAGGGGAAGCTCAAAGTACCAAGGTGTGACGAAGAAAAAATTGTCGATTCTAGAAAAGCATGTGAGTATTAGGACTCGTGTTGGATGGGATAATGAAGGAGTGTGGCCTGTCATGAACAATACACACTATATCATTATCACAATCAACACGCCTCAATTATTAGAGCCCATCTATCAAACGATGTATATGGGTTCCATTGCTTAATTTGACCGAGTTCCCTAAAACCATTGGTGTGCTTGATAGACAAATGGTTTTAAAGAACTCGGTCAATTTAACCAATGGAACACAGCTACATCGTTAGATAGATGTGCCCTAATAATTGAGGTTTTCAAGGTGAAGTTCAATTTAGCAAGGTGTGTATGGCCACATTACTTTGTAGATGGGTGGTTTTAGATCATAAAAAAGAGGGGAATTCAAAAAACAACATAGTAAACGCTTCTTAGGTCCCCTACAGTTCCTTTTGTCATTTCAACTCCCTTTGTGCAAAGGGCTGCACCAGCCAAATTGCTAGATTGTTGAAATAACAAAAGGAACTGTATGGAAACTTAGTGTTGGGAATTAAACCAACAGTTAGTACTGCCAGGCTAAATGTTTCAACTGTTGGAGAATAACACAAGCAGTACTAACTGCCAGTACAAACAATTTGTACTGCTTATGTTCTGATAACGTGTAATATGATAAGTATAGAAAAGATTTAGTGAATATCCTATTTAGTTAGAGTTATACGGATATTATAGTTATCCTGCAAAGGACTTCTTGTTCTATAAAAGGAGATCCTAGGTTAGAGTTTATGTATGATTAATTCATAGAGATTCAAGGTTTTGTAACCCTAGTGATTGTTGAAGATCACTCGTATTATTGATAATAAGATTGAATCATTTTGGTTAAACATTGTCTTCATTGTTCATAAATATTACTGTTCCATTCATTCATATACACACAATATCTTCTAAGTATTAACTAGTAAATTCCTCGTGCTAGTTAGTATCACTCAAAGTATCTCTAACACAAGGCGTGTGTTCAGATCCTCTCAAGTGGTATCAGAGCCAGGTTCTGATACATTGAATTAGAAGATCCAGAAGAACTCTTTCAACAAGGAAGATGGACATGGAGACAACCCAAACTAAAGTTGCTGCAAAGTTGCCAATCCTTAAGCCTAATGAATTCGATATGTGGAGGTTAAGGATAGAGCAATACTTCCAGGTGCAAGATTATGCACTCTGGGAAATCATAGAAGAAGGGAACTCATTCAAGCCTACAACTACTACGTCATCTGTTGAGGGTAAGACAGAGACTGTTGTGCAGACAAAGCCTATTACTGCAGAGGAGAAGATTCAGATGAAGAATGATCTCAAGGCAAGAAGCATGTTGCTGATGACCATTCCAAACGATCAACTATTGAACTTCAGCAATTTCAAGGATGCCAAGCAGTTGTTTGAAGCTATTGTTGCTAGATATGGTGGGAATGAAGCCACCAAAAAGACTCAGAAGACACTCCTCAAGCAACAATTTGAGAACTTCTCAACAACTAGCAATGAATCACTGGATCATATGTTCAACAGTTTACAGAAGCTTGTGAGCCAACTTGCAGTTCTTGGAATTGAAATACCATAAGAAGATTTAAATTCCAAATTCCTGAGAAGTTTACCATCAGAATGGGCTATGCATGTTGTTGTCTGGAAGAACAAGCCAGACATTGATTCTATGAGTCTGATGGACTTGTATAGCAATTTCAATATTGTGGAGCAAGATGTGAAGAAGAATGCTGGAACAAGCTTAAGTTCTGGGAATATGGCATTTGTGTCATCTCCTAGTAACTCAAGTTCTGAAGAAGTGAAGGTTGGTGCAGCAGTTGGTACTGCTAGTTCAAATATTGGTATTGCTAGCACATCAAGCAGTACTAAAGGCATTATGGATGAGACCAATGTTGTGCATTCCTAACAACCCAGCATAATGGATCCATGTTGACATATGAAGACCTTTAAGAGATCAATGATGATGATCTGGAGGAGATGGATATTAAATGGCAAATATCTCTTCTTAGCATGAGGGCTAAGAAATTCCATTTAAGAACAGGGAAGAAGATTACTATAAACAGCAATGATACTGCTGGTTATGACAAGTCAAAGATTGAATGCTATAATTGCCATAAGATGGGTCATTTTTCAAGGGAGTGCAGAAGGCCAAGACAACAAGATGGAAAGAACAGAAGCTATGGAACCAAGACCAAGGAAGTGGAGATCACTGACTCAAGCTCAAAGGCTATGGTAGCCATTGATGGTTTAGGATTTGAGGAAGCAGCACCTACTGAGATGACACTCATGGCTTTCTCTGATTCTGAGGTACAAGTTTCTAAATGTTCTAAATCATGTGATGCTTTAAAAGAACTAGAAACTCTTAGGAAACATTATGATGAAAAGAGAATAGAGCTAAACAAGACCAGTTTTAATTTGGCAAATCATAAGAGGGGTTTAGCTGTCTTAGAAGAGCAAATTGTTCATTATAAAAGCAATGAGTCTAGTTTTTCTGATACTGTAGCTGTGCTTAAAAAAGACATATTTTTTAGAGATGCTGAAATTAGCATGTTAAAAGCTGAGGTTGATAGACTTAAACAAGATAAAGAAAACATTCAATTAAGTGTTGACACTCTTGAATACACATCAAAAGGAGTTCAGAAATTAATTGAATGCAAATAATCAACAAGGCTAAATCAGGTCTAGGTTATAAGTCTGTTCCACCTCCTCATAGAAGAATACCTGCACCTCCAGGTATTGACCTAGAACATACAGGTTTGGATGAATTTCAACTACCCAAGATGGAATATGGTCCTCAACCAAAAGAAAATGTTGTAGTTGAAAAGCCTGTAGAAGTAAGTGAAAGCTTTGGGAGTGCAAGTGATAAATCACTCTCTGAGGATAAGATGTCCTCTGCTAGGGATTCAGATGCTCCAACCATAGAGGATTGGACTTCTGATGATGATGAGGATGATCAAGTTAAGGTTAAACCTGATAATGTTAAGGTAGAAGGAACAAGAGTTCCTAAGGTGGTCAAAAATTATACTGTTAGGCCTATAAACAATAATAAACATGTTAGGCAACCAGTAAGATACTGTGAAATGTATAGAACCACACACAAGCCCAGAGGTAACAAAAGGAATTGGAACAACCTCAAGTCTCACCAACTAGGCGATGACTTTATTTTTTATAGGAAAACTTGTTTTAAATTTAGTTGTGGAAAGTTTGACCATCTTGCAGATTATTGCAACAAAAGGGTAACTAGGTATTTAAACCATAGAGTGAACTTAGAAAGACCTCATAATCACTCTAACCTTGCTAGAATGACACCCAGAACAATTCTTTTAAGGTCTGGCCTAAGACCAGTTCATACTGCTAGACAAGCAGTTACTACTGCTAGACAAGCAGTTACTACTGCTAGACCATTTAGACCTGTTTACCCAAGACAAGCAGTTCAAAGTGCAAAAATATTTTTCAAATCTGCACTATCAAGTGCTAGAAGGCCAATTCATAACAAAGCAGTGGTAAATAAACAAATTTGGAAACCTAAGGTTACAATTGCAAACCCAGCAGTTCATACCGCTAGACAAGCAGTTAATACTGGTAGTTTTAAAAACACTGCTAAGGGAAAGATGGGCAATGGTTTTAATGCATCAGCATCATGGGTTGGGAGACCACTTCAATCCAATGGTGCACCAACTGTTCTAAAAAGGTTTAATTATATTGACACAAGAGGAAAACCTAAGTCAGTAATGGCTTGGGTACCACATGGAAACTAATTTCCTTGTTTATGTGCAATGTTAGTCATATGCTTATAATGTTATGAGACAAGTGCTTTGCACTTTGTTTTCTTGTTTTTGGACTAACAATTGCAGGTTGATTTAAGTTTGTGAATTGAATGCTTTATGTTTTGGATGGTGAGGTGCTTTGGAATTTCAAGTGTGTGATCTGTGCACACAACAAATGGTAATTGGTTCACCATGTCTAACCCACATCAAGAACCAACTAGTCCAGAGCAAACGGTTTCTGGTAAAGACTTCTCAAATCCGTTTATGGTTGATAGTTTACCAAAAACTATATGGTCATCAACTCACCATATCTCACTGTGAAGAGTTGGCTAGTCCAAAGCAAACGGCTATTGGTAAAGACACATTAAATCCGTTGATAGCTGGTAGTTTGCTAAAAACTATATGTGGGCAGTATTGTTTTTAAATCAATATTAAGTTTATACTGCTCCTTAAAATTTTTCTTAAAAAATTAGTACTGCTAGTGCAAAGTTTGTACTGCTAGTGTAAACTTTGTACTGCTGAACTAGCCGTTGGAACTGTTGTGTCAGTAACAGATTTTTTTTAACTAGCCGTTGGGTAAAAACTTTTATTTACCATATATATAGGGTTTTTGTCTGGATAATTATTTTCTTTCCATATTTTACTTCTATTCTTACCAAAGAAAATTTTATCCCTTACGCAAAATTCTCAAACCCTAACAGTACCTCTATAAAAACCCAATTGGCTTTGTACTTCATCAATTAAACCTCAAATGATCAATTGTCTGTTATAACTTGGATCATTAATCATGGCTATTCTGGAATTTGTTAAGACACACAATCAAGTTGCCTATTTAGAGAAAACAGAGCAGGGTGATGGACCTCTATTTTATGAGATTGTAGACTTTCTGAATGCATCTCATATAAGGTATGCTTTAACTGTTAGCCCTACTCTTTTTGTCTCTCAAATCACACAGTTTTGGCAAACTGCTATTGTCATAACTAGTGAAGATAGAGACATAGAAATTCATTCTAATGTGGATGGTATAAATTTCATTGTTACTGAATCTACTATTAGGAGACATCTTAAGTTAGAAGATTCAGATGGTATCAATGATTTGCCAAACACAGAAATTTGGCAAGAAATTGCTAGAATGGGGTATGATACATCCAACCACAAATTGACTTTTCAAAAGGGATGTTTCTCCCCACAATGGAGATTTCTTATCCATACTCTCTTGCATTGTTTAAGTCCCAAAAGAACATCATGGGAGCAATTCAGTAGCAATATTGCTATTGCTCTTATATGTTTATCAACAAACAGAGTTTTTAACTTTTCAAAATTCATATTTGAGAGTATGGTTAATAATGTGAAAAGTAAAACTAAGTTTCTAATGTATCCAAGATTTGTGCAAACTTTTTTGAAAAAGAAAAAGAATCTGCTAAAGAAACATAAAGAAACTTTTCCAACACCTTGCCTGCAGCAAAAACTTTTTCAAAACATGGCTATGGCAAGTAGATTTTTTAATGGGGTAGTAATACCTCTTTTTCCTGAGATGCTACTGATTGATAAGGGTGAAGGGTCAGTCAACCCAACTGAGCCCCAACACACACCCATTGAAGTTCCAGAAATAACTCATACACCCCCAGTCACCACAACCTATAGGAGAAGAACCAGAAAGGAGACTATGGGTCCTCAGCCTAGTCCTCCTACTCCAACCTTTGTAGCAGATGAGGCTATCTTTCATGATAGTATGGGTGGGGCTTACACTACTGCTTCTGACTTAGTAGCTAGGCAGGCCAGTGTAAACATACCTAAGACCCCTACCATGGCAACATCTAATGTGCCAAGTCCTCAAAGACTTGTCACGGGTGATGAAATCCCAGGCCAAATGGAAAATTTGGGTGGTTCAGGAGTACCTCCTAGTCCAACTAGGGTAGAAATTGAGTCTATGCCCCTTGATTCACCTCTCCTAGCAGGTAACACAGCTAGAAATGATGAGGGCAGCACTAAACTAAAGGAATTGATGGTCTTATGTACACAATTGTCTGAAATGGTGGTATCTCTGGAGGATGAACTGAAGAGTCATAAAAGAAATTTTGCCTTGGTCTACACCAAATTAGTTACAAGAGTAAAGATATTGGAGGATCAAGTTAAAAAGTCCAAGGGTAAAAAGTCAAAGATGGTGGTGTCTACCAGTTCTTCAAGTTCAAATTCTGATTCTGATGATGATGATCATTCTCCCAAACAGGGGAGGAAATCAGGGAAAGATACTCAGAGGAAATCAGGATCAGAAACTCAGGGGAGGAATTTGGATTTTGAAGAAGGTATTGGTGGTAATGGTGAGGAACAAGAAGGTACTGGTGGTGGTGGTAATGATATGGATATGGGTGAGCAAAGTGAGCAAAGTGATACTGATCAGAAACAAGAAGGTACTACTGGAGTTGGAGGAGCAGTACAAACTGCTAAGGAAAAGGGTAAAAGTATTATGGTTGAATATGAGCCACAACCTAAGAAGATCAAGTCCAGAACACAAATGCAGATAGATTATGATGCAGAAGTGGCAAGGAAAGTTCATGAGGATGAAGTGGCAAGCTTTATTGAAGCTAAAAGGATGGAAAAAGAAAGAATGGATTCTGATGCTATTATTGCACTAGAATCACTTGAAGAACAGATACAACATCAGATTAATACTGATCCAGTTGTATGACAAAGAGCCTTAGAGTTTATTGCAGATGAGAGTCTAAGTATACAAGCAAGATCAGCTATACTTGCAGATTTCATTTACTCTAGGAATGAAGAAGTGGCTTTGGATGACATCATTGAAAGTATTAGATCTAGTCAGAAGAGGAAAATAAAAACTACAAAGGCTCAGATTATAAGTGGGATGAAGATGTATCTGAAGAATCAAGCTGGTTGGAAGGTAGATCAACTGAAGGGAAAATCTAATGAAGAAATTGAGTTTCTGTATTACAATACATTCAGAAGAGCTCAAATTAAATTTCCTATGGACTTAGAAGGAAGACCTTCAAAGAAGATTAAGACTGCTTAGAAAGAACAAACTGAGAAAGAAGAAGTTCAATCAGAGAAAGTGGAATTATCACAAGATCAGATGAGCAAGATGATAGTAACTGTTCCAGAAATTCTTCATGTTGACCCTCTTCAAGAAAGACATCCTATAATGGATTGGGAGATCTACAGAGATAAATTTGGAAAAGCTTGGAAGATTACAAGAGTTGGTGGAGAGACAAAAGTCTTCAAGAATTTTGGAAATTTGCTAAGAATCTGTGATAGAGAAGATTTGGATACTCTGTGGAGGTTGGTACAAGAAAAGCTCAAGACTAAGAAGAAGACAGATGTGAAAGAACAAGAACTGTGGGTTGAATTCAAGAGACTATATGACCCAGATCCTACAGATGTGTATTGGAATTTTCCTTATTATGATCTAACTACATCATGGGAGTTTTATAGTTCATGCAATGTGCATCATCTGTCAACATAGAGTGGAGTAGATATCTTCATGTTAGCTGAATTGGAATATCCACTAGTTATTATGAATATCCACTAAGATCTGGATGGTTCTATCTACAAGTTCTTCCAGTTCTGAGTCTGATGATGATGATGATGATTCTCCCAAACAGGGGAGGAAAACAAGGAAAACAGGGTCACAAACTCAGGGGAGGACATTGGAGTTTGATGAACAAGAAGTTACTGGTGGTAATGGTAATTCTGGTGCTGATAATGTTGATATGGGTGAAGAACAAGAAGCTACAGAGCCTGTGGATCTTGAACAAGGAATAGAATTGGTAAATCTTGAAGATCAAGAAGAAATTCATGATACTGCTACAAGTTCTATGGGAGCAGTACAAACTTGTGAGGTAGCAGTACAAACTACTAAAGACAAAGGAAAAGGTATTCTAATTGAAAATGACCCAAAATAGTTGAAGATCAAGCCCAGAACACAAGCACAGATTGATTTTGATGAAGAAGTAGCAAGAAAGGCTCATGAAGAAGAAGTAGCAAATTGGATGGAAGCTCAAAGATTGGAAAAAGAAAGAATGGCTTCTGATGTTATTATTGCACAAGAATCACTTGAAGAGCAGATACAACATCAGATTAATACTGATCCAGTTGTAAGACAAAGAGCCTTAGAGTTGATTGCAGATGAGAGTCTAAGTATTCAAGCAAGATCAGCTATACTTGCAGATTTCATTTACTCTAGGAATGAAGAAGTGGCTTTGGATGACATCATGGAAAGTATTAGATCTAGTCAGAAGAGGAAAATAAAACCTACAAAGGCTCAGATTATAAGTAGGATGAAGATGTATCTGAAGAATCAAGCTGGTTGGAAGGTAGATCAACTGAAGGGAAAATCTAATGAAGAAATTGAGTTTCTGTATTACAATGCATTCAGAAGAGCTCAAATTAAATTTCCAATGGACTTAGAAGGAAGACCTTCAAAGAAGATTAAGATTGTTCAGAAAGAACAAACTGAGAAAGAAGAAGTTCAAG
The DNA here is from genome assembly GCA_021014915.2 of Artemisia tridentata subsp. tridentata. Taxonomy (NCBI): domain Eukaryota; kingdom Viridiplantae; phylum Streptophyta; class Magnoliopsida; order Asterales; family Asteraceae; genus Artemisia; species Artemisia tridentata. Next base: position 60,232,562 of record CP139502.1, on the reverse strand, counting down.
CAGAGAAAGTGGAATTATCACAAGATCAGATGAGCAAGATGATAGTAACTGTTCCAGAAATTCTTCATGTTGACCCTCTTCAAGCAAGACATCCTATAATGGATTGGGAGATCTACAGAGATAAATTTTGAAAAGCTTGGAAGATTACAAGAGTTGGTGGAGAGACAACAGTCTTCAAGAATTTTGGAAATTTGCTAAGAATCTGTGATAGAGAAGATTTGGATACTCTGTGGAGGTTAGTACAAGAAAAGCTCAAGACTAAGAAAAAGACAGATGTGAAAGAACAAGAACTATGGGTTGAATTCAAGAGACTATATGACCCAGATCCTACGTATGTGTATTGGAATTTTCCTTATTATGATCTGACTACATCATGGGAGTTTTGTAGTTCATGCAATGTGCATCATCTGTCAACACAGAGTGGATTAGATATCTTCATGTTAGCTGAATTGGAATATCCACTAAGTTATGAAGTGTTAGCTGTGATGGTTTCTTTAAAACTCAGATGTGAAGAACATTCAGAAGTGGTTAAAGATATGCCTCAGAAGATATTTGATCAGTATGAGAGGAAGAGACATAAGCATTGAGAAAGAATAGAAGATGAAGTGTTTGGAAGAATCCCCCCATCATATACAAAGTTTAATTCAAAGAAACTTAATGATTTGGAGAGAAATCATAAGTTTAGGGGAGGATTGTTGGGAATTAAACCAACAGTTAGTACTGCCAGGCTAAATGTTTCAACTTTTGGAGAATAACACAAGCAGTACTAACTGTCAGTACAAACAATTTGTACTGCTTATGTTCTGATAACGTGTAATATGATAAGTATAGAAAAGATTTAGTGAATATCCTATTTAGTTAGAGTTATACGGATATTATAGTTATCTTGTAAAGGACTCCTTGTTCTATAAAAGGAGATCCTAGATTAGAGTTTATGTACGATTAATTCATAGAGATTCAAGGTTTTGTAACCCTAGTGATTGTTGAAGATCACTCGTATTATTGATAATAATATTGAATCATTTTGGTTAAACATTGTCTTCATTGTTCATAAATATTACTGTTCCATTCATTCATATACACACAATATCTCCTAAGTATTAACTAGTAAATTCCGCGTGCTAGTTAGTATCACTCAAAGTATCTCTAACACAAGTCGTGTGTTCAGATCCTCTCACTTAGAATGAGTAACTCTGTTGAAATTCCATACTCATTTATTAAGTTAAACCATTCATCCACTAAGTAATGTGGGCACCTAATACATACCTTGTTACTTTCAACCTCTCTTTGAAACACTTTTATAGAATCCACAACTATAACTTTTCGCTAAGTTTTACAAACTCACTTCTTTATATGATAGACCTTTGCCATGGCAAGTTACAATTTTTTTTAGAAAAGAAGTGTCTGTAAGAGATTTTGAAGATATAGTAAAAATTAAGAAAACTGATCCTGTAATAAGCTATTCCAATGACACCCGCAGCCCAATATCAAAAAAGACACCTGATTAGTTGGTGTAATAGAGTTGATAATATGTCCTGGTTGCATACATCAACGTTGCTGAGCCAAGTATTTGTTGCACTCTACCATCTTTCCAGTTGCTGCAGCAAGACAACAGATTTATACCATCATGAGACTCAAGCGAAAAAAGTAAATATGCATAAGTGGTATATCTGGTTGCACACATGAAGCTTGCTGAGGCAAGTATTTGTTGCACTCTACTGTCCTTTGAGCTGTCGCACCAACACAACAGTTTATTAGGCCAATAATAAGTGATTCCAATCACATGCGCAACCCAATATTAAAAAAGACATCTGATTAGTTAGTGTAATAGAGTTAGTTGCCTACAAATTACTAATCAAAAAATTAATTTCAGAAAGTCAGTAAAAGTAATATTTGCGGCCACAAACTCAGCAAATTACAAATAAACGATTTATAAGGATGTATAGTAATAGTTTGATTCAGAAAGCAATTAGGCGCATACCTGTAAATGGGTACCGGGCCACAAAAACAATTAAAGTTTACCATGGCTGCAAAACATATGTGGTCTCGTCTCATCTCTCATCATTGTGATTCTTTAGGCATTTATATAACTCGAAAAATAACATGCTACATACTTCATATAGTATTCTAAACTCAACTACAATTCTAATGAATTTACCAAAGGTCTCGAAAGTTTTCCTCGTCAATCAACTAACAAAAAAACCTTTCCACTTATCAAGAAAAGTCAGATAACCCCCAAATTACATCCACTCTTCAACTAAATATAGTAGTTAAACCACAAACCCCAAGAATTTACACCAAAAAACTTAACAATTTCACAGTAAAAGGTTTAAATTACCTACAGAATCGTCGTATATTTTCTAATTGTCATAATCCTCGTATGAACATTACATCTCAAAATAACAATGTAAGTACACCCTTTCAATCTGTCTAAAAAATGATCTCAAACCTCATCAATCAACAAATCAAATAAATCATGTCCTATATCGAGAAAGGGCCAAAACTGTATGCACTCTTCAACTTGATTTAGGACTAAAACCACAAAAACCAATACTTTAGACCAGAGACATCATACCAGAATGTTTTTATTCAGTGACTCATCTAATATCCAATCACTGTAATTCTTGAATCAAAAGAACAATTATCCTAAATTTCTTCAACATATATCAGTCAACACAACAAAATAACCTCGGTGACAGCAATAAGGACATGGCCAATTACATATGGATCCCATAACAGTAACCATAGACCTATAAGAAAAATGTACCTCTTAATTTCCAACATGAAATCAATGTAAACCAAAGGCATTAAAAACATTTTCTTATAAGGTACAACCTCGGTATACTCTAGTGATTCATTATCAGTTAGCTACAAGAGTCAAGTAACCATTTAATGTAAAACTTCACCTGAACTACCGAAGACATAACCTGGTCTCTAAATGGCCAATGTTTGTCATATCTTGAGCAAATCCTCAAATTACGCCAACTCTTCTACTTAATTGAAGACTGAAAACGACAAAAACCAACATTTCCACATTAAATACTTCATATGGTAACACATACTTCAACATAAGTTACACTCCTTTAATCACCTATCATTATAATCCTTAAACAAATTATTTAACTAACCATTCAGTGTGGAACTTGTCCTAAAACCTACCAAAACATACACACAATCATTGGTCTCTAAAATGGCCAGTCTTTGTCCTAATCCAATCTACTGTAAGTCTTGTGTGACCAAATCTTCAAAGGAAAAAGAAATGTAATCATAGTAATCCAATCTACTGTAAAATTTGATTAAAAAAAAAGAGAGATTTCACCAAATTAGAAAACCATACCGTTGGATTTTAAAAAAATTCGTAACAAAATATGTCAGTCGTTCTCTTCCGAAAATGGTAATCTCAAATTGGAAACTGCTGTGGGAATCCTTGCCTCGCCACCTACAACATCCCTCCCTCTCATCGGATGTAAGAAACCATCCCTTCTTTGTCTATCAAAAATCGATCGTTAATAAATTATCAATTGGCTTACTTTCTAGAAAGTAGATCTGGGTATTGTGTGTGAGTTTTATTTATTTATTATTTATTTATTTTTATTTTTTAAGATGAAGCAGCGGATGTGTGTGGAACAATATAGAAGATCTGGATTGTTATGGACACACATACATAATAATAAGCTGTACTAACATGTAATTAGATTGAACAGTAAAAACCACTCTCCTTTCAGCCAATCATACATAGCCACACATGGTCATTAGCAACTAATTGCGTGAACAGTAAATACCATACCTCCTTTCAGCCAATGATAATTGGCCACACATGGCAAAAGGACTGTTTATTCATTCTTTTTGTCAGTAGCAATTGAGATTAAAGTTGTTGACTAAATTATAATTGCATTGACCAAAACCATGGTTAGTATATATTATAATTTGTTCATGAAGAGTTTTATCATGTCTTAAAAGTTTAAGTTCTTATCTTTTCAGAAAATGTTACTAAAGGTCAAATTAATATTGCATAATATAGGTTCCGGATCATTTGCAAAGTAGCACAAATTTGCAAAGCCTAAAAAGTATTTTGGTGCTGCCACGTGTCCCCCCTCCTTTTTCCCCTCAAGGATACTTATGTAATTTCTCCTCCTTCCCGCTATATCCCCTTCTTCCCTCTTTTTCTTTCTATTATCAGGTTTTTCTTTCTATTGTTTATTCTCCTAGTACCCTCCCAACCACCACTATCATCATCAGATCTAACACAACACATCCCGATCTCCTCATCCCCTTTCATACCATCATCATCATCATCATCATCATCATCATCAGATCTAACACATCACCGTCACCGTCACCATCTCCATCACCGTCTCCATCACCATCACCGTCTTCACGCCGTCAGCAACACCGTCATCACGCCGTCACCATCAGGTACCAACTAATAAAACTTTTTTTTTGTACTTTTCGACTTCATAATAATCAGGTAAACATAGAAGATCTGTTGTTGAAATGTGATAGATATAAAGATGCACACTAACTGCTCGATGAAATGCTTCAACCAGATTTTTGCTGAAAGATAAAATAAATACAGATCTTTATATGAAGAGCTAAAAAATAAAAATGAGAAAAATGAATTTTTGTTAAAAATAAAAGTATTGATTATTCAAGCAGAATTTCGTCAAGTTGAACATTGACTAATTTGTGGTTAAATGTTTAGGCGTTGGTCAAAAGATTCATTAGTAGCTTGCGGATTCATTAGAATAACTTGTTAGTAGGTTGCGGATTCGATAGAATAACTTGTTAGAATAGATTAGAATGAGGTTCATCAATTATTTGCCCTGTGTTATGTGTTATAAGTTTTGACTAATGAGATGCGTGGTTTGGAATATGAAATTGTAGTTTGAAAAGCTTTGGTCCAACACAAGTAACATCATTTTAAGTCAAATCAACTTTTGGAGTGCGTAAGAAATATTATACCTGTAGTTTTGGTCTTTATATTCAAGTGTTTGACCCAAAGTCGTGTTTTCATTTAGTATCAAGTTGTGACTGATTAGAAGTAAATTTGTTTGTGTTAAAATGACTGTCAATTTGTGTATTTGTTGGATGTAATTAATATTTATTGTTTGCGTTTTCTTTGATGTTATTCATTAGTTAAATCAGTTATAGGTTCATCAGTTATAGGTTCATCAGTTTATTGGTTCATCAGTTATTGTGTTGTTATAGGTTCATCAGTTATAGGTTCATCAGTTATTGGTTCATCAGTTATAGGTTCATCAGTTATAGGTTCATCAGTTATTGGTTCATCAGTTATAGGTTCATCAGTTATTGGTTCATCAGTTATTGGTTCATCAGTTATTGTGTTGTTATAGGTTCATCAGTTATAGGTTCATCAGTTATTGGTTCATCAGTTATTGGTTCATCAGTTATTGAGTTGTTATAGGTTCATCAGTTATAGGTTCATCAGTTATTGGTTCATTAGTTATTGTGTGTTATAGGTTCATCAGTTATAGGTTCATCAGTTATATAGGTTCATCAGTTATTGGTTCATCAGTTATAGGTTCATCAGTTATTGTGTTGTGTTATTTTTTTTAGTTCATCAGTTATTGTGCTGTTATTTTTTTGGTTCATCAATTATTATCCTGGTGTTATGTCTTTTTGGTTCATCAATTATTGGTTCATAAGTTATAGGTTCATTAGTTATTGGTTCATCAGTTATTGGTTCATCAGTTATTGTGTCGTTATAGGTTCATCAGTTATAGGTTAATCAGTTATAGGTTCATCAATTATTGGTTCATCAGTTATAGGTTCATCAGTTATTGTGTTGTGTTATTTTTTTGGTTCATCAGTCATTGTGCTGTTATTTTTTTTGGTTCATCAATTATTATCCTGGTGTTGTGTTTTTGGTTCATCAATTATTGTCATGTGTTATGTTATTTTTTGGGTTCATCAATTATTGGTTCATCAATTATTGGTTCATCAGTTATAGGTTCATCAGTTAGCGTCGATTGTTTTTCAAAGTGTTTAGGTTCATCAGTTATCGTCGGTTGTTTTTCAAAGTGTTTTGGTTCATCAGTTAGCTTCGGTTGTGTTTCAAAGTTTTTAGGTTCATCAGTTAGCGTCGGTTGTTTTTCAAAGTGTTTTGGTTCATCAGTTAGCTTCGGTTGTGTTTCAAAGTGTTTAGGTTCATCAGTTAGCTTCGGTTGTATTTCAAAGTGTTTAGGTTCATCAGTTAGCGTCGGTTGTTTATCAAAGTGTTTAGGTTCATCAGTTAGCGTCGGTTGTTTTTCAAAGTGTTTTGGTTCATCAGTTATTTTTGATAACGTTCATCAGTTATTGTTAATCTTTAACGTGCAATATCTCACTCATATTATATCGGATTTGAGTGATTCAAATTTATGGGTAAAGAATGGCCAAAAAGCTACAACTTTCATGTTTTAAGTTTTGCAAAATTCGGCCTTTAAACTAGGCAAAATTAGAGCTAAAAATGCATAAAATTTTAAAAAAAATCAACACCTACTTAAAAAGTTGAAAAAAAAAGTTGTGATTCATATATCATAATGCATACCAAATTAAAGAGAATTATATTTTTAAAAATTATGGTGAAATCGGTTTTTCATAAAAGTTTATCGTTTGAAAGTTATTTACGTTTAAAGTTTTTGGGTGGAATAAAAAAAAGGGGTTAAAAGGACCAAAATGCCCCTAACCAAATTTAATAAGAAAAAAAGGAGGGAATGGTTGGTGGACACTTGTCACATTGTGAGTGGTTGAAAACACTTTTTAAACTTTTTAATTTGCATCCTCTTTTTAAGGGATCGCATCTCTATGTCACTAAACCTCGATTTGTCACTAACGGCAGTTTTTTCTTGTAGTGATTAATTAATAGTACAAACAATTGAAACATGAATATCCCATTCTCGATGGTGTTTTTTCTACAAGTTATAATCATGAATATTTAATGATATATCAACAAAACTTCCTCCTAGGGTTTACTATATAAAAGATTTGACTATGTGACTCATGAATGACAAAATACTTAGAATAAGATAAAAGTCAATTATTGTGAAATCATAAAAGTAGGCTTATAGTGATTTGAGGGAAACCATAGGTCAAGTAAACACCAAAAGATTTTGTTGAAAGTCATGAGTTGTAATAAGCTGAGGGCTTATTATGATATTTGTAGAAGTTGTTTTCTTGTGTTTTATATGTGCAGGTTGTTGATTAATAGAGTTCTAAAGTACAAGGACTAAAGATGCAAGCTGGATAGTACTTGAAGGAGCTAAAGTGTCAAGAAGAGATACTTTATCAAGACCAGCTATATAATCTCACTTTCTCCGATTGATAGTTTAGTTTTTAGGGTTTTACAGTGTGTGATTTTCACACAGTTGTTAGGTTCTTCTGTTGTTAGTATATTGTTTAGAAACTCTCTTTATTTTCTTGTGTTGTAAAATTGAATGAATCAACCATAAAATCTTGTGTTGAAATCTGGTAATCGATCAAGTCTTTGTATAATTTTAACATATTTGTTCAAAAAAAGAAACTAACACCATATATAAAACATCATTGACTTCCTAGCGTCTATTCTTATATATGATGCACACTCTTACGACAATGTTGGCCTTTTGACAATCGACTTTTCGTATGTTCCATTGTTTCTTTCTTGTAAAACTAGTACGTATCGGTTTCTAAACCCTTGTCGATGCATTTTTTTTTGTTTTTTTTTTTTTAAGTAAAGGTTTTCCCGATAAATGTATTGTACAATTGATATGTGCGAAATCGCACATCTCAGCCCGTTATTTAGACGCTAAAACTAACATAATAAGCAAACCTACTTCTAAAAATGAAGTAACGACAATAACTAAATTACATTTGACTCAAACAACTCCAAACATAACCTACGACTTCTTCCAACCGCGAATCTTGATATCCCAAGCGTCACAAAAAGCCAATTGATCTTCGGATAAATCATGAGCATTGTACTCAACATCATTCATATGGATCATCATACTTCGTTTTTTTCCGGTGTTCGTACAAACTCTCTTGGTCTCATATCCACTCCCACTTGCCATGAAAGTCCCAGTTTCGTCATATACATTTACCACATCACCCTCATTATCCTTTTGAGCACACAAACTAGAAGAAGCCGGTTGTGTACTTGTCACCACTCGTAAGGGGAGTATTCTCATTAATCTGTTGCACCTCATTCACATTATGTCCTAAGTCCACTGATGTAGCCACATCATTTGTATTAATCGACTATGGAATAGGCATATTCTCATCATTCTTTCCTTCGTCTAAACTCTTAAGCACTTCAAAAGTGTTAGATGTATTTACCACATTTGCCTCCTTGTTTTGTTGTCTAGATGTGGATGCGTCGTTTGAGTTAGCCTTTGAAGTAGACGCCTCGTTTTTATTTCCTTGTTTAGCTACAGGCCGATAGGTCATCTTATTGCTTACATGTACACGATCAAACTTTTTAGAATTAGATTCTCTCCGTTTACCTTTCTTAAACCCGTCATTTTGGTCACGATTAATCGTAACGTTAGGCACTGGAACAACAACATTTTAAACATTCAACATTCGTGTGACAAAAAATCTTACATGAACTACATCTAGGATGGGTCCATTCGTATTCCACTCGAATGGAAAAACGAGTGTACCCTGGTTTGTCTAGCAACGGGACAACAACAATTAACCGATCTTTCAATACATTGTCCGTATTTAATTCGATAAGTGCCCTAGAATAGCTGTTCCTACCCCATGATTCCTCACACATTGTAGCTGTATAAAAGTCAAGGAGCATAGGAGTACCCAATTTCGAAGCAATTAAACTTAAACCATCACCGGTATCTTCCTCAAATCTTCTTTTGATAAACAAACATAAGTCAACCATGTTTTGAGTATAATGGGTACCATTCGAATTATCCAAGGACCATTAATAAGAACAACCTCCAAGTTTTCTCTTGATGAGAATTTAAAGAAAAAAAACCCTTACAAGTTTATCATTACCTTTTGGAGATCATATTTTGTCCACATACTTATTTGAAAATAGATATATTTCTCTATCTTAGTTATTAATGGAATGATGTATTTCTTAAATGATACTAAAAGCATATGCATAAGATACCAGCAAGTTGATGATGTAGCCAAGGCTGTCAAGATCGCGATCCCGCGCAAGATCGTTTTTGTCTTTGCAAGATCGAGATCCTACGATCCTACCAATTTATCATATTTTATAAGCAAATGATAAACGAGTCAAACTTTTTATATTTCTACTCAACGTCAACGATAAATTCTTATAATATCCTATTGAAAATACCAAAGTTCAAATTTCAAACACCAAAGTAATAATAAAACACAAAAAGAAGTCAAGTTTCAATCGTTACAACAAAGACCAATAGTGGCAAATTAAATTTTCAAATCGACACAACAAAGTAACAAGAGCTGCTTAATCATCAAAGCGTGTATAACTAACTGTATATTACTTTTGCAGTTTTGCAGATCTAGTTTAGCAACTTTGGGCCTAAGAAAAGTAGTGGGCTAGTAAGTCCAGTCAATGTAATTTAGAATTTTATCACATTTGGTAAACTTGTATCGTCAAACGATCACACGATCTTACGAACGAGTTTACGATCCTACTTACGATCCCACCTAAAGTGCGATCCTATGACGATACTACACGATTTTGACTAGTGTGCACGTAAGATCGTACGATCTTACGTGTAAACTCGCGAGTTTGACAGCTATGGATGTAGCCATTAAAACTATACGTATTTGGTTATAAACTTACAATAACCAATGAATTTATTTATATGGGAATTTATTAAATGAGTTGTATACTTGTATTTGACGTATAGTACACTCTTGCGCCCCTTAGGGCTCAGGCTGTTAAACCAAACCGTGCAAGTCCCACGAATAATCCTAAAACAACAGTGTCTTCATCATATGTTAATGCAGCAAGGGGACCTCTCAAAGGCGATTCCAAAATTCATAATACGGTGGACGAAGGTACTGGTTCACACATACCTTCATTTATATTGTCGCATGACAAACCGAATGATTTCCCTTTAGCTTTACTTGGGTGTTATAAGGACTTTAGGTCAATTGCTAGTACTAGAAGTATGTGCCATAATGAAGGTTTTTCGAACGTGGATTTTAAATATTTGGGAGGTTTATGGGTTCTTTTCGATTTTGAATCCTCGGAAACCAGGGACAAATTTCTTAACCACAAAGGTATTTTGTCTTGGTTCCCTAATTTGAAACCTTGGTATGATGATTTTGTGGTGGATGAATGCCTCGTTTGGCTGGAGATTGAAGGTGTTCCACTTCGTGCTTGGGATAATCATGTTTTCAGTCAGATTTGTAGCAAATGGGGTGAAGTCATCTTCATAGATGACACCGATGTATGCAATAGACTTAGCAAAAGACTGTGCATTAAATCGACCTATGCGAACTTGATTTTTGTTTCTATCATGGTGACTTTGAATAATGTGACCTATACCATTCGGGTAAGGGAACTTTGTAGTTGGACACCTTCATTTGTTACTCTTGATAATGAAAAGGATAATGATAATTCTGTTGCCGATTATGAAAATAAACATGATGTTTTTAATGAGGACAATGATATTGAATCGGTCGCGGGTTCTGTTGGCGATTATGAAAATAAAGATGATGTATTTAATGAGGACAATGATATTGAATTGGCCGCAGGTACTAATGCTCATGAAGAGGTTAAAGATTTCGTGAATAATCATGACATTGGGGACAAAGATCAGGATTATATACTTGCTTCTCCTAAGTCTGATGGGCGGAAAGTGAATAACTCTGATAGTGATCCTTTCGAGCTTGAAGATCTCATTAAAAAGAGTGGTAAATCTCATATACCATGCCAATCCGTGACACCTGAATATCCGCCAGGTTTTTCATCTATCCTAAAAGGCGAACAAGTTGTTTCTGATTCTATTCATAATCTTTCCGAAGGAGGGCAGTTTAAACAACCTGGTTTCTCTATGCTTGAACGTCTAGGGGAAACTATTAAAGTCGGTTTGGCTTTAGGTCTTAATATGGAAGGATGTGAAAAAACTCTTGAGTCCCTTATCAATGAATTTGGCGATAATGCAGTGAAAAAATGAATTGCATTTCTATAAATTCCCAAGGTCTTGGAGACCTTAATAAACGGAGTTGGCTTCGTGATTTATGTCATGTTAATAATGTAAACTTCTTAGTTATTCAAGAAACCAAGTTGCTTCAAGTTGAGCTTTGGACGCTAAGGCAGATTTGGGGTAATGTTCATTTTGATTTTGCTACTTCTTCAGCTCGTGGGTTGTCAGGAGGCATCATTTGTTTATGGAATTCTTTGGTCTTTCGTAAATCTCATATTGTTTGCAATGATAATTATGTTGTCATTGATGGCTTGTGGATTCCCAATAATGTTCAAGTTAGATGGATCGTTGTGTATGCGCCCCAAAATCTATCTGGTAAAATTACTCTCTGGTCTGCTTTGTCGAATTTGATTAGAAACTGGGATGGTATCGTGGTTACTATGGGGGATTTTAATGAGGTCCGAGATGAGAGTGAAAGATATGGTTCGGTTTATTGTGATAGACAAGCGAGGTTTTTTAATGAGTTTATTGTTGATAACTCTCTTATTGATATGCCTTTGGGAGGCTATACCTTTACTTGGACGAATAAATGGGGGACAAAAATGAGTAAACTTGATCGATTTTTGGTCTCCGAGAATTTTTATGAGGTGTTCCCTCATGCTATTGGCCTTGTCTTGGAAAAGGGTATTCCGGATCATCGCCCCATTCTCATTAAAGAATCTACTGTTGACTATGGTCCCACTCCTTTCCGATTCTTTCACTCTTGGCTAGATATAGATGGTTTTCATGATTTGGTAGCTCAGACTTGGAAAAATGATGGTATAATCGATGAGAACGGGTTTGTTTTATTTAAAAAGAAGCTTCAAAATCTCAAAAAAGTCATTCGAGTGTGGATTAATTCTTGGAAGGCTGATGCTCATGCGTTAAAGAAAGATCACCTTCAAAAGCTTGCCACAATTGACTCTAAAATCGACCAAGGTAGTGCTAGCGAGGAGGACTTTAAGACTCGGCGAGACTCTCTTTCTATACTGGGCGATATGGACCGTATTGAGGCCAAAGACTATGCTCAAAAAGCTAAAATCAAATGGGCCCTAGAAGGAGACGAAAATACAAGCTTTTTTCATGGCACCCTCAAGAAAAAAAGAAGGCAGCTAGCTATCAGAGGTATAATGAAGGATGGAGATTGGGTTGATGCCCCCGATATCGTGAAAAAGGAGTTCCTGACTCATTTTCGCGATCGATTTAAGAAATATAATGGGCCCCCGTCTGGTATTGACTCTCTATCCTTTAATACTCTTTCTCATACCCATCGTGACTATTTGGAACTTCCTTTCTCACGTGACGAAATCAAAAGGGCTGTATGGGATTGTGGTGGTTGATTCGCTGTAATCAACACATATTTTTAACCAAAGAATACAATGGAAGTTGTATTCCCAGGTCGTTATCCCCAACGAAGGCTGAATGGAATTTGTGATCTCGAATCATACACGTGTTTGAATGATGAATAAGATGTGATTTGGTTTTCTAAGCTACGATATGTGAAGATAAAATAAAAACGATTTAAAAGAAAATAAAAACAATTATCTAAAGGATACGTGCTTAAAAAAAATTAAAAAGATAAAATCTATTAAATATAAGCTATCACTTATTTTCTATTTTATTTTTCCTAAGGTCTAATAATATAATTATATTTTTCCTAGATTCTATTTAATAAAAGAAAATTTTGAAAATTAAAATTACATTTTTCTTACTATGTTTCTATTTATTATAAATTAATTACTAATCTAAACTAATTAAAAGATTAAAAATACTAAAACTAATGATAAAAATCTGAAACTTTTTTCTAAATTATTCTAAGTGAAAACGAAGCTAGGAAAAATAAAATGAAAGAAATAGCTTATGCAGATAAGCTGCTAATAAGCAAACAGCTTATATAAGCTAAAAAAGGCTAAAACAGAAACAAGGTTTAAATAAAAAGTTTGCAAAGATTTAAACAACAAAAGGACTAGCCCAGATGGTTGGTCTGCTACTCAGTTTCCTGGGCGACCAGGGTTCGAATCTGGCTATGCCCCTTTTTAAAAACTGTTTATTTTTTTTTATTTTCTTTAAACAAACTGATTAAGCATATGAAAAAGATCATTTTTACTAACTACAACTTAAGCTGCAAACCACGAATAAGCTTATAAATAAGCCAAAAGTACTGACAGTCTGCTTATGAACCTAGTGCAGGGCAAAAGTGGCTACTTCAAGCCCTCGATAAGCTGGTATAAGCTATTCTAAAAATCTTGCAAAAATTACCACAGATATATGAACTAGGGGACTCTAATAATCCAGGATTATAGCTAGTGAGAGCTTAAAATGAGGGCTAAAAAAATTCTTGAAAATCTAGGAAACTATGAGAAATCAATATTTAGAACTGTTATGCTAGAAATTGGACTGAATATTGGTGAAACTAAGAACAAGCCTATTGGATCCTTAATGCATATTGAGAATAGAGTAAATGGAACCTGAGATTGCCAAAGATAGCTCCAAATAAGCCAGAGCTTAAACTGAGCTTGTGAAGGCAGTTTCACTGCCTTTGCTTGCAGTCACCCACTCCAAACCTACAATGAACCTCAAAACAACAAAATGGAAACTGAAAACAGCTTTTCCAACTGTTATAAGTTAAATCAAAACTGGGAAAAATGCAATGGAGCAGTGAATACCCCAGAATGACCCACTTTGACTACTAAACCAAACACCCTCTTAAGTTGACTGAAATGGAATTTTAAACTAAAACAGACCAAAAAGCATGGATTTTCTGAAACATACTAACATTTAACTATCATGAGATTTGAGAAACAACAAGCAAAACAAATCAGCATAGGCAAAAAGCAATGAGCAAAAGTTGACTATCGTTGACTTTTAAAGAAAAAAATGAAATTGCATTAACTGAAGATTCAGATTACATAACTGGAATTGAAATGACAATGAAAATTAAAAATGTAACACCCCAACCCGATCAGGGTAAAGATGTCACAACGATGGTTTCATATCAGAACAAACACAAGCATTTGACATTAATAATACAATAGAATCCAATGGTTTACAATGAAAAATCCGAAACTACAAGGTTACAATTCAATATCTTCTACATCTAATTTAAGGTTCTTCTAGTCATCTTCAATAGCTAATAAAGTCTTCTAACGCCCAAGTACTCTCCACTCAAACCCAGCTTCCAAACTAAAACCTGCCGCAGGAAAAGAAATGCGGCTGAGCTACGAGAGCTCAGTGAACAGATATAACGATAACAAAGCAGTAATAAAAGGTAGTGAAGTAAGTGGAATAATACAAGGTGTAACAAGAGTAGAAAGGACAATGGAAAGGTTATCAAGAAATAGTTACAATAGGTAGGTGTAAAGTCAACCATAACCCACCACCAGCCCAAGTTCAATTCAAGTCAAGTCAAATCAAGTCATAGGGTAACAGAAACAGAAACAGAAATCCTCTACGAGCCCAGAACATATCATATCAAGTCAAGTAAACAAGTATACATGTATACGGAGGGGTGGCCTCGGTATGCCAAGTATAATATGAGGGGATACCTCCAAGGGTTGGAGTCATGAGCTCCCAAGAGTGAATGACGTGTATCGCACACACCCATCATGTCACTAAGTAATACAAGTAAACAAGTCAAGTCAAGTCAAGTACAAATCTAGGATGCATCCATGCGCCCCTGTAGGCTGCCACAATGTCTTCATCTACGCACAAGTCAAGTATCAAGTCATGGCAGGGACGGGATAGGTATCACTTTCCTACCCAAAAGTCAAGTCATTGGTGCATCAATGACAAGGACATGAAACCCTCATGCCTAGTATGGCTCGTAGTCTCAAACTGTGGGTCAAGGTCAAGGTCAAGTGTACAAGTCAAGTTCAAGTATCAAGTGGTTCAAGTATCAAGTTTCAAGTTTCATGTTTCAAGTTCAAGTTCAAATTTTATCAATGCGTTCAAGTCAAGTCATATATCAAAGGGTTTATAATCAATGTATCAAGGTTCAAGTCAAATGGTCAAGACAAGAGATCGTAACAAATATTCATAGTAAAGGTTCAATCTAAAAGTTCATTTGAAAACAATCCTTTTAAAATAGTTTCCATAAAATAATCTTTAAAATAGTCTTCAATAAGATAGTTGTAAAAATGATTTTCTTAAAACATTTTCATAAATAATTAAAAAGGTTTTCTCATCCCGCTAAAATCTCAAGTATATCAAGGTTCAAGGCAAGGTGTATGGCAAGGTTCATATCAAGGTTCACAGCAGGGTTCAAGGCAAGGTTCAAGACAAAAGGTCAAGGCAAGGGTTCAAAGCAAAAGATTCAAAACAAGGGTTCACAATACAAGGGAACATAGCAATGGCTTGGGGAAATCCTAAACGAATCATAATAAGAAATCAAGAGAAACGAAGGCTCCTTACAAGAAGGGCAGAATATCTGTACCTTAGCGAATGGAATGAAAGCAAACGGAAAAGTGAACACAAGGAAACGCCTTCCTCAACGAATCTACACGGATTAATCATAAATTACTTATACGTCCATTTATAGTTCATTTAATGTCATAACGGATTTTAAATACTTGTCATTATTAATTTACATCTCTAGGGTTTACTTAGGTTAATTGTAGTCTTACTTAATGCGTGACCAAAATACGTGACCAAAATAGGGTTTAACCGAATTAGGGACTTAGGTTATACCAAGTAAAACCAAAAGGAGACAAAACAATGCGACACATTCTTTTTAAAGACTATGCTTAAATGTAATAATAATCAAAGTTTTACATACCATTTAATAATCCCCACTTTAATGATTATAAACTTAAACAATTGTAGATGATAACTAGCATCAATTAAATAACTCATTCATAATGGAAATTTTGTCAATGAATAAATTATAAGTGGCATTTTGACACAACACATATGAAACACAATAGGATAATTGCGTTAATTGCTCTTACGTTATGATAAAAATCATTATTTTTTTTTTTTTACTCATAAATTGTGATCACGTATAGTATACAAGTTGTGATTAGTTATCTCACGTATACAAGTTGTGACTAGTTATCTTCATGCTTATATCCATTGGATGTGACAAAACCCTCTATTTAGATTGAACAGCCTGTATCCCCCTAGTACTAGTCATAAAATAAAAATACAATTATATTGTATAATATAAAGTAAAAGTGTACAACACACATGTGTTTATGGTTCGTATTAGGGATAACTGAATTCACATATATGGTTACAGATTCACGTGTATCAATACTGTTTTAAGGTTCGATTTATTAGGTCATAACAGAAATCACGAACACAAAGGGTCGATAAGCATGTAAGCCAGGTTTCCAGATTTAGTGATGGTTTTCCATGTTATCTACTTAAACATATTGTATGAATCGAATCAAGAATACGCAAGGACGATCAGGAATACCTTAGACTGGAACAGGAAGGATGGAAAGGAACAAAGGCACCATTATACACGATCAGTAATAGCCCGCTATGATCGAAACATCAAGGCTGCAAGAACAGTCGACCACCATACATTGCTACAACCACTTGATCACCAAAGTACCCACGAATGCCTCCTTGCTGCTGTGTTATGGATCGAACAGGAAGATAAAACAGCAGCAGTAGTCGCTTGTGAATCGAACAGGAATGGAAGAAAAAGAAAAGTAGCAGCCGAGATTATTTGATGGACTTTTAGGGTTTTTTAAAGTGAGGAAAAAAGAAGATTCGGTGTATATAAAGAATAGATGAACCGACTTTTGTGTTTTGGTAAATAAGGAATGAATCAAATATTATGGAATTGTGATATCACTCAAATTTTAATGCATGTATATCTTACACATTGATCCTTAGCCGAATATTTTATGTATAAACCAAAATGTATATCGCCTAATATAGAATATACGTAGAGAATTATTTGTTTGTAATTTTAATTTTAATGCAAAGTTTTTAGTTTAATTTATTTGGTAATTTAGAATGTTAATTACTTTAGGTACAAATAATATGTCTTTTGTTCTATTTTATAAATTCTTAAAATTTCAAAATTAGAGAGGCATTTTGGTCATTTTAGATTACGCTGAATTTTAGGTTTTACAACTCTTCCCCTCTAAAAAAAAATTTTCGTCCTCGAAAATTGAAGTCGCAAGGTTAGACGAAGTCGTAGCAAATCGCAAGAGATCGTCGCCAACATTCTCACGCTCGGAGAGGTTCTTTCAAAAGGAAAGGCTTATATGGAAATACGAACAAGATTTCAGATCAAATTAACTGTATCAACAGTAGAAAGCTCTACAAGAGTTCAAGATTTATAATTGGGGTCAACCGAACGCAAAACGAGAGTCTAAACTTGTCCAGACATCTAATGAACAAGGGCAGAGTATACGAACAGGTAGGATGAACCTAAGGTCTCGCTAATTACGGATAGTCCATCGGGGATCAAATTCTAAACTTCTTAGATACTTCCCAAGATATCCTATGGCCACAATGAGGGCACGTTATATGGTGTAAGTATTATCACGTTAATAATACCAGCACCACATAAATATACCTTCATGATGATCATACTTTATCTCAAGTCGTAAACAGGACAAACTATCTTAATCCAGCTAGTGCTTCTACAGGTTAAAGATGAACAAGATCAATGTCATAGCAAAGCACGAATCAGAGTAATGCGGAAACAATGATGCTTAAACGAATACCTTATAGTCTACCCATTCCTCACCGGTCAAAACTTAAGTTCATATTAGGGAATCCTACAGCAAATCCTCAAGGTATCTTCCTATGTTCTTACAGTGAAAGCCTAATGGTCCTAAACGCACAGGACAGGGTAATGTATTACAAGTCGTCAACCTGTCTCTGAAACCATAAATTGTAACACCCCAACCCGATAAGGGTAAAGATGTCACAACGATGGTTTCATATCAGAACAAACACAAGCATTTGACATTAATAATACAATAGAATCCAATGGTTTACAATGAAAAATCTGAAACTACAAGGTTACAATTCAATATCTTCTACATCTAATTTAAGGTTCTTCTAGTCATCTTCAATAGCTAATAAAGTCTTCTAACGCCCAAGTACTCTCCACTCAAACCCAGCTTCCAAACTAAAACCTGCCGCAGGAAAAGAAATGCGGCTGAGCTACGAGAGCTCAGTGAACAGATATAACGATAACAAAGCAGTAATAAAAGGTAGTGAAGTAAGTGGAATAATACAAGGTGTAACAAGAGTAGAAAGGACAATGGAAAGGTTATCAAGAAATAGTTACAATAGGTAGGTGTAAAGTCAACCATAACCCACCACCAGCCCAAGTTCAATTCAAGTCAAGTCAAATCAAGTCATAGGGTAACAGAAACAGAAACAGAAATCCTCTACGAGCCCAGAACATATCATATCAAGTCAAGTAAACAAGTATACATGTATACGGAGGGGTGGCCTCGGTATGCCAAGTATAATATGAGGGGATACCTCCAAGGGTTGGAGTCATGAGCTCCCAAGAGTGAATGACGTGTATCGCACACACCCATCATGTCACTAAGTAATACAAGTAAACAAGTCAAGTCAAGTCAAGTACAAATCTAGGATGCATCCATGCGCCCCTGTAGGCTGCCACAATGTCTTCATCTACGCGCAAGTCAAGTATCAAGTCATGGCAGGGACGGGATAGGTATCACTTTCCTACCCAAAAGTCAAGTCATTGGTGCATCAATGACAAGGACATGAAACCCTCATGCCTAGTATGGCTCGTAGTCTCAAACTGTGGGTCAAGGTCAAGGTCAAGTGTACAAGTCAAGTTCAAGTATCAAGTGGTTCAAGTATCAAGTTTCAAGTTTCATGTTTCAAGTTCAAGTTCAAATTTTATCAATGCGTTCAAGTCAAGTCATATATCAAAGGGTTTATATCAATGTATCAAGGTTCAAGTCAAATGGTCAAGACAAGAGATTGTAACAAATATTCATAGTAAAGGTTCAATCTAAAAGTTCATTTGAAAACAATCCTTTTAAAATAGTTTCCATAAAATAATCTTTAAAATAGTCTTCAATAAGATAGTTGTAAAAATGATTTTCTTAAAACATTTTCATAAATAATTAAAAAGGTTTTCTCATCCCGCTAAAATCTCAAGTATATCAAGGTTCAAGGCAAGGTGTATGGCAAGGTTCATATCAAGGTTCACAGCAGGGTTCAAGGCAAGGTTCAAGACAAAAGGTCAAGGCAAGGGTTCAAAGCAAAAGATTCAAAACAAGGGTTCACAATACAAGGGAACATAGCAATGGCTTGGGGAAATCCTAAACGAATCATAATAAGAAATCAAGAGAAACGAAGGCTCCTTACAAGAAGGGCAGAATATCTGTACCTTAGCGAATGGAATGAAAGCAAACGGAAAAGTGAACACAAGGAAACGCCTTCCTCAACGAATCTACACGGATTAATCATAAATTACTTATACGTCCATTTATAGTTCATTTAATGTCATAACGGATTTTAAATACTTGTCATTATTAATTTACATCTCTAGGGTTTACTTAGGTTAATTGTAGTCTTACTTAATGCGTGACCAAAATACGTGACCAAAATAGGGTTTAACCGAATTAGGGACTTAGGTTATACCAAGTAAAACCAAAAGGAGACAAAACAATGCGACACATTCTTTTTAAAGACTATGCTTAAATGTAATAATAATCAAAGTTTTACATACCATTTAATAATCCCCACTTTAATGATTATAAACTTAAACAATTGTAGATGATAACTAGCATCAATTAAATAACTCATTCATAATGGAAATTTTGTCAATGAATAAATTATAAGTGGCATTTTGACACAACACATATGAAACACAATAGGATAGTTGCGTTAATTGCTCTTACGTTATGATAAAAATCATTATTTTTTTTTTTTTACTCATAAATTGTGATCACGTATAGTATACAAGTTGTGATTAGTTATCTCACGTATACAAGTTGTGACTAGTTATCTTCATGCTTATATCCATTGGATGTGACAAAACCCTCTATTTAGATTGAACAGCCTGTATCCCCCTAGTACTAGTCATAAAATAAAAATACAATTATATTGTATAATATAAAGTAAAAGTGTACAACACACATGTGTTTATGGTTCGTGTTAGGGATAACTGAATTCACATATATGGTTACAGATTCACGTGTATCAATACTGTTTTAAGGTTCGATTGATTAGGTCATAACAGAAATCACGAACACAAAGGGTCGATAAGCATGTAAGCCAGGTTTCCAGATTTAGTGATGGTTTTCCATGTTATCTACTTAAACATATTGTATGAATCGAATCAAGAATACGCAAGGACGATCAGGAATACCTTAGACTGGAACAGGAAGGATGGAAAGGAACAAAGGCACCATTATACACGATCAGTAATAGCCCGCTATGATCGAAACATCAAGGCTGCAAGAACAGTCGACCACCATACATTGCTACAACCACTTGATCACCAAAGTACCCACGAATGCCTCCTTGCTGCTGTGTTATGGATCGAACAGGAAGATAAAACAGCAGCAGTAGTCGCTTGTGAATCGAACAGGAATGGAAGAAAAAAGAAAAGTAGCAGCCGAGATTATTTGATGGACTTTTAGGGTTTTTTAAAGTGAGGAAAAAAGAAGATTCGGTGTATATAAAGAATAGATGAACCGACTTTTGTGTTTTGGTAAATAAGGAATGAATCAAATATTATGGAATTGTGATATCACTCAAATTTTAATGCATGTATATCTTACACATTGATCCTTAGCCGAATATTTTATGTATAAACCAAAATGTATATCGCCTAATATAGAATATACGTAGAGAATTATTTGTTTGTAATTTTAATTTTAATGCAAAGTTTTTAGTTTAATTTATTTGGTAATTTAGAATGTTAATTACTTTAGGTACAAATAATATGTCTTTTGTTCTATTTTATAAATTCTTAAAATTTCAAAATTAGAGAGGCATTTTGGTCATTTTAGATTACGCTGAATTTTAGGGTTTTACAAAAAATCACCTAACATAAAAGCTAAAACCTTGAATTCGAACTTTAAATCAAAATTACACTAAAAAGGGTCTAAAAGCAGTGACGCCATTATTCTTGGTCTTCATTCTTCTTAAATACCACTCCCCAATGATTCTCTGAGCTCTCTTGAATATATCCCCACCGTTGGATCAAGTTTAAGCAATCCCAATCGTCAATTAGTGTTTTGGCGGGAAAACAAACAAAGTGGGTTTTATCTAATCTACTCATCACGTGGGTTGTACTGGGGTAGCTAAGGACTAGAGGAGGGGGTTGGCGTGTTTCAGATAAAAGGGAGATAGGAGGGGGAAAGTTGTCGGTTGTCAGGATGGTAATGGGACATGGTTTTGGTTTTTGTGTTTTGCGGGTTTTGGTTTTTTGGGAGAGATAAGGTTTGACTTTTGGGTGTGTTAAATAAAAACGTGGCCGGGTTTGTGTATGTTAAATGTTGGGCTTTTATTTTTGGGCTTGGGTTGTAGGATAGGATTAGGATTGGGTTATAGGTTTTAATGGTTTTGGTTTAGTTTTAGGGATTAGTTTAGGATATGGTTTAAAGTTTAGGGACTTAAGTGTAACATTTGGATTTTGAGGGGGCTGATCTTGCAATTTCACCAAAGATATTAAAAGGACCATAAAACAATATTTTCCATTTTAAAACACCCGGGGACCATAAATGTCATTTTCCAAAACCCCAGGGACTACTTTTGACAACTTTTGAAATTCGAGGGACTAGACTTGTCATTTATGCAAACTTTGTTTATTTTTTATCTGTTTTTAATCATTTTGCATCTGAGACATATAAAAACACAATCTAATGATATTTTCTGTATTTTGAAGCATTTTAAAGTGTTTTTGACTGTTTTTGTAGTCTAAATGTGACAGAAATGATGAGTATTTAGACACTCATCAGTGGTGACCGTGCCCCAGGTCCTGATGGCTTCACGTTTCGTTTTTTTACTACTTTCTGGGATATAATTGAGAAGGATGTGGTTCGTTTTGTTCAAGAGTTTTCCATCTCTCACGAAATACCTAAGGGTTGCAACCCGTCTTTCATTGCTTTAATTCCGAAGACTCCGAATGCAAAGTTTGTCTCTGATTTTCGTCCTATTAGTTTAATAGGGTGTCAATACAAGATCATTGGCAAACTTTTAGCTAATCGGCTTAGTAATGTTATTGGAGATTGTGTTAGTCCCGTTCAATCGGCTTTCATCAAAGGGAGGTTTATCCTTGACGGCCCTCTTATATTGAATGAGATTTTGGATATGTATCGGCATCAAAATAAAGAGCTTCTTCTTTTTAAAGTTGATTTTGAAAAAGCTTTTGATTCTGTGCGTTGGGATTTCTTAGACATGGTTATGGAAAAGATGGGTTTTGGTATTAAATGGCGCTTATGGATTGCGGGGTGTCTTCATAAGGCTCGATCCTCTATTCTTGTTAATGGCTCTCCGACTGATGAATTTGAGCTTTTTAAAGGCCTCCGTCAAGGAGACCCTTTATCTCCTTTTCTTTTCATATTGGCGATGGAAGGTTTGCATTCCCTCACGTGTAAGGCCGAAGAGTTGGGTCTTTTTAAAGGAGTTTCTATCGGGTCTGACAATATGAATATTTCTCATCTTATGTATGCTGACGATGTGATTTTCTTCGGTGAATGGTCTTGGGTTAATGCTCAAAATCTTGTTAGCATGCTTAGTTGTTTCTATTTGATTTCAGGGCTTAAGATTAATATTGAAAAAAGCAAAGTTCTTAGTGTGGGTGTTTCTGACGAGGAGACAGCTCAAATGGCACACATTATTGGCTGTGGAATTTCTAAATGTCCCTTTAAATATTTGGGTGTGCCAGTGGGTTGTAACATGAATAGATGCGCCAACTGGAATGCGGTTACTAATATCTTTACTTCCAAATTATCCTCTTGGAAATCTAGGCTTCTCTCCGTTGGAGGCCGTCTTTCGCTCATCAAGGCGGTGCTTGGTAATCTTCCTACTTATTACATGTCTATTTACTTGATGCCCGCTTCTATTCGTTCTAAACTTGAGTCGATGCGTAGCAAGTTTTTTAGAGGAGCGGATCAAAATGATAATAAGATTTCTTGGGTCAAGTGGGACAAATGCTTGTCGAGTAAAAAGAAGGGTGGGCTCGGTATTGGCAGTATTTATAGCCTTAACATCGGTCTTTTATTCAAATGGATTTGGCGTCTTCTCACTCGTCCTATGGATTTATGGGCTCGTGTTATTAGGAGTATCTATGGTCATAATGGAGGCATTTTTAATGATACGCACCGTCGGTCTAAACATTCTACATGGGGCACAATTTTGTCTTCGGTTATTCATCTCAAGGACAAAGGTATTGATCTCCTCTCCCTATGTTCTCGTAAACTTGGAAATGGTGATTCTACTCGATTTTGGGATGATATATGGCGCGACAATACTCCTCTTAAGCTCCAATATCCTCGAATTTATAACTTGGATAATGACAGGTCTTGTCTAATTTCCAAAAGAGTTCCTTTAACCGACTGGAATTCGGTTCTTAGACGCCCTCCTAGGGGAGGTGCAGAATTGAACCAATTCGAGGCCCTTAAAGAAGCTATTGGGAACGTTACTCTCTCGGATCAAAGTGATTCTTGGACCTGGTTTATTGATGTTGCTGCTGGATATTCTGTTGCTTCTTCTCGTATTCTAGTGGATGAAAAATTATTACCTTCAAGTCTTGAGGCCACTAGATGGATTCGGCATATCCCTATTAAAGTCAATGTGTTTCTTTGGAGATTAAAGCTTAATAAACTTCCGTCTAGGGTGAACTTAGATCGGAAAGGCATCGAGGTTAATTCTTTATTATGCCCTACGTGCCATATTGATGTCGAAACGGTTAACCATATTTTTTTCAATTGCGAGATGGCAAGAGATCTTTGGGCTCTTTTGGCTAAGTGGTGGGAGTTGGATATTCCTTTTTGCTCTAACATTTCGGAATGGTATGGTTGGATTGACGATGTTTGTGTTCCTTCTAAAATTCGGCCGATTCTTGAAGGAGTGGGGGGGACTCTTATGTGGGCTATTTGGAGCTTTCGGAATAAGCTTATCTTCACTATTCCCCCTCCTAAGAAGGCTACTCTTTGGGATTTTATTGTTTTTCAATCCTTTTTGTGGTTTTCTTCTAGAAATCCCAAATGTAAAGTTAGTTGGATAGGTTGGTTACAAAACCCGATAGCTAGTATAAAAACTATGTAATCTTCCTTTCTAGCTTTTGCTAGTTTTAATTGCAATCCGCCGTTTAAAAAAAAAAATTCACTCTTGCGCGTTTGACTTTTCACGGCAAAAGCTTTTAAAAGAGTAATGACAGTCAACTCTTCTCTCTCTCATACACACATATAATTCGATACATCCACATACAATTATATACTCCGTAACATATAAACACATACTTGTTTGGCTGCGTATTAAAGTTGCAAATTACATTAACTGATTAGAACAAAACTGGTAAACCGTAACTGATGAACTTTTTGTTTTCAAGTTATATTTAAGGAGGGGGAGTCTTGAATTGACTCGACCAGATATGCAGACATTTATCAAATTATCCTCGTGACTGTTTCTTACCATTTATGAGGATGTACCATGTTAGATAACTTACCATTATACTTGTGTTAGTAGAACAAACAAATTATTGGTTTAGAAGTGCAAATCGAGCAAGCAAAGGCATGAAATGAACTTCAATGCAAACTAGCTAACTAGCTAGCACTTGTGTCGAAGAACTTTTTTTTTTTTTTTTTTTTTTTTTTGTAACCATGATTTCCGACCTTTTGGCCGACTAATTTACGGTGTTTGAACCCACCGCCACACATACTCAAACCAGGTAAAGCCCTCCCATTTCTGGAGGTTGGCGTGGCCACTTAAGGTTGTTTGCACCTAGCAGGAATTGAACATGAAACCTCACACATTTCAGAGTGATATTCACAAGCCCATTTCAGTGTCGAAGAACTTTGAGCCTAAGCTACAACTTACCGGTGAAAACTTGTTCGTTTAAATTCATCAACCATGTTATCTCATTTTTTTAGACCTTGTATTAATGTTTCGACAACCTGTAGTTTTTCTTGATACCTAGTGATAAAGAATATTGATCACTTTTGCTCATCAACTTGAATATCTGTTACACATAAATGATAATCAAGAAAGCGATGTTCCACCTTTTACATAATTTCAACTTTATAACCGTTTAAAGAGACATGGATGATCATCCTATAACTTTATATGCACATGGATCAAAATGGAATTTAGTTATATGTTTGATTAGGGGATGGGTTAAAACCACGGGGCCTACTATTTTATATCAACGGGGTCTATGTTTTAGGGGTCCCATTTTTGACATATTTTATTGTTTTGTCGTTTTGTTGTTGTTGGCTTTTTTTTTTTTTTTTTTTTTTTTTTTTTTTTTTTTTTTTTTTTTGTAATGTTTTGTTTTGTAATGTTAATGTTTTATATAATGTTTTGTGTAATGTTTAATTGAATAATAACGTCTAATGTCGTTTAGCGCCGGTTTTTTTTTTTTTTTTTTTTTTTTTTTTTTTTTTTTTTTTTGTATATGTATAATATTTTGTATGTTTGTGTTTAATAATGTTTTGTATAATTATTTTGTTTGTATAATAGCACGTTAAATATTACCACATTAAATAATTGCAACAACAACTTTATTATTAAATTAAACGACAACGTTATACATATTATTTAAAAACAACAACATCTATGACATATGAAGATTATTCATTTCATTTAAAAGATCATGGAGCCTTGCACCCGACTGACAAGCGTGATCCTCAGGATTCCTTGCCAATTCTAACTCTATCTCCAACGTCTTTATTCTTGTCTTCAACAGCTTGATCTCATTATCTTTAGCAACGCAGTTTGAGCACTGCGTTGAAGATGAGGCTTGATTAAAGTACGTGTTTTCAAAATCATCTTTCCACATGAAGTATCGACACCCATAGTCTTTTGTACCTGGCTGTTACATGTTAAGAAAATTATAAGAAATGTATTTTTAACAGACAAATTATTTACATAACTGAGCAAAACGTATAATTATTTACCACTGAAAGAGGACATGCATAATACAGTCGCCCACGGCTACCTTCTTTCCTGGATTTCCGTTCTATAATGAATCCTCTATCACATCGACACCAGAAAGGATTTCTTCGTTCCACCTGGCCAAAGAATTTGCATAATAATTTACAACATCAATCAATAATGTTATTATTAATTTTAATAAATTTTCAATCATTTACGATATAATAAAAACAGTTATTTACAACATAAATCAGTAATCATTCACAATGTTTTGTCTGTATAATTATTTACAACATAAATCAATAATTATTTACAATGTTTTGTCGGTATAATTATTTACAACATAAATCAGTAATCATTTACAATGGTTTGTATGTATAATTATTTACCGCATTAGTCGATGTTCATATAAAGTTTCCCATGCGGCTGCAACTGGCTGTCTGAAATACCTCCATTGTGGGTGGTTACGCGGAAGTGGAGAATTTGGGTCTAGCGTCGGTACAATGTAGTGAGCACCCACACGGGCAATCACAATGGGGTCGGTTTCATGTGATATGTTTGGCCTGGTAAAAAGCGGAAAACATGTGTTCCAACCTTGCTCGGATATAAATACAACAGGCCGGTTAAGTACTGAAGCGATAACCAGCCCCGTAATTGGCATCAGCATCCAGCGATCGATAGGTGCGGGTCCATTGAACCAGTCTATTGTATACGAAAGTAGGTCAAAGTCATGTTGCAGGAACATACTCATGTACGTTTGCCTATGATAATCTAACTCTTGCAATAACATACGTCTGACATCGGCCCACCTATTTTCGTTTTGAGTAAGACTGTGGGCAACGCACCTAAACCCACAATTTCCATCAGCCCGCACATTATGTATGCTTATTACGTGTGGACGGAAAATATGTGGAATACCCTCAATAAACTCATTGCTCACACTATCTCCAGCATAAAATCTGTGGCGTAGACTTTCACTCGTGTAAGAACTATGTCTTGGAGGTTCTTTCCGCAAGTCCGGGACTTTTGTAGATCTTGAATTTGTACTTCTTCGGTGATCTACGATTGGTACGTCATTCAAGTCAGGAACTTCATTCAAGTCCGGGACTTGTATATCCTTGCCCTTTTTGTCCTTTGCGCTCGGACGTCCACGGGTATTTTTTTGAATAGCTGGTTCACGTGTGTCAACAGCTTCAGGCTGGAATATATCTCTTAACTTCGTTAACATATTTTTCTTGACAAACGATGTTGATCTGCTAAAAATATTCTTGAATTGTCGCATGCCATCGTTAAACGAAGTATCGTCATCATCACCATCACTATCATCACCAGGTTCGCTGGAAGAGCCATCTTTAGGCGGGGGCCTATTGATAACAGGCCACGGAACATATAGGGTTCTCCAAAAAATATCAACTCGTTCTAGTGGAATGGGGCATCCTGAATTCAATTAAAGTGACTTGTATAAATTACTGATATTAATGTGGAAAACAACTTGATAGTTATAAATTTAATATACTTACCATGATATACATAGATTTGCATCTCGTGAAAGCATGGTAGTCCGAAAATTGCCCGCAACTTATGGCTACATTCTTCTGGGGTGATTGACAGGTGGAGTTCTTTGTGCATGAGGTTCAAAGCATGTTTAGAAACTTTATACCACAATTCTTGGAATAGTGGTACATCACACTTAATTAGTTTCTCGTTGATGCTTCTATTGAAAGTCTCTTTTATCGCATCTTCTTGCGTAATGAGAATCTTATCGATCGACCTCAACAACCTGTCTAATTTGGACTGTGTGCCGTCCAAATATAATTTCAACAATGCGTGGTGAGCCTCAACTCTGCATGTTGTTGTCTGGCCGTAGGATTTATATTGGTCGGTAATATACGAGACAAACATGGGTGCGTAATCTTTCAACCAGTTATCCAGATACAAAGCGACATCTGAAAAAAACAATGAATTAATAAAAGGTCATTCGGGTGCTTATTTATTAAATAATTAAAAACAATTAATTAAGTACCCCGATGGTTGACCAATAGCTCTTGCAGGCGTTGATAACGTCGCTCGAACAATTCGAATGTCGGAGCTTTAACCATCCAATCCCATCGGTGTTTAACGGACTCATACTCATTTAACCCCCCATCGGTGAATTTATTTCTGCAAAACTTAAGTATATTTTGTTGTATATGCCATCGACAGAGTAATTTGTGAGCGTCAGGAAATTCTTCTCTTATTGCCCTAACCAACGCTAAATCTCTGTCAGTGACGATAACACGTGGGTAATATCTTTCGTCTATAACTTGCTTCACACGTTGCAATACCCATTTAAAATTATGCCCTTGTTCACTGGATAAAAAGCTATACGCCATTGAAAATGTTTTATTTGTTGAAGTTACTCCAACAATTTCCAACAACGGCAATTTAAACATCGTGGTATTGTACGTGGAGTCCATCAGCATGACTTCAGGGAATGTACACCATAGAGCATACGATGTTGGGTGCACAAAAAATAGCTCCTCAAGCTCGTTGGTATGCTCATTTACCCTCGGGTACCATGTATACCCTGAATCCCGCAAATGCGAGTAAAGGACTTGAATTGGAGTTCTATCACCTACTATGGCTCTCCGGAACTTATCTTGTGCGTTATACATATTTCTAACGCTAGACACGTTATCCGGATTACGACCCTTTATTGTCGAAAGTATATTAATTGGTCGTACGTTATAATCTGTCAATTCTTTGACCAAACCCAACTCATCATCCTTTAATCGCATTGCATATGCCACACCATGCAACGACTCTAGCATATCATGATTATGCGTATCATCCTTTACCCTCAAAACCCAATAATTTTTTGTTCGATGATATTTCGCAACTAATCTGAATGGACAATTGGTTTTATATGTTTTGGTTTTCCGTCTTCCACTACCTTGAGGTTCATACGTCCCACCCTTTGTACAAATGTAATTGATTTCGTTCATATGACCATCTTCTGATTTGGTTCTACTTTTAACAATTACGAAACCGAGCGCACGAGCTATATTTTGCACCCACTCAGTTACTTGCTCGTGAGAACCGAAAACCTGAAAATACATAACATTATGAGTAACATACTTTTTTTAACTAATACTTTTATAACTATTTTTTTTTACAACTTTTATTACAACCTTTTTTTTACAACTTTTACATTTTTACATTTTTAACTAATACTTTTATAATTTTTTTTACAAAAGGGTTTTTTTTTACACAATACTTTTACATAACATTTGGTTCTATTTTTATAACTATTTTTTTTTAACTAA
Source organism: Artemisia tridentata subsp. tridentata (assembly GCA_021014915.2). NCBI lineage: Eukaryota > Viridiplantae > Streptophyta > Magnoliopsida > Asterales > Asteraceae > Artemisia > Artemisia tridentata. The sequence goes on along the minus strand of CP139502.1, from coordinate 60,203,071 downwards.
TACAAATTTTATAAATTCTAATACAAATTATTTTTAACTACTAACTTTTAATTTACCAATACAAATTTTATAAAAACTAATACAAATTTTATAAAAACTAATACAAATTTTAAAAAAAAGAAAAATAAAAAACGCGTATTCATTTGATATCAGCTAAACAGCTGTCTCACACACACCACACACGCGTATTCATTTGGTATCCTCTCACACACACACCACACACTCACAAACTCTCTCTCTCTCTCTCTGTTGCTCTCTTTTCTCTCTCTATTTTTGGATCTAAAAACGTTTTTAGATCTAAATTCAATAATATTATGTGATGTTATTTGTGATTTGTGAGAGAGTTTGTAAGTGTGTGGGAGGCTTGTGATATCAAATGAATACGCGTGTGATTGGGGGTTTCTAATTAGGGTTTCGTAAAAATAATTTGGGGGTACGTGACTTTTATGTGATTAATTGTTAGATACGTGACTTTTATGTGATTTATTGAATGTTTTCTTGTTTAATTTATCAGATCTATTAATTTTTTTAAAAACGCCTAAATTATAAAAATTAGGGTTTGGGTTTTTTGGGGTCTGTGGTGGGTGATTATGTGATTTATTGAATGTTTTCTTGTTTAATTTATCAGATCTATTAATTTTTTAAAAAATGCCTAAATTATAAAAATTAGGGTTTGGGTTTTTTGGGGTCTGTGGTGGGTGATTATGTGATTTATTGAATGTTTTCTTGTTTAATTTACCAGATCTATGAGGTTGTGGTGGGTGATTATGTTGGTGGTTCTGTGGTGATGAATACCTGTGGCTGTGGGTAGGTTAACACCTTGATCTGCCACCAATGAGTGGTATGAATACCTGCTCTGGCCTACCCCACAGTCCACAGGTATGTGATATGTGATTATGTTGTGCTCTGTGGTGATGAATGTGATATGTGATTAAGTTGGTGGTTCTGTGGTGATGAATACCTGTGGCTGTTGGTATGTGAATGATGTGATTATGTTGTGCTCTGACCCTATGGGATGGGTTATATTGACGGGGCCTATTTGGTTAGATTAACCCTCTCTAATATGATTGATAAGCAGTTTGTGATGAAACTGCTTATCAAACTGCTTATAAGCAGTTTGATTTGAAACTTGGTTTAAGCAGTATGCTTTTGAAACTTGATAAGCACTTTGATTTAAGCAGTTTGTTTAAAAAAAACTGAGATACGGCGATGATGATTTAAAAAAAAGGTTTTGATTTTGGCGTGGCATTACCAAATGGACAGGCAAAAATAATATTTTTTTTGCCACCTTTGAAGTTGCAGCCAAATATGATAAAACTTGCTTATGTTGCACCAATATATAATCTGAGCCTTATGTTACCTCTGTTGTGTTAAATGGTGAATTAGACATTTCGGCAGCCTAAGATCTTTGTTGTGTTTCACTTGAGGCTTTCACTTGCTGCTTGTGTTTCACTTGTGTGCAATCTGCAAAGAAATGGTTTGTTAGAGTATTTAAATAGCGAGGGTTAATCTAACCAAATACCCCCGTAATTATAACCCACCCCTTTACTTACTGATTGTGGTGAAGTAGCTTTCACTTGTGCAATCTGCTTTGTTATTATTGTGATATTGATTGTGGTGAAGTAGCTTTCACTTGTGCAATCTGCTTTGTTATTGTTTTGATATTGATTGTGGTGAAGTTGCTTTCACTTGTGCAATCTGCTTCTTTGTGAGCCTTGTTTATAATGGAGCCTTTCTTGTGAGTAATGGAGCCTTTCTTGTGAGTATTTGCAGGGAATCTTCACTTTCTTGTGAGTAATTGCAGGAATCTTTACTGTTGGTAATTGGACTGAATCTTTACTGTTGGTACTTGCATTATTGAATCTTTACTGTGGAATGTGAGACTTGTGTTTCACTTGTGGTTCACTTGGTTTGGGTGCAATCTGTGCACATTTGGGTGCAATCTGTGCACATTTGGGTGCAATCTGCTTGTGTGCAATCTGTGCACTTGCATACTTATCTGTTTCACTTGTGTGCAATCTGTGCACTTGCATAGTTATCTGTTTCAAAAAAGGCGATGACGAATGGTTTTCTAAAAACCGAAAGGCATGGCAAAGTGATATTTTTATCACTTTGCAACCTTCATATCCGAGCCAAACACTTGTTTATATATTTTTGGGATGGGTTATAAATACGCGGCCTATTTGGTTAGATTCACCCTCTCTATAAAAAGGCGATGACGAATGGTTTTTTAAAAACCGAAAGGCATGGCAAAGTGATATTTTTATCACTTTGCAACCTTCATATCCGAGCCAAACACTTGTTTATATATTTTTTTCTAAATCTGCTTGTGTGCTAAATGCTTGTGTGCTTATGCACTTGGACAAAAAAATTCTAAATCGGCGATGATGATTATGTTAATCTGAGCCTGATATCTGCTTGTGTGCTAAATACTTGTGTAAAATACTGCTTGTGTGCAATACTGCATATGTGCTTATGCACTTGGACAAAAAAATCGGCGATGATGATTGTGTTAAATCTGAGCCTATGTGCTTATGTGATACTGCATATGTGCTTATGCACTTGGACAAAAAAATCTGCTTGTGTGCTGTGCAATACTGCATATGTGCTTATGCACTTGAAAAAAAAAAAAAACATGGGACAAAAATACATTATGATACTGCATCATTTGGACAAAAAAAACAACAAACAGACAAAAAAAAAAAAAAAAAAAAAAAAAAAAAAAAAAAAAAAAAAAAAGTACATGAACAGTACCCTACGGTTTGCAGACACGGGGGTAGACCCCGTGCTTATAGTATAACCCTGTCCGGTATTAATAACACTGCACCCATAGCTATAGATCTTTTCCTTTCGTATGTCAAATCATTTCATATATGACATGAAAGATCTTTTCCTTTCGTATGTCAAATCATTTCATATATGACATGATATGACATACGAAAAGCAAAAGCGAATAAGACTTTGTCTCTTGACCTGTCCCTTACCCATTATAAAAGACATTTGTCGCGTTAGTTACAATTAAATAGATGTGATTGGTAGCTGATCGATAGTATAGTTTTCTTAAAAACCTATTAACGTCCTATTTGAGTTCTTGAATGAAATACCATGTCTATAAAGTACGTGTTTGAAGTAAGAACTCGAAATACAAACTAATAATATAGAAGAAACACAAAATAGTGAAATACGACAGTTTCTTAGATCTGATAAATATAAACATATGCATGTCATAGGTTTTGATATTTATTTCATGGCAAATGTTGTTGTCCACTTGAATCTTGATATACATGCTAAAGTTTGTGCGTCATTAAGACAGCCAACTAGCCAACTAGCTAGGTGTCTACCGCATGATTGATAACGGTCAAAATATTTAGCTCGATCAACCAACTAGTCTATCAACTCGGTGCCAGAAGACTTATCCTCGATATCCATATGGCCTACTTTTTGTTAGTTGAAGATCTAAGTTTGCATGTCTTGAATGGATCGAAATCATAAAATTTATGTAGCAAACAAATATATCTATAATTTCACTAACTCACTTGTGGGAACAACGAGTCATATTGGTGAAGTACATAAGACCCAACAAGTCGATCGAGATTATATAAGTTTACCCAAACTTGAAATCCACTTGAACTAGTTTTACTCAAGCTTTTTATCGAACTTGAGAATCAAAACCTAGCTCTACCGAGCTCGAACTTATAAAATCTTGACTCGAATTCTTGTCAAGACTTTTTCTAGCCCTAGGTGATATCCATGTGTAGTGACTATATTTTATAAAGCTAACCTCGATCGTGCTTATGTGATTGATACAATTTTGACCAATGTTTTAGAGTTCAACCAGTTTGGCCCGTCACTGGTTTAACCGGTCGTCCAAGTAGTATGAAAAAACGAAAATGAGTCCATCAACAGTAACTACGTATCAAAACATTGTGGTCTGGTTTGGTTCAGTTTTTGCATAAAACAGAAACCAAACCAAAATTATACAGTTTGTGATTTTATAAAACCGTTTGATTAATTATGGTTTTATATATTAAATGATAAATAGGCCCAAACCCTAGATGCACATACCGGGTTTGGGCCTATTTATCCTTTAATAGGCCCAAACCCTAGATGCCTACACTCAAACAAAATGAGAAAAATGATCAAAAAACAATACATAATATTTAAAACCCAAGATACTGGAATTAAGTAATACAATACGGTATCGATCCTAACCCTAACCCTAAACCTAATTATTATTTTATTTTAATTTTTTTCGTCGATCCAGTCACAAGCACAATTCCTCCACAGTCGGTTGTTTTTTTCCCAACCTTGATCATCCACCAATAGTTATCTTATTTGTCCCCACCACAATTATTAGTCCCTTCATCAATCAATTGTTATTAACTTTGCTTGTTGTTTTGTCTCTTTCGTTCCACCACAAGTAAGGACGAGCGAGATCAAAGTCAAGTGCCTACCATCTACAATTGATACTGTAATAAACATGTTTTATTCAGTCTAGAGGAGCCAGCTATTCGATATTATGAATATCTAGTTCTCTTTTTCATATGTTACATTTAATTTGGTTCGGTCTTTATCAAACCCAACCGTAAACTCAGAACCAAACATGTGGTTTTACTATCGGTTTAGCTCAGCGGTTTTCTTTACTCGAGTTTCTGGTTTTCAGCACACCCAGTGCAATATTATGTTTTCGCAAAAAATTTATAACAATTACTTGGTCTGTATATCTGATTGACTTGCAATATAAAAAACAAAATTGGTGTGAATTTAGAAGTAAAAGTCCTGATTCTGTTGGCCACAAATAGTAACATAAACGAAAAAAGCCTTTTTGTCAAGGCTATTTTGTGGTTGGGTGAATACTTGCCACTTACTCAATAATTGAAGAATGGATATTTTTAGCTTTTTTTGAAAGGGTCTAATAAAACGAAATGACTGCGTACTTGTTGCATTTAGCCACTTTCATTGACTAGCAATTGTCAACAACCCATGACCTATTCCTACTCTTCTTTCACATTTCTTATTTTTATACAACTAAAGAGTTTCATAAGAGACTTTATAGGTTTTATGATAGCTTTTTTCGTGGATGAAAGTTTGATCGTTCGTTCCATTTTGGAATCGGTCGTGGTCATAGTAAACTAAAGACCACGCACCGTTAAATGACGGTATTACTTTAACTGAAAATAACTGATTGGTTTATGGTTTGGGTTTGGGTTTGGGTTTGGTTTACGCGTTTTTATCGATGTCAAACGGGTCAGTCTAACATTTCAAAAGACTGTTTGAATTAGTTTATCAGGAGTCGTCTCAAATATAATAAAAATAAATACGTTTCTTCATCTAAAAAGCAAATATGGCTGTTTTCATATATACTCATTCCTTTAAGGTAATTTTGCACCGAAAATAATTTATCCATTCATGTCTTGTAAACAGCATGACTATGATAATTGTTTCACTCTAACTTGAGAGCATTATGATCTTTATTTTTTAGTAACATGTAGCTAAAATGTGATCCATGGACCAAAAAAAAAAAAAAAAAAGCGCTGTAAAATTAGAAGTGATCCATGGACCAAAATGATAAAAAAAAAAGCTATGAAATTAGAAGAAATGAGTTAATTGAAATTAGAAATAGTTTAAATTCATAAAATATAAAAGCATCATGATAAAATTAGAGTATTGATATGCACACAATTTTATTTGATAAATACACCATCCTGTATAAGTTATATAGCACATCGTACAATACTGTAATGCACAAAATGTGATGTGCGCATCAAAAAGTTAAAGAGTGGTGTATCAACCCCTAATATTGTTGCTTTGTATAACTATTTATTGTAAGTGGGCGATGAGAGCCCCCACATATTTGGTCCAACTTGATTGTCACCCACTTGGACATGTTTAATTTCAATCAATATAAAAGCGTCTAATTCAAGTCATAGGGCCATAGGCCTTTTTTATGGCCCAAACTGAACCAAAAATTTATACAAAAGAATTTGAGGAGAGTTATTTTACATACAAAACTTATCTTACATACCAAATGACTCATCCCTACCATTCATTTAAAATGAAATCAATGGTTGAGATTAAAAGCATTTTAATATTTCACATATTTTTTATAATTTAAATATCTCTTAAACCGTTAATCGTTAAGCGAAATTAATTACACCATCGCGACGAGCATTTAATTATCTTTTCTATAGACGGACACTTTGATATACTTTCGACAAAAAAAAAATCGTTTTTTTAACTTCTTTTTTTTTCTCTTTTTTCGTTTTTTTTTTTTTTTTTTTTTTTTTTTTCATTATTGAAATTTGCATGAGAAAACACATGTGATATTAGTGTTAAATCACATATGATATGTAATATCACATGTGATATTAGTGCTAAATCACATATGATATATAATATCACATGTGATATTAGTGTTAGATCACATATGATTTTTTTATGCAAATTTCAGTAACTAAAAAAACGTAAAAAAAAGAGTGAAAAACACGAAAAAAATAATTTTGTCGAAAGTATATCGAAGTGCATAGAAAGATAATTAGATGCTCGTCGTAACGGTATATTTTTTTTCGCTTAACGATTAACGGTTTGAAAGATATTAATATTTGAAAAAAATGATTAAAGTGCATTTTTTAAATTGTTAAGATTAATCTTATCTATTAAATCAAATAAAGATGGAAGGTGGAGATTAATCCCTATGTAAATCAAAGAATTTATCATGAAAAATATTACGAGTATATATTTACATGTATTCGATCACCTTTCCTTAAGATTGTTTCCAAACATGAAAAAATTACGTTTACCAGTCATGTATTTTAGCGTCTCAATGATCAACATACATAATAATTATTCCATTCAAGAAATTGGTACCTAATGTTTCATGGGCCCGGGATTATTCGCACTAAACATTATAAGCCATCTAAAAAATATGTTCAAGTTCCTATGTTGCGAGTGATGACACCCGCGAAAGTTTTTCCCATTTTGATGGATACATAAGTTTCTAATTCTACTATGATTGTTAGATACAGCGATGAGTTGCTGAGAGACATTTCGCTCTCCGACGAAGCTCAAGCTAAAGAAGGCGACACTTTTGTGTCATCACTCAACGGTACTACTTATTCACTATTGGGCTTTACTTGACCTTCAAGAACATTATAGCATTTTTATACAAAATGCTGCTTATATAACCTTAAACCATCTAAAAAAATGGCATCTATTTCAAACATACACCATGATCTTCTAGGGGGCGGTCGTGGGCGAGTGACGTTTACAATCTGTTTACAATACAATGGGTCAAAAAAACTCAGCAACTAAACTCTTTTCCTAGACCCGTAAGAAACACTTTAGCTTCTTATCAGCAAGTCATTAGCTCAAATCCAGCAAGAAGTAGAGCTTATTAGGTACCATATCCAATGGTATCTAAGGCTAGGCAAAAGAATATAAATAAGCACGATATTTTCTTTAAATCTATCAAACTTTAAACTAGTGATATCAATTGGCATCCAATGATGTAGATTACTAACTTATAAAACACTAATCAGTACATAAGCGTCAAGTTTTAGGCCCATGAAATTAACTTTTCAACTTAAGAAAGAAAAGAAAAACTACGCATTTTTTTTTTTCCGTAAGTGTTTGCTTCCATCAACAAAAATGCAGATTCCTGAATTACTTTGACAAGAAACCAGCTACACAGCTTATCAGAACTCACTTGAACAACTCGCACTGCACTGTATATATATGGTAATGGTAGATAAGAAATAGTCATTAATACTGTATGGAACTGTATGAAAACGGATCAAAAAGATTAATAAGGTTATCAGAAATTCATACCATACCTTGTTTTATCGTTTACGGTCAGTTCTCCATTTGTAAACTGGTTTAGAAGTTGGGCAGACAATTTCATCTTCACGCAGCTTTCGCTTCTTACCCTTTTTCTGCTCCAGCAACAAAATGAGTTGTTTAATTTATTTATTAAATAAAGAGACGTATAACTGTTTTGAGTTTGAGAGTATATACCCGTAACTCTTGTTTCATTGCCATTTCATTATAAACTTTTTCCAAGTCGTGCACTCTGTTTTTTCTCGCCTCCAGCTCCCTGTAGGAAGCAGCTGTCCTCCTACACGTGAACCATGTTATTTGAGTAGCAAAAACTAGAAACAGTTTGTTCGGGTACGTTTTAGCCCTTTCTAATTTACCATCAGGGTCAAGAAAAATCGATTCAATGGGTCAAGTGGTCAATAAATGTGTGTGAGGTCACCGGTGCACATAAAGTCATAAAGAAAAACTATAATTAAATAAAATAATATATAATAATAATAATTAAATAATAATAATAAAAAAAAAAAAAAAAAAAAAAGAAAAAGAGAGAGAGAGAGATAAAAAGAAACACCAACGGCTAAGCTACTTGATTGACAAAAATATCAGGGGATAACGATTAGGCAAGGATATCAATTCGCCAAGGAAAACTTTGGAGTAACTAAATATCGATTCACGTTGTCTATTGTGTATAGTTATAAGTTATAACACAAATAACTTTGGAGCAACTAAATATATTAATTCGCTGAGAAAAACTTCTGAACATGGGGTCGATCTATCAGATTCAAATTGGCCTTGTAGGCTTGTACAGTTGTCCATAACTACATATATTAAATATAATGCAAGTGTAAAAGCCTACAAAATCAGTAGCCTTGGGCAGTAACACCGTCTGCACAGGCTGGGTCTTATCAACTACACGTATGGAAGTGCTATCCATGTAGGAGCTACGATACCAATAAGAAGCTTCTTTCACCTGGCTTAACTAGGAGTTCCATCTAACACCACTAGGAAAGGTTGATATATTTTTGCCAACTATATTTATCAATAAAGCAGTATTAACTTATTTCTCAGACAACAATATGCATAGCGATCAAAAGTACTCAAAATGCAAATTCAAGACGAAATACCCAAAAAACAAACAATATTACTCTACAAAAAATATATATACAAATATACATATACGAACAAGCTAACATGTTACTTTACCTTTTGATTTTCTCAGGTAAGTCCTCGAAAGCTGGCAATCCACCATCATTCTTCGTTTCTGACAGTATTATGTTAGCGTCCTCTCTGTCGATGATAAAATAGTTGGCCATGGGAGTATGGGACACATTAATCAGCAGCACCGCGGACACACCACACATTAACGTAATATAAACAAAAAACTCATGCACTTAATACCTATCTTCAGCATAGTATACATGTTTGTTTGACCGCTGAGAATCAAGCGAGTGCAGTGTTGCTGTTAGCCTTTCAATTTTCTGCATCAAGTAAAATTGTTTAGCGTAATGTAATATCCGCTTTTAAACCACAAGAGAATAACCCTGTTACCGGATACGTTACCTTTTTCTCTGAGAGAATTTTCTGCAAGATATAACCAATATCTTGTGATTTCATCAACAAGAGTTCTTCTTGAGTGTATTTGTTTGGTTCACCACTGTGCAGCATATATAACAATTAAGCATATTTTTTTTCATTACTATACACTCGGATGAGATAAAGTGATAGAACATTACGCTTGTTTATGTACTCCATTAACAGTTTTGGAGTTGATCATCTTAAAGTAGAATTCATCGGGATTCCTAAATGCTGCCTTTTCCTTGAGTTTCTGTTTACACAAAGTCACGGCTACAGATTTAGCCATTTCCGAATAAAAAGGCCCATATCAGCAATGATGCCATCAGAAATAAGAATTTTACCTGCAAGTAATCTTCTTTTTTATGGAAGGCCTTTGCACGGACCACATAATCCTTGTGTTTCTCGAGAAGCCCAAATCTTTTCCTTTCTTTTCTGAATGTAAATCACAGTAAAAAAATGTAAGAATGAGAAAACAAAACTGAAAACCATTTATGGAAGAGCAGAAAGTATATAAGAACTCACGGTTGAGATCGTTCCTTATGGGCCCGTCTATGAACAGCATTCCTTAGCGACGACATCTTGAAGGACAAAGAGTATAGTCGTATGCAAAACGACAGAAAAATTAAAAATTAAAGATTCAAACAATTTACACTTATAACATATATATATTAGCATTGTGGACTAGTTAAGCTCTCAAAATGACACTATATAACTGAATACATTCTTCATGGTTCTAAACATAAATAAAAAGAACACATATAGAAATCATTTGAAGATCTCGCAATAAAACGGAATCGGATCAAATCAATCCTCAAACGAGCACTTTTTAGAATAATGGTGTGTTTGTTTCTTTAAGATGTTTTGGGTCTGAATCTCAGTAACACATCTTTCTGATAAGAGGTGACTAAGACATCTTTCTGATAAGAGGTGCATTGATAAGAGGTGCGGCTATAAAGTCTGAAAGTGAATGAAATAATGTTGTTTGTGTTTTGATAATTATCTGAATGGATTTAACTGTCCGTTTCTTATAAATATATATTAAACAATAGCAATACGATGAATAAGTAGCCCGTGTAAACTTAAAACAAAACGTTTGTATCATAAATTTAAGAAAATTATAAACCATTAAATAAATTATCTTAATACATATCCTAAGTTTAACATAAACCAACTAAAAGTTTAATTCACAATAACTAATAATAATATTTCAATTTTTGGACAGAACCGCACAACCATTGTCCTGTATAGGATCAACCCTCCTAAATAGAGAAGTGACCAACTCCCTGCATTGGCTAAAAACCGCCTACATAGAAAATGGCTCATTTCCCTTCATTGCTAAATAATGTAGTATCACAAAATGAGACTGTACTAATTGTTGCCAAACTGATTTAGAGCATCTAATAGAGTTACTACACCTCCAAAAACATTGTGGCAAAATATTGTTACTCTCGAACTATTCTTTTCAAACCCATTTATGATCCATACATAATAAATGTAAACAAAACACAACCCATGTCAGTTTATGACCAACCCCACAATTAAAACCAACAAAAAATTAACAAGTAAAACATAAACAGGTCAAAAATAACATACCTTAGAGGTGGTGAAGATGGCGGCTGCAGGTCGAGACGGCGGCGGCAGCGAGAGGTGGCCGGCGGCGGCTGTGAAGGGGCGCGAAGTAAAACAGTACGAAAATAAACGAGATTTGAGTTATGATAAACGGGTTTGTATATTGTAAACCAAAAATAGAGTAAATTGCAAAAATCGTCCTTGTTGTTTGGCCAAATTGCACGTTTCGTCCTTGTGGTTCATTAAGTGCAAAGATCGTCCTTATTTTGCCCTGTTACGTGCATTTTTGGTCCTTCAACAATAAAATTTGGCAAACCACAAGGACGATTTTTGCAATGATGGAGGACCAAAAGTGCACGTAACAGCGCAAAATAAAGACGATCTTTGCACTTAATGAACCACAATGACGAAACATGGAATTTGGCCAAACCACAAGGACGATTTTTGCAATTTACTCCCAAAAATATTTAGCCAGAGTTTTAAATGTCTAGTTTAGTTTTTTATTTTTAGGTAACAATTCTTTTCGATTTTTTGGCCAACTAATTCGCTGCATTTGAACTCGTCACCACACAGACTCAAATCGGATAAAGGCTCTCTTTTTTTTGAGGTTGGCGTGTGCACTTCAAAGATATTTGCATCTAACAGAAATTGAGCATAAAATTTCTACACATTTTAAAATGATGGTCACGAGACTTTTTGTCATTAAAACACCTCTAAATAGTTAAATAGAAGGAAGCTAGTTAAGACACTCAAAAGATACTTATCAAAAGCAGCGTACCAAGAAAATTTTAGATGATAAACACAACCTAAATGTAGTTAGTTAGCGAGGAAATAAATAGATTTGTGTTTTAATTTTAAATTTTATTGAAGTTTATATGTAGTTTATGTATATTTTCATTAAATTCGGGGACATAACTATTTCGATTTTGAATTATAGACCCAACAACTCGTTTGACCTACTTAATTGGGTTACGCGGGTTATAAATGGGTTATGCATGTTGTACATGATTAGGTTAAGGTTTTTTTACACTACAGCTTCTACTAGTGCGAAAATACCTAAATCTTTTAATCATCATGAGTTTAATCATCATGGGTTCCTATAGTTTCTCCTAGTGCGTTACGAGTATTTTGTAGGTATTGCCCCGGGGGCGGTGACCCTGAAGACGGTGGGCGTGGCGACGGTGTTCCTGGAGGCGACTCCGTTGAAGGTGGATCTGTTGTAGTCAAAGTCTGATTTTACATTTCTTAATGAATTTCTTTTGTTAATGTATCACTTGTGATTCATAGCTTTTCAATATTGTTTTGAAAAACTTATGCTCAATAGTCAATAGGTTGGAATAATTTTTTTATAAGGATTTTTTGTGATTCATACAGTTCTTATATCTGATATCACTTGTGATATTCTGTTAAAAATGATGCAACACTTGGGTTTAATTTTCATGTTTATATTACTTGTGATATTCTGTTAAATTTAATGCAACACTTTCTTTGATTTTTAAAATATGTCAACTTTTTTATTTTATTAGTTTTGTTTCTTGTTTTTATACATATTTGGTATATGTAATTGACAGTGTTATATCTCTTGTGATATTAAACATTTTAATGTAAAACAAAATGTTTTGGTTAGCTAAGAGTAATATCATATGTGATACTGTTAGTTTACATACAAATGATCATACAAGTCACTTAACCATTCCCAAAAGTAGTACAAACTCGGGCACCATGCAATGTGGCTCGGGACCTAATAAATACATATTTGGTGTCGGATATGGTGTTAAACCTATAGAAACATGCACACTTTATCAATTAAGAGAATGAATTCATTAGAAATCTAACAGAAGCGTGTTACAAGCTCAATCTCTCTTGTGATTTTTCAAATTATCACAACATTCATCACATTATCACAACAATCCCTCAATAACTACTAACTACCACACTTTTATTGCTAATTTGTAGTGTATCTCATTCTCATGTTGTTCAACTTTTTGGAGAAGACTTTGATATAACAGGTGACATGACAGATGTGTCGGCTTCTTCTATTTGTTGAATCACGTGTGATATCACAGGTGACATCACGTGTGATATCACATGTGACATCACGTGTGATATAACAGGTGTTCGATCTTTTTCAGTTTGTTTATAAAGATGGTGTGATTTGTTTAACCATAGCTTCTTCAATTTGCTGATCAGCCATAGATATTTTCAAATCCCGATGTAAAACCTATTAAAATATGCACAATGTATACATTAAATAGACAAATCCACCACAAATCTAATAGAAACATCATAATATCGTTTGTTTTCAATTAAACATAACCTATAATATAACACAGAATAATAATAATAATTTCTTAACAAACTAAATCCTTACACGTAAACTACTCACCTTGATTGAAAATGATCAAATGGCTCCACATGTGATATATGACAACTTAATATAAGAGCAGTTTACAATATCTCAAATTTCACATAGGTTACACAAATGTAATATCACTTGTAATACAAGTTTTCTAATCAACTTTGCATTTCATCAAACACTTGGTGTGCAAAACTAAATAGAATCAAAAACACAATTCAAAAGCATGTCACAGTCACAATATCTCTTGTATTATCACAATAATCATCTAACTATCATAACAATCCCTCAATAAACTACTATAATCTACAAAAACATAAAAGAATTCATAAATATTTTCAAAAAACACTAATATAAACAAAAAATAAGAGCAAAATCATTATAATTATCACAATATCACATATAACAACTAATATCAACAAAAAGCAAAAAAAAAAATCATAAACAATATCAAAAATAGAAATATAAGAACAAAATCACATCAAATAGTTAAATAATAACAAAATAATGGATCGAAAGTGTCGTACCATCATTTTCAATCTGAATGTCTTCAGTTTGAACCCTTTTTTTCCTCGAATCTGGTTTCGATTGCCTCGATTCATCCATTGCTATGTGTTTTCTTTGATTTTCGGTTAAATTGGTTTGATTTGATGTTTTTTGTTTATTTTGAAGTTTTTGTTTAGAGAGAGAAAGTTTTTTTGTGTGTGTGTATTTTTTTTTTTTTTTTTTTTTTTTTTTTTTTTTTTTTTAAGTAATTTTGTGACAAATGACTGTGTGGTGTGGAGATTGGTGGGTGAGAATAACGAATTTACAAAAGTGGTCCCTCCGTGTTTTTTATTATTAAAAGTTGTCTCTTTGATCCGACGGTGGAGATCCGTCCCTTGGTAAGTAGCGAAATATTGGTAAGCAAAATAAAACGACTCTTATTTGAAATATCTTAAGTATAAAAATGATCATTAGAGGTGATCAAAACATTTGATGATAGTAGATATATAATTTGCTAATATTGTAACAAATGATCATGTTAGAGTGGATGATGGTAACTCGAAATTGTAACACCCCCAAATTTTTAAACATAGCAGCGGAAGATTTATCTGGGTGTTACGGTGAGGATCGAAAACAAAATCATAAGAAAACAGCCTAAGACGGCATTTTTAATTTACATAGGTCCATAATACAAATCCAGTTATAAAACATTACATCAGAGTGCTAAGGTTTCTTCAAGGAAATATTATTTTAACTGGATTACAACTTTATTTTACACCATTTATTGAAGATAGGGTATGCCTGCTCCATGCCTTGCCGTGCTCCCTCTAGTTCCCTGAGATACATGCTTAAAGGTCAACATAATGTTGAGTGAAATCATGGAGTTTATAATTTAAATATCAGTTTGATTCACAAGTAAGATTGTATTTTGAGATACAATCAGTTTAAAAATTGATATCGCAGTTCATATATTGCCCTAAGTCTCATGACACGCAAACGTTAACAAAGTACCGCATAAACGGAGGTGATCATCAAATTAATGATGAAGATTTTGCCCTCGTGTAATAGGTGATTTGCCAATTCCTATTTTTCTCAAATATAATGCATCGCGACTAATACGACTAGCAAAAAGCATTCCGTCCTAGTATTAGTGGGATAGGTTGTCAGTCCTTAATAGATCTATTCATTATATTCGCGTTCACCGCAGTGATTAATGGCTCATGATAAAAGGGTCTTGTGGCAATATGGTAACTTAGGCATATATCAAGTCAGGTAGCATACAGAAAAATACTTGTGATCAGTTATAGCATGTATCCCCCTCACGGAGTTTAAAAAGTATAAAGAGTTAAAAAGTGAGGCCATGACTCACCTTAAGCGTTACTTGGTGATGATAAATTCAGAGATGATTATAATAACTTCGATATAGAACCTGGTAAATATATAAATATCTGAGAATCTTACTAATTTCTAGTGGTGTATGTGTATGAGTGGTGGATGATGATTATTCAACGATCTAATCGTTGAGAATGAAGATGTTATATGCTTATGGTGCTCGTACTCTTGTAAGATCATATTTTCAACGAGTAAATAAAATATTACTATGAAATATTTCTATCGCTATTAACTAATATGCATATGAAGTAAAGATATGGTGCAAAAATGGAAAATAGGCTAAGAATGACAAGTTATAATAGTTGGTCCTTGATATTTCCAGGTTTTACATTTTCTACCCTAACCGTGGTTCGCGTTACGTCGTTAGTCCTTATTCAGTCCATAGTTCAATAATAGTCCAATAATTGTCCAATAGTCCATATAATGCTTGGAGTTCAATGGTATGTCAAATTCAGTCCTTTACAACTGTTTTCACAGCTTCAGTCCCTTAGTTTCCAGGTTTGGCAGTTTTAGTCCTTTTCGGTTAAGTCGCGTTACATTTTTAGTCCTTTTTGCATAAAAATGACGGGAAAAATATTCTGAAAATTTCTATAACTTTATTAAGTTTATTTTAACTTATTTCAAGTGTTTATTCCAGAAATGAGGTTATTTTTACCTTATTGGGCCGATTAACGAGTTGGTTTAAGGTCCGTTAACAAATTTAGAGGCGAGGGCGTGAAAACTGTTTTGGGCTTGGATTTGGGCTATTTTTAGGATTCTAAAAATATATTTTATGGGCCTGTTGGACCTGGTTATCGAAATTCCTTGTTGGGCTTTGTTTTTTGGCCCAACCGAAGGTTATGCAATTTTCTGAAAATAGTTGGTTGCTAAATCCTAATGAGGGTCGATCAAAATGGATTGTTTTGAGCGTGTTAACGAGTTCATGAAGTCGAACTTAAAACATGAAAAATATAGTTTGCTAGCTTGTCATTCGAGTGAGGTAATAATTTATATATATTATATACAAGATTTCGAAAATATAGGAATGGTTTTTGGGTAGGTCGAATGAAATAAGTTTTTGAAATATTCCATGAATTTTTCTAAGTGTTTTGCTCTTAGTCGAGTAGCATTCAAAAGAAATTATTTTGGTTGTCGAGATGGGGTTATGAGAGGGATCTTAGAAAATGAAAAATATTGTTTCACATGTGTAAGGTCGAGTTGGGTAAAAATGTATGGATGTTACGTTTATAAATTCGAAGTAAACAAGTCACTAATTAGCTATGTCGAAGGGTTCTTTTTAGTTGAAAAGTTTAGTTAGATTTTTCCTTTGTTTTCTACATGGTCCGCTCAAGTAAGAGTTAAGATAGTTCATTTTTAGAGTCGAAACTTGTGTGTGTTCAAAAGTTATTTAAATGAGAAGTGTCGTCGGTTAAGTGGTATATTAAGTCGTGTATCGAAGAATATGGTCATTACATTACTTAGCGAGATACGAGGTTATTTTGGAGGCCACCTTGGGACTGTTTTTCGTCCACAATATTTAAGTAACATGTTTTATTTCTAGCGTGGTATATATAGATTTGCATGGAATGTTTGCATACATATTCAAGTATAATGATGCGTATAGATTATTGATAAGTTGCCATGTTCGATCTAGTGTTTACCAATATAATGCATGTAGTGATCATGTGATAATTGTGCGAAGGGTTGGTGACTGTATGGTATATATGAAGTAAAATAGACATGTTTAGAATGTAGCATGGTATGTGCATGCATGTGAGTATGTGAAGTGTATTTAAGATAGAACAAGAGAACTTACAACACCTTTGAGAAAAGGTGGTGGAGACTTAATGCTTGTAGGATGGAACACGAAATGAAACGACCCACTTGCTTCGGACTCTCTTACTCCTAACTGGTTAAGCTCTCGGTCGAACAACAGTTGGTTTTAATGAAGGTATTTTGTTAGTGAAATGAGTGTGAAGGAGGTTGTGGGGTTCGAATGAAATACAAAGAAGAGACAGTGAGTTAGAATGGTTATTATATGACTTGAATTGATTGGGTTTGCTGCCAAAATACACGACAGAAAGTGGTTTTGATGTTTAAGGAATATGGTGAATTTGATAGAAAGTGATGTGTGATAGGGGAGGTCGAATAGAGGTGACTTATATAAGCAAAATATCTACATTTTGTTTGACTTCTTGACCAATGATTAGAGAACACTGTGGATAGAAGACACTTGTGTGATGGTATGTTAGTTTAGGTGTAAAACATGTGTGGTTGGGTGTGAATTGGCTGCTAGTTTCTTGTATGCTTCTTGCTTATTTGGTTCTTTCACCTTTTATCACAAGTTGGAGTTACAAGTTGGGTTTCTATTCTATTTTTGCATTTGTAATGACACATTTTAATTAGTAATGTGGCTAGTGGTTTGTGGGATTTATCGTAGTTTGATCACGTTTTGGGTCAAGGTCTTAAATGATATGCTTGGTTCGAATTTTATAAGTGGATGTATGATAATGTTTAGTTCGAAATGGGGACAATTAAATCAAGTTTCATTATTGTGCTAATCGTTGGTAATTCTAGTTGGGTTTTTGTTATTACAGTAATTAGTTAAGAGGTACGTTTGCATGTGTAATATTAAACGAAAGTCGTGCTAGCCATAAATAATAATGTCGAGCGGTTGATAAGAGTAAAGCAAGAAAGAAAATAAAGACGGGTTAATGAAACAGTTTTGATGTCGTGGTGATGGTGGGTTGTGAAATTGGAGTTGGGTTTTATTGGTTAAAATGTATAATGGTTATGTTTGATATTTAAGATTTGCATGAGTTCTTGAATAAATGTTGCATCGATCGGTTGAAGAGAAAATGAAACAAAAGAAATACAACCATTCTAATAAGTGGGTTACGTGGGCTATGATGTTCCCTTGGGTTGGGCTAGTTCGATGGATTAGTGTTATTAGGATTTGGTGTTTGTTGTTGGGCCAAGCAATTAAGGATCCGGTTGGTTTGTAGTGGTAATTTAGGATTAGGTTTGTTGTTAGTGTTTGTGTTTTAGTTAGATAGAATTATGCGATATTAACCTTGGTTACGTGTAGTGAACGAACTAGACGAATATAATTACTTGTCGTTGAGTAAACGTGTTGTTGCGTCGGAGATATAATCTCTAGTGTCGGTGTGTTTAATATATATATATATATATATATATATATATATATATATATATATATATATATATATATATATATATATATATATATATATATATATATATATATATATATATAATGCATTGCTACTAATAACAATAACGAAAAGTTTAAATTTCTAGCAAAAATAGGCGTTAGGAAATAGTAATACGAGATTATTATTAATCACTAAGATTGATTACAAGGGTTTTTCACAGGTTCTTACAGTACTCCTCCCTCATTCGAATTCCGTCCCGAAATTCAAGTCTAAAACGGCTACTATGAGTGGTTTACGGGAATAGATGTGGATATTTTTCACGAATTTGGTCTTCGCGTTCCCATGTGTACGTTGGTCCTCTCTTAGAGTCCCATTTTACTTTCACAATAGGAATACGGCTTTGCTTGAGTTGCTTAACCTCTCTATCCATTATCTCTACGGGTTCCTCGATAAATACAAGTTTGTCGTCCAGTTTAATCTCTTTTAGCGGAATGACGAGAGTCTCGTCCGATAGACATTTCTTAAGTTGAGATACGTGGAATGTAGGGTGTATTCTACTGAGTTCTTCTGGAAGTTCTAACTTATAGGCAACTGGGCCAATTCTCTCGAGGATTTTAAATGGTCCAATGTACCTTGGGTTGAGTTTTCCACGCTTTCCGAAGCGTATCATCCCCTTCCAGGGCGAAACTTTTAGCATAACTCTATCTCCGACTTCAAACTCCATGGGTTTCCTCCTCACGTCTGCGTAACTCTTTTGTCTGTCACGAGCGGCTTGGAGACGATGTTTGATTTTGAATATTTTCTCGGTTGTGTCGTGGATTAGTTCTGGTCCGGTAAGCTGCATGTCACCAACTTCTGTCCAACAGATAGGTGATCTGCACTTTCTTCCGTAAAGTGCTTCGAAAGGTGCAGCCTTCAGGCTAGCTTGGTAACTGTTGTTGTACGAGAATTCAACCAATGGTAAATGTTTATCCCAACCTTTTCCGAAGTCAATCACACATGCTCTAAGCATATCTTCTAAGGTTTGGATTGTCCTTTCACTTTGTCCATCAGTTTGAGGATGATAAGCGGTGCTCATGTCCAGTTGAGTACCGAGGGCTTTCTGCAAAGATTGCCAAAATCCTGAAGTAAATCGACTGTCTCTGTCTGAGATGATAGAGACTGGTACTCCATGTCGGATTATGATCTCTTTGAAGTACAACTGAGCGAGTGTGTCTAACTCGTCAGTTTCTTTGATAGGCAGAAAATGAGCTGATTTGGTTAAACGGTCGACGATAACCCAAATGGTGTCATATCCGGTCGACGTTCTTGGTAACTTGGTAATAAAATCCATAGTGATTCGTTCCCATTTCCAAACTGGTATCTCCGGTTGTACAAGTGGTCCAGAAGGTTTTTGACTTTCGGCTTTGACCCTTGAACAAGTCAAACACTTCCCAACATATGTTGCAATGTCGGCTTTCATGTTTGGCCACCAGTAGAGTTGTTTGAGATCTTGGTACATTTTTAGTGGATCCGGGATGAATGGAATATTTAGACTTGTGAGATTCATGCATGATAAAATCACAAATACCTCCATAGAGAGGAATCCAGCATCTTTTCTTGAAGCATAACATTCCATCGGATCTTCGTATGAGTCCGTTCTCTCTTTCTATCATGCCCTTAATTTTCTCGTGAGCTCGATTCTCTTCCTGAAGAGCTTCCGATTGGGCTATGAGTATTGAGATGGGAGTGGTGAATGAATTGTCATTTCTAATGATCGAACTCTAAGAGGTTTGGTTCTTTCTTTTCTGCTTAACGCGTCGGCCACGACATTCGCTTTACCAGGGTGGTAGCAAATTTCACAGTCGTAGTCGTTAAGTAGTCCTATCCATCGGCGCTGTCTCATATTCAACTCTTTCTGATCCAGTATGTGTTGAAGACTTTTGTGATCGGTGTATACCGTACACTTTGTACCATATAGGTAATGTCTCCATATTTTAAGAGCGAATACTACTGCTCCTAGTTCTAGATCATGAGTAGTATAATTTTCCTCATTTTTCTTGAGTTGTCGAGACGCATAAGCTATGACTTTGTTTCTCTGCATTAGTACCGCACCTAAACCATGATGCGATGCGTCACAATATACTACAAAGTCTTCGCTTCCGTCGGGTAGCGCTAGAATTGGTGCTTCACAGAGTTTTTGTTTTAAGAGTTGAAATGCTGATTCTTGTTTCTCTTCCCAGATATACTTCTTGTTTTTCTGGGTGAGTTCTGTCAAAGGTTTTGCGATTTTGGAAAAACCTTCTATAAACCTTCGATAGTAACCAGCGAGTCCTAAAAATTGTCGAATTTCAGTTGGAGTGGTGGGCGAAGCCCAACCTTTAACTGCTTCGATCTTGGCGGGGTCAACGTGAATACCTTGACTGTTGATGATGTGACCTAAGAATTGAACGGTGGAGATCCAAAAATCACATTTGGAAAATTTTGCATACAGTTTTTCTTGTTTGAGTACACCCAAAATGGTTCTCAAATGTTCCGCATGCTCTTTTTCGTTACGTGAGTAGATCAAAATGTCGTCGATGAATACGATTACGAACTTGTCCAGATATGGCTTACACACGCGGTTCATTAGATCCATGAACACTGCCGGTGCGTTGGTAAGACCAAATGGCATTACGCGGAACTCGTAATGTCCGTATCGTGTTCGAAAGGCGGTTTTGGGAACGTCTTCTTCTCTGACTCTTAATTGGTGGTATCCTGATCTTAGATCGATTTTTGAGTAAACACTCGATCCTTGCAGTTGGTCAAATAGATCGTCTATTCTTGGTAATGGGTATCGATTTTTCACTGTGAGTTTGTTCAACTCTCTATAATCGATGCACATTCTGAATGTTCCATCTTTCTTTTTGACAAACAGGACTGGTGCTCCCCAAGGTGATGAGCTGGGTTGGATGAATCCTTTATCTGACAGTTCTTTCAACTGCTCAGATAATTCTTTCATTTCGGAAGGGGCTAATCGATATGGTGCTTTTGCAACAGGTGCTGCTCCAGGCACTAAATCAATTCGAAATTCTACTTGCCGGATGGGTGGAATACCTGGCAAGTCGTCGGGGAAAACTTCTGCAAACTCATTTACAACTGGCACTTCTTCCAGTCGTTTTTCTTTCTTTTTCGATTTATCTTCCGTTACTTGGACTAAAAAGACGTGACATCCTTTGTTTATGTATTTCACCGTTTTGACGTATGAGATGATATTGAGTTGGGTTTTGTAGTGATCACAACGAACGTTTAACGTTTCATTGTCTATGGGAATTTGGACAACTTTTTCGTCGCAGATGATTCGGGCACGATGTTTGGATAACCAATCCATACCCACAATCGCGTCAAAGCTTTCAAGTTGGATAGGCATGAGATTGATTGGAAAGGATTTGTTTTGAAGGGTTAGGGTGCAGTTTTGAAGTACAGTGTTGGTGTTTAACAGTTTTCCGTCGGCTATTTCTATTTCATATGAGGTATCTAATTCTACGGGTGCAATATTAAGCAATAAAGCAAATGAAGTAGATACAAAACTCCTATCAGCTCCAGAATCAAATAATATCTTAGCACTATGTTGATTCAGTAAGAAAGTACCCGTGGTGACGTTGGAATTCTGTGGCATGTTTCCATCTCCGAGTACATAAGCTCTTCCTCGGGCAACCTGATTGTCATTCTTGGGACAGTGACTTTTATAATGACCTGTTTCACCACAGCCGTGGCATTTTACTGCTACAGGGTGCGCATTTGCTCCAGTGGCTCTACAGTCTCGGGTCACATGACCTATCCTCCGACAGTTATCGCAGATGGCGGTACATGGTCCCGTATGATGCATCTTGCACCGATTGCACTGGGGTTTTGTCCCAATATACCTTTTTCCTTCAGCAGGTGCAGCCACATAAGCTCTTGCGACTTCTTGACGACGGTTCTGTTGACGATGACGGTCATCTCGACTTTGTTGATACTCTCTGTTGCGGTTGTTTCGGTCATTGTTGCGGTAGTTCCTGTTGTGATTGTAATAACTGTTGCTGTTTCGGTTGTTGCTGCCAAAGTTATCATAGTTCCTCTTTTGCCCAATAACTGTGGATTTAGCACCTCGTTTAAGCTCTCGATTCATCATTCGCTGAGCAAACATGAATGCGGCTTCGAGGGTCTTTGGGTTGGATGCGGTAACATCTCCTTCAATGCTTGAAGGTAGTCCTTCCACATATTTTTCCAACAGTTTTTCAAAGTCAGATACCATGTGTGGACACAGAAGAGATAATTCTAGAAATCTTCGGTTGTATGCACTGACGTCACAGTTTTTCACCACTAACTCGTGAAATTCATCTTCAAGTTTTCTGATTTCCGTCCTCGGACAGTACTTCTCCAGCATTTTATTCTTCAGTTCGGTCCAAGAGATTTGGTATGCTGCTTCAGCACCCATTATTTTGACAGTAGCACTCCACCAAGATAGTGCATCTCCCCTTAGGGTTCCGGTGGCAAAAGTGACCTTATTGTTTTCTGCACAGTTGCTTCTCATGAATACCGTTTCTATGCACTCAAACCACTAGGCTAATTCAGTCACTCCTTCCACACCTCTGAAGGTGGTGGGTTGACAACTCACGAATTCTTTGTAAGTGCATTTACGTGGAGTAGATGCCTCACTTTCATTTGTTGCTCCCATAGTATTGCTTGAACGGTTAAATGCATCAGCCTCGCGTGCTGCGGTGATGCCTTCATCAATCATTCTTCGAACCTCATCAAGCGTCAATGCTACGGTCTGGTTGGTAGTTTCATGTGTGCTATGTTCCATTTTTCTATTAACGGCACAAGAATATAGATTTAGAATTTGGATAGAATAGCTGAGTATATGCACAATGTAATCATGGTGTGAAATGATAATTAAATTGAATATTTTCCCATAATTATGATGTCTCTGTAATTTATCAATTTACAGATGTGGGATTGTTAAGGAACAATCAATTTAATTATACAAACTGAATTTCATGTCACCATATTTTATGTGTTCAGGTTTTACAATATTTACACAATTAGAGAATCATAATAATAACAGGTAACATCACGACATGTCTGGATACAATTACAATACATACGAACAACCATAATACATAAGTTAACAGATATATAGTACATTACTACCGGCATTACAACATTAATAACTTGATCAGTTGAGTTTTACAACAAAACGATACAAGAGTCTTTATTAATTGCCACATACGGCAGACTACAATGTCTCAAACTATACAATCATGCTAACTATGTCTACTACTCAGGTCTATCCGTACGCCTCGTGAGCTCTGAGATCTGGTCTCTGAGTCTCTGTATCTCAGCCTGATGCTCTATCTGTATGTCTCCCATGAGTCTCTCTAATGTGTCAGCTCTACGCTGTGCCAAGTGAGCCTCCCAAGCTAAGTCCTGGCCCTCTCTATGTAAGGATATCGCGTGGGATCGGGTATCTGCCAAGTCTGTCTGCATCTGTCTCAGGCACTGCTGTATCACTGCTCTGTTGGAAGCCAACCTATGCAGAGTATCGCTGATAGTACCCGGGGAATCCAATGGCACATGGTCGATCATCCTAAGAAGTGACTCAATCTGCTCTCCGTGACTCTCGAGTCGTGTCACTACTGTGGATGGTATAAGGGTGTGGGTGACTACTGGTCTAAATCCTTCCCAGGCATCATGGGTCTGAGCCGGGGGAGTGAAACCAGGAGGGTAAGGTAGTGAGGGTGAGGATGGATGTATCTGGTCTGAGATGCGACGTCTACTCGATGAAGGAATATCCTCTGCAGGAATCGGATCCCGCTGTCGAGGTGGTAGTGGATATGTCTGGGTATGTATGTCAAGCACATGATCAGGTAGTGATGGTGGTGCAACATGATGGGGCTCGGGTAAATCATCAGCAGGGAGCCATTGCTGACTCTCATAGTACAAGTCGTCAGGGGGTGGTATATAGAAAGGAGAGTAGGTGTCATAGACAAAATGCGGTGGTAAAGTCGGTGCTGGCAAAGCTGGCACATGGGGGTCATCTAATAATGGTATGGCGGCGGCTCTATCCTCTACTAAGGGCTCAATCGCGTCAGGCGTAATCTCTGGTACTACAGCATCGGGAAGTACGGGGGACGTGACTGATGCTAGTGATCCCTCGGAGTCCGGCTCCGATGATACACTAAAGTGGGTGATAAACGACATAATACTGTAATAATCCATATATAGTAAAATAAGTACTTACTAACATCAAGTGGTGTATTATAAGCATAAGATGATCTAGTTGTACAAAGTAACTATCAAGTATGCAGAGGCTTATATGTGATAATTCTAATGTATAACATACCGAGCACGGCAGCAAGCAGGCATGGAGAGTTTAAGGTAACATGGTGTATAATTTATTTGTTTGAAAAAAAATGTAGTTATAGTCCAACGTTTAAAAAAAACACTTGGTTCCCTATAACCGAAGCTCTGATGCCAAACTGTAACACCCCCAAATTTTTAAACATAGCAGCGGAAGATTTATCTGGGTGTTACGGTGAGGATCGAAAACAAAATCATAAGAAAACAGCCTAAGACGGCATTTTTAATTTACATAGGTCCATAATACAAATCCAGTTATAAAACATTACATCAGAGTGCTAAGGTTTCTTCAAGGAAACATTATTTTAACTGGATTACAACTTTATTTTACACCATTTATTGAAGATAGGGTATGCCTGCTCCATGCCTTGCCGTGCTCCTCTAGTTCCCTGAGATACATGCTTAAAGGTCAACATAATGTTGAGTGAAATCATGGAGTTTATAATTTAAATATCAGTTTGATTCACAAGTAAGATTGTATTTTGAGATACAATCAGTTTAAAAATTGATATCGCAGTTCATATATTGCCCTAAGTCTCATGACACGCAAACGTTAACAAAGTACCGCATAAACGGAGGTGATCATCAAATTAATGATGAAGATTTTGCCCTCGTGTAATAGGTGATTTGCCAATTCCTATTTTTCTCAAATATAATGCATCGCGACTAATACGACTAGCAAAAAGCATTCCGTCCTAGTATTAGTGGGATAGGTTGTCAGTCCTTAATAGATCTATTCATTATATTCGCGTTCACCGCAGTGATTAATGGCTCATGATAAAAGGGTCTTGTGGCAATATGGTAACTTAGGCATATATCAAGTCAGGTAGCATACAGAAAAATACTTGTGATCAGTTATAGCATGTATCCCCCTCACGGAGTTTAAAAAGTATAAAGAGTTAAAAAGTGAGGCCATGACTCACCTTAAGCGTTACTTGGTGATGATAAATTCAGAGATGATTATAATAACTTCGATATAGAACCTGGTAAATATATAAATATCTGAGAATCTTACTAATTTCTAGTGGTGTATGTGTATGAGTGGTGGATGATGATTATTCAACGATCTAATCGTTGAGAATGAAGATGTTATATGCTTATGGTGCTCGTACTCTTGTAAGATCATATCTTCAACGAGTAAATAAAATATTACTATGAAATATTTCTATCGCTATTAACTAATATGCATATGAAGTAAAGATATGGTGCAAAAATGGAAAATAGGCTAAGAATGACAAGTTATAATAGTTGGTCCTTGATATTTCCAGGTTTTACATTTTCTACCCTAACCGTGGTTCGCGTTACGTCGTTAGTCCTTATTCAGTCCATAGTTCAATAATAGTCCAATAATTGTCCAATAGTCCATATAATGCTTGGAGTTCAATGGTATGTCAAATTCAGTCCTTTACAACTGTTTTCACAGCTTCAGTCCCTTAGTTTCCAGGTTTGGCAGTTTTAGTCCTTTTCGGTTAAGTCGCGTTACATTTTTAGTCCTTTTTGCATAAAAATGACGGGAAAAATATTCTGAAAATTTCTATAACTTTATTAAGTTTATTTTAACTTATTTCAAGTGTTTATTCCAGAAATGAGGTTATTTTTACCTTATTGGGCCGATTAACGAGTTGGTTTAAGGTCCGTTAACAAATTTAGAGGCGAGGGCGTGAAAACTGTTTTGGGCTTGGATTTGGGCTATTTTTAGGATTCTAAAAATATATTTTATGGGCCTGTTGGACCTGGTTATCGAAATTCCTTGTTGGGCTTTGTTTTTTGGCCCAACCGAAGGTTATGCAATTTTCTGAAAATAGTTGGTTGCTAAATCCTAATGAGGGTCGATCAAAATGGATTGTTTTGAGCGTGTTAACGAGTTCATGAAGTCGAACTTAAAACATGAAAAATATAGTTTGCTAGCTTGTCATTCGAGTGAGGTAATAATTTATATATATTATATACAAGATTTCGAAAATATAGGAATGGTTTTTGGGTAGGTCGAATGAAATAAGTTTTTGAAATATTCCATGAATTTTTCTAAGTGTTTTGCTCTTAGTCGAGTAGCATTCAAAAGAAATTATTTTGGTTGTCGAGATGGGGTTATGAGAGGGATCTTAGAAAATGAAAAATATTGTTTCACATGTGTAAGGTCGAGTTGGGTAAAAATGTATGGATGTTACGTTTATAAATTCGAAGTAAACAAGTCACTAATTAGCTATGTCGAAGGGTTCTTTTTAGTTGAAAAGTTTAGTTAGATTTTTCCTTTGTTTTCTACATGGTCCGCTCAAGTAAGAGTTAAGATAGTTCATTTTTAGAGTCGAAACTTGTGTGTGTTCAAAAGTTATTTAAATGAGAAGTGTCGTCGGTTAAGTGGTATATTAAGTCGTGTATCGAAGAATATGGTCATTACATTACTTAGCGAGATACGAGGTTATTTTGGAGGCCACCTTGGGACTGTTTTTCGTCCACAATATTTAAGTAACATGTTTTATTTCTAGCGTGGTATATATAGATTTGCATGGAATATTTGCATACATATTCAAGTATAATGATGCGTATAGATTATTGATAAGTTGCCATGTTCGATCTAGTGTTTACCAATATAATGCATGTAGTGATCATGTGATAATTGTGCGAAGGGTTGGTGACTGTATGGTATATATGAAGTAAAATAGACATGTTTAGAATGTAGCATGGTATGTGCATGCATGTGGGTATGTGAAGTGTATTTAAGATGGAACAAGAGAACTTACAACACCTTTGAGAAAAGGTGGTGGAGACTTAATGCTTGTAGGATGGAACACGAAATGAAACGACCCACTTGCTTCGGACTCTCTTACTCCTAACTGGTTAAGCTCTCGGTCGAACAACAGTTGGTTTTAATGAAGGTATTTTGTTAGTGAAATGAGTGTGAAGGAGGTTGTGGGGTTCGAATGAAATACAAAGAAGAGACAGTGAGTTAGAATGGTTATTATATGACTTGAATTGATTGGGCTTGCTGCCAAAATACACGACAGAAAGTGGTTTTGATGTTTAAGGAATATGGTGAATTTGATAGAAAGTGATGTGTGATAGGGGAGGTCGAATAGAGGTGACTTATATAAGCAAAATATCTACATTTTGTTTGACTTCTTGACCAATGATTAGAGAACACTGTGGATAGAAGACACTTGTGTGATGGTATGTTAGTTTAGGTGTAAAACATGTGTGGTTGGGTGTGAATTGGCTGCTAGTTTCTTGTATGCTTCTTGCTTATTTGGTTCTTTCACCTTTTATCACAAGTTGGAGTTACAAGTTGGGTTTCTATTCTATTTTTGCATTTGTAATGACACATTTTAATTAGTAATGTGGCTAGTGGTTTGTGGGATTTATCGTAGTTTGATCACGTTTTGGGTCAAGGTCTTAAATGATATGCTTGGTTCGAATTTTATAAGTGGATGTATGATAATGTTTAGTTCGAAATGGGGACAATTAAATCAAGTTTCATTATTGTGCTAATCGTTGGTAATTCTAGTTGGGTTTTTGTTATTACAGTAATTAGTTAAGAGGTACGTTTGCATGTGTAATATTAAACGAAAGTCGTGCTAGCCATAAATAATAATGTCGAGCGGTTGATAAGAGTAAAGCAAGAAAGAAAATAAAGACGGGTTAATGAAACAGTTTTGATGTCGTGGTGATGGTGGGTTGTGAAATTGGAGTTGGGTTTTATTGGTTAAAATGTATAATGGTTATGTTTGATATTTAAGATTTGCATGAGTTCTTGAATAAATGTTGCATCGATCGGTTGAAGAGAAAATGAAACAAAAGAAATACAACCATTCTAATAAGTGGGTTACGTGGGCTATGATGTTCCCTTGGGTTGGGCTAGTTCGATGGATTAGTGTTATTAGGATTTGGTGTTTGTTGTTGGGCCAAGCAATTAAGGATCCGGTTGGTTTGTAGTGGTAATTTAGGATTAGGTTTGTTGTTAGTGTTTGTGTTTTAGTTAGATAGAATTATGCGATATTAACCTTGGTTACGTGTAGTGAACGAACTAGACGAATATAATTACTTGTCGTTGAGTAAACGTGTTGTTGCGTCGGAGATATAATCTCTAGTGTCGGTGTGTTTAATATATATACATATATATAATGCATTGCTACTAATAACAATAACGAAAAGTTTAAATTTCTAGCAAAAATAGGCGTTAGGAAATAGTAATACGAGATTATTATTAATCACTAAGATTGATTACAAGGGTTTTTCACAGGTTCTTACAGTGGATGATGGTAACTCGAAATCGTTCTACAACGACTGCAATAGTGCATTGTATGAATTACGAGTGACATTAAGTACCTTTAGATGATGGTCACAAGGTTCGATCATAGTATTTTTGCAACATCAACAGATTTTATGTTATTTCTTTGAAGAAAAAATGTGTCCCTTTCAGTAACAAAATCGATAAAATTATTGTCACAGAAATGTTAATCAAGAAATATTCCGCCGCCGTAAAGCGTAGCTAACCTGGCTAGTACATTAAACACAAGCATGCATGATTGCATGTTCCAGTGACTCGCTTTACAACAATCTTTTACGCAATTGCATAAAGATTTCTATTCAGGTATAGAGAATTCTCATTACTGTGTGTATACCCAATTAGTAAATATGAACTTGTTACTTTAAAGCTTATGAGGTTACCAACTTAATTTTATATGATTTATTTAAGTTTATAAGCTAAAAATAAATAAATTGATAAACCTACAAAATTGAGCTTATTAGCATGATGTCTCAAAAATATGATTTTAATCATTTTGTAACAAAATGTTATGCGGATATTTTTTGTATTCTTAAAATTTGTCCTTGACCCGTAGTTACTTTTTCTTTTGTTTTTTTTTTTTTAAACTCTTCATTTCCATGTTTTCTACGTTTTAAATTATTTTGCCGAATTGAGGGGTCCGTAAAAATTTTTAGGATTAAGTTGCACATAACTGATACGAAAGAAGATCCAAGGAAGTTGGCGTGGACAAATAAATGTATACAAAAGAATTAATATTCACTTTGGTATGTACCTATGTGGATTCACGCTTATAAGTTATAACTGTGAATTTATTATAAAAGCATATAATTCAACTCATAGGGCCATAGGCCCCTTTTATGGGCCCAAACAGCTATGGAAAAAAACCCAATCCCAGGTTTGGTTAAGAAGTAAAATACTTATCAACTTTATCAGGTTATGCATTACAATAATAGCAGGTACAAACAACAAAACGAGATATCCATTCTACGACAACTCTTAGCTTTCCTTCTATTTTGGTCCTTGTAGTAAGCCTAGTATTTCCGGTGAAAGTTCAGGTGATCCTCATACTACTCTTTTTCATTCGCAATTTTCTTTCTAAGCACCAAAAGAATTTCAAAAAGGAATTTTAAGGTTTATGATAGTTTTCTCACATAAAGATATAATCACACCTAACGTCTTCCAACTATATGTTTGAAAAGATCATAACCTACTTAAAATGCTACTAAGTAATATGCCATTGAGTTGGCAATAACCAACATTAACCAGTGGCAATTAAAATGCTAAGTAATATACAACTGAGAGTGGGTTCATGGTTTGGGTCTACAATTGAGAGTGGGTTCATGGTTTGGGTCTAATTTAGTCGACAGGCAATCTTAAATTGTTGAATGGGTCAACCTAAATATGTTGTTAAGGTGATTTCAGAATACGGTATTCGAAATAGCTTAAGCTATTTCATAAACCCCAAAAAAAATCTTGCTCATACTTTTATAAAAACATGACTTATAGAAGCCACCAAGCTCTATAAATAAGCGTATCCAAACACCTCTTTAAGTCTAAGCAAGTTCCCCTTATATCAGTAAATAACAGTTGGTAAAACGATTTCAGGAAAGGGTTAAAAGTAGAAAAAACATAATTGTTGTCACAACTTTCGTAAGGAGTATATATATAAGTGGGCGATGAGAGCCACATATCTTCAATCCAACGGCTCATTTGTAGTTATAACGTTATAAATATTGGCGTTCTCATTTGAACTTTACCCTAGGTAACTAAATTCATTACAGGCACTCATAAGTCGCAACAAAATATACAGTAATAAAGATCGACAAAGAGAAAAATAAAAGACCAAGCAATGTCATTTTATGTTCATCTTAACAGCAATGATTTTCTAAAGAGAGTGAACAACATAATATCAGCAGATTCAAAATAACAATACAGAAGGTTGTAAGTTGTAGCATCACTAGACTATCGTTGGTGAAAAGCTCGATTGTAATACTTACCTAGAGTCTGCCCTTCCCAACATGAACCTGGTCCCTGAAAATTTGCAAGTCAAAACTTAACTAATAAATTTGACATAATGATTAAATTTACACGTGGATAATGAACAGTTCGAGCAAATTGACAAAAACGACTTACATTATTTACACAAGCTATTTCTGATTAAAGAGCGAGACAACTCACCTGATTTTCTAATACACATGATCTAATATCGATTATACGCATCGTTATAATCATCATGCCTCGGCCGTTGAAACTCTTCATAGTTGTTATTGGACCTCATAGAAGGATAGTTATCATGTTCCGGGTACCTTAATCTTGACTCCATTGGCATATTGTGATTATATGGATTGGCAGGAGCATTATTATAGTCGTTATAACTGTTAAGTTTATGACCCGCAAACTCTGGGTTAGGTGTTTGTTGACGGGCTTGGTGCCTCTTTCGTGTTTCAAAATGAAGAAGCTCTTCATACCGCTTCGCATGGATTTCCCTGGCCATTGTCAACCTCTTCGTGTAATTTTCCCTCAATTCCTTGACAGCCTGTTACACACAAAAAAAAGTCAGAATTTGACCAGCGCAAAAATATTGGTGGGAAATACAATATAGAAGAGTGGGAATGGTTAACATGTCAAGACGAGCCGGTCTGGTTTGGGTTCACAGACTGCTTTTAGGATTTTTCTGATTTAAGGTGTCCCCCTTTTAGCATTTATGTTTATATAATGCAGCCCGCCTGAACTTTTTGAGATAAAACAAAACCCAAATCAAACCTATTCATAAGTAACAGAGTCGAAATTTGCCACCGTTGATTTAAGATTTTAAGCTATACAAGTCATTGCCCTATTAGTTAACTTTTCTAATTTAACCTGTCCCTTTTTCGAAAAAATATGAATTAACCCATTTGACCCTTTCAAGATAAAGGCAACCAAATCTGCTCATTCACTAGTAAAAGTATCACAATTCCCACTTGCAGAATTAATAGACGACATTAAACAAAATATGAAATCTACAAAAAGGGCATACCTCACGATGCCTGTAATTCTCATCATCTTCTTCCTTATCTCGAATTTTTGCAATATCCATTGCATCCCTTTTATACTCCAACTCCAGTTCCTCCAACGTCTGAGGAAAGGTAGAATAGCTTCCTTTATGACTAGACTGCAATTCTGGTACACGTTTCTCTGCATCCCGTCCTTCATTCTTGAGCACACTCCTGTTCTGAATTTGATTATCATTTAAGCTATATGAAGCACCAGTGTACTGTGTGCGAGCAGGAGACTTTGAATGTGTTGATCGGCTCCAGTTGACATCATTCCCATAAGCTTCATCAAATGAAGAGCGTATTAAACACTTTGATTCAAGATTCTTTCATCAAGACAATCGTTCAATTCAGATAAGCAGCAACTTCAGAATCCAACACATAATTCTTGAACACACAACAACTTACCTCTGGCTGCAGATGAAAAGATAGGCAGCAAGTAAAGTTATTACAAAAATTTAGGCCCAAAAGCCTATAAAAATTACTATGAACCAAACACTACAGAAGAATCAAAAGCCATTTCTGTTTTTATAAACCAAACGGGGGTGATTTGTACACATCAATGGCTTTTGACAACTGTACCCTAATCCACTAAGATAAAACAGAAACAAAATATTAAAGTAAAATCATCAAAAGTCAAAAAAAGTTGTGTATGAAAAAAAAAATAAAAAAAAAAAAGAAGAAGAAGAAGATGTGCGCAAATCACCCCGCTAAACTAAAAAACATGCAAATCTAACCCTAGGCTGTCCCTACCTTGTGGGGACCCCCTGGGGTATTTGTGAAATTCCTCACGCACATGCTCATCAATGACTTTGTCTTGTCCACTAGATCTCTGGTTATAATGGGAAGCGTTTCTTGGACTAGCTATAGACCGCTGAGACTCAGGGCGTCCTATTCTAGTGGCAACAGGACTTCTCCCTTTCGGTGACCTGGACTTATCTATGTTCGTATTGGATTCTAAAGGGATTCTTGGACTAACGATAGACCTCTGAGAATCGGGCCGTCCTATTCTGGAGGCAACAGGGCTTCTCCCTCTAGGTGACCTGGACTTATCTACGTTCGCATCGGATTCACTCTTTTCACCTTCTGTCTTGATTTTGTGAACCGCATCTACACCCTTGGACAAGATCTGTCCATCCTTACCACTAACTATTATGAATTTCTCTCCCATTTGGATTTTGCACCCGATTTCCTGCTCAATGTCCTTAATAACCTTGTCAGTGAACAGCGCTTTTACTTGAGGATCTCTTGCAGGAACCCTCATAAATAAATCTTGAGACTTGCGATTAGCCCCAAGAGTCGATGGACAGCCCTATGATGACCAAACGGAACATTGAACACCAAAAATGAACACAATATAAAAGATGGAATATGACAGAACTAACCGAAAGGTTAATTTGTAGAGATATAAAATGTAGTAGAATAATAATCTTCTTCAGACTATGGAATTAAATACCTGGGTATAGTGACTGGATTCACCACATAATTTACAAATCATTTCTTCTTCCTTCCTTTTCTTCCAATTAATTTCAGTAGCTTTAGATTTTGCCTCCCAGACTTTAGCATCACGGCTTGTAAAACCAGTGGGGACAGCGTTAGGGTCGAAGGGTTCTTCTTCTTCATCAGAACCGGCACGGGACCTTTTGCTTGGTTTTGCCGTTTCGGTCACAGTAGTAGTGTTGGACCTTGGAGGACCAGTGTACTCCTTGTAGAGATCGCTAAAATCATCATCTACATCTGAATCATCTCTACTGCCCATTCTTAAGGTCGTTAAGCGAAATCTAATACCTGATCTGCAAGCATGTGATACAGTAACAGTAATCATCATCATGATAGATCATTCCAAACCAAACAAAACGATAGTTACAAGAAACTTTAAAGACAAAGTCACAAAAGTAAAGCCATCCTGGGTCATGTGATATGCTTAACCCAATATAACTTGGATCAAAATTTAATACTAAAGATCAGTGATGTATCATTTCAACCAACTGGCCTAGCTCAGTTGGCCACCAAGATTCCTTAGGAGCTTGGGGAGGGGAGGTTTGGCTAGGGGAGGTCTCGATTTTACCCCTTCAGGCGGAATAGGAAAAAGTACAGGCGGAGTTCAGGGGCGGAGTTCAGGGTCAGCATACTGCTACCTGAACAACTAACAAGCCATTCTAAAAAAAAAAAAAAAAAAAAAAAGTGATGTATCATTTCATTGCTTGAAAATAAAAACTCCCTTCACCCGAAAGACATTCAGATATATTTTGCCCAATTTGGTTTTCCTAAATTAACCCAAACTTGCATTAAGATTACATAATAAATCAAATTTCATTCAATGAATCTGATTAAATACAAGACTGACCCAAAACATATTATTTGGATAACAAGTGAACTCTATTTCAGAATGAACAAAGTATTACACAAGAAAAAGTTACAAGTAATAAGTCAAGCGAATGCTAAATTAATCAAAGTGCATGCTAAACACGAGCAGACTTATTGTCCTAACCAACTAACTTTTAATCTCATACCACAACATTGTCTCTCAACAACATGACAGAAAATATAAGGAATAACCATTTTCAAACTTACCACTTTTAAACAATTTCATGAGACAACAGCTCAGTTCAGATAATCTATTCACTCTTAAACCATCGGTTACCAGCATGCCACTGGGAGAAACTAGTAGACACTGGTAATGTGATATTCTAATTAACACTACAACTAAAAATTACAGCAAAAAACCTACAACTAAGTAAAGCACTTTACACATTCGCACAAAAATCCACAATTTCGTATTTCCGATAAAAATAGTATAGAAAACAAAGCGTATATAAAACAGCGTATATAAAACAATACGATTAACTGCTAGATTAACAAATCACAGTTCATAACAAAGAACTATCAAAATGTAGCTAACACACTCTCTCCAAATTCCTTACAAACTCGTTTTCCATACATAACTAATAAAAATACATAAAAGGTCTACAAAAACATTTAGCGTTAACCACTTAGATTACCAAAATACTTTACTTGTTTTACCGATTATAATAGCTTGCAACTAACTTCATGCTGTTAATCACATCAACACACTTGCATCGAAGTTTTTTCAGTTCACATTGCTACGACCGGTAACAATTTTCAAGTACATTACTATTATCTGTAGTTACAAAATAGGTGCCCTGTAATGCATGACTATAATTACTAACTGGAAATGTTTGGATAACTAACAGTGGCTGCAAGCAATAGCAATTATCACTAGTTGTTAGCAGTAGGTGTTTGTTTTAAAGAAGCGTTTTGTAACATAGGTGTAGTTGTAATTATAATGATGTAAAATAAAGTAAACCTAAACGCTTCTTTTATTAGCGTTTCGAGTAGGAGTGTTTAAACAAAATCTAAAAGCAGCCCAAGATTTCCAACTCATGTTGCTATACTTTTCGTAATATGTTCTATAATAGTAGAACCTGGCGGTAGCTGTTAGTAATATTTATTTGTATTATAAAAGCGTTTGGTAGCATAGTTGTAGTTGTAATCATAAAGTGCACAAAGACGTAAAGCTTAAAGCTAAACTCTTCTTTTATTAGCATTTTAACAAAATCCAAAAGCCAAAAAAACATACTTTAGCTATATCCGTAGCTAGTGTTTGTTTTATAAAAGCGTTTGGTAACATAGTTGTAGGCTTGTAGCTGTAATTATAAACTATAAAACGAGGTAAACCTAAACACTCGTTGCCAAACAAACATCACATCCTAAACACAAAACACTGGCACATTACTATTATAAATAACTACAATTTTCGCAGTACGCTACTATAAACGCTATAATCACATACACAAATTCAGTTACAAAACATCGAAATGATACAAATTAATTGCTAAAACACATTAGCGATAATATATATAAAAAACCGAAGCCCTAAAACAATTAAATGTGAATATATAAAAATGATTATAATGAAGTGATAATATGTGAATTGAAGGGTTACCACGGTGGTTGTTATTGGCCGGAGATGTTTGTTAGGGTTTGCTGTTTTTTTATAAAAATAAAAATATATTATCTTCTAAAAAGATTTTTACTTTGTGAATTCATTCCTTTGAGGTTTATTAGAAGGTTTCCCTTGTACTATGAGGTTATTCTATAGATAGTCCTTGTAGTATTATTGTTGTCACTTCATCGGCACATCAGTATACGTCTTTTATCAATTTTACCCGCAACATTTATTGTTCATCACTGTTAACTTTTTTTCTATTAACTATAAGAAATAAATAAATAAATAAGAAGAAGCCAAATTCGCGCTCATGACCACGAGTTGGCCAATCAATACACGGCGCCGAGACCGCCACAATACTTCCCCTCCCCCCCCCCCCCACCCACCCATAAATATTTCCGCTGAGAATGCTTTAACAGCACCTTGATACAAGTGCTTTATAAGGTCGTCTTTTGCGCGTCAAGCCATGACACCTTGCATGACGTCATAGCAACATAGGTCTGACGCCATTACCACGACGTGTTAGAATTTAATAATCATGACTAGTTCATATATTAAACAAGTAATCATCATACATGCGGAAGCGTAGGAACTATTTTAACACGTAAGAATTAACCGAATATTAAAGTGAACGTACCTTTTGATTCTAGCAAAACAAGAATCAAACTTCAAATCTTCTTTAATCTTTATCAAGAATAGATTAACAAGTTACCCTTTACCATTTTGTAACTCAATCCAAGATATTAACTATAATGAGTTAATACCACGATCTTGTATACATGTACTATAACCGAATTAATGTTTATGCTAGTAATTAAACACAAAATAAACCAAACAATTTTGTTTATGAAAAATCAAAGTCAATCGACCCTTTTAAGGTTTAGTTCGATCGACCCAAGACAAGAAAGAAGAAGAAAAGACTTTAGGGTTATAGCAAGTGCACAAGAGTTAATGAATCAATAACCCTATGTCTTGTATTTATAGCATGACAATCTTGGAGAACAAGTTAGCAATGGGTTGGGTATTCCAAGCCCATGGTCGATCGGCTAAGGGATCCCAAAGGGATTCCGGAAGCTTCTTGTTCCTCTAATTTCATCTATAGTCCTTCTCTTATTCCCTAACGGTCGTTAGTCAATTCTTGTTAACTACTTAACGTCCGTTAGTCGTTATTTTTGTATTTTAATAATTAAATACATAACGGTTTATATATTAATTATTATCCATTAATTCTTCATATGTAATGTGTGCAATCACGTGGTCTCGAGTTCGATTCTAGACATACACATTAATATTTGTCCACAAAACTAACAGCTCCCACTTGGACATCTATTAATAGTGTAATGACATTGGTTAGCGTCTAGCAACACGCCAATGCCCCTAGTACAACTCGAGGATGGTCTCTTGGAAAAACCATTTCGATGATTCATCATCATACTTATCCTTTTGTTACTAATACTACGTTAATAAAGATATGGATCTTAGTCATTCTTTAATTAACTATTCTGTTTTTCGTTGTTTATGATTGAGCAAGATTACCAAATCGTCTGAACGTATTTCAGATAGATCTTGGGTGTGGCCACGCAAACATCTCGTCAACCCTACGAGGGACCCAACAGTATTAAACTTCAAAACAAATTTTGAAGGAACAAATTATCTCTTGACTACGAGCCTAACCCATGAACTTTGCAACATTCCTGAAAACAATCCTTATGGCTACCAGTAACGTATAGCGGTAAATTGCTTTACAGAAATGCACTACATCCATGACAGTTATCTGGTATCTCAAGTCTGAGGATAACTATATTCATGATTTACTTGATGACAAGATCTATAAAGTAAACTCATGAAGTTGGGATAAGTCATATATTCAATTCATTGAATATCATGTGAAATTGACATGTCAACGCATCAATATACTTTCAAGTATATTCTACCAAAACTCAGATTTGTCTTAATTCAATGATATTCCCATATCATTGATCGACAACGGACTATTTAGAATAACATAAGTTATTCACGGATTTAAACATGCAAATATAGGATACAATCTATTATTAATGAAAACAAACGTACCAAGTACTTTAATTCATTGTAAATAATAATTGCTTAACATCCCTTATCCAAATACTAAATAGATCAATGCATGATAATTCTAGTTAATGAATTATGTCTTAAGTCATGTCAATCATACTTGTTGACAAGGCATAAATCAACTAATTTTGATCTATCGGAATTTTGAGAATACTTATTTCAAGAATCCAATTAGTGAAGTTCTTGTATGTGTGCATTCAACTATCTTGATATTGCCACATAATATTTTGATAAAATGCGTGACATCCTCAACCACCAATTTATGACAATTAAACTATCAAACCTTTTATAGTTTTAAGTATTTTAATTCTTTAATATATAATGCAACTATGCTCTTAGTTAAACATAACTAGTACACATGGCCATTAACAATGATGAAATCCTACCATCACTAGTATTGAGTGTCATCTCAATTTCATTAGCATCATTGTATGCAAACAACAATATGCTCTTTAAAATTCCATAAACTTTAATATTCATTGTGTAATGTTTGATGTCTTCCAATCTTTCAAGATTTGTCGGCTATAACGATTACGCAACAATTTGCCATATGGTTCATACTTAGAATTTATGAGCAATTCCAGGCTGAGGATGTAATTCTATATCCAACCATATTCATTACACTTAGTTATCTAATAACTTTCAATTAGATATCAATGTTGTCAAATCATCTTTCATCCAAGCATGATACAACAAATAACATGATGTTCATGAAAAAACCTTGTGTCAAACTTAGATTTCATTCATGTTATATCTTTTCAAAGATATGTTTCCATTTAGACTTTCTAACAGTATATCATGTTCTATTAGAATCAATTATTTTACCGCTTATGTTTATAACAATAAACATATATTCCAAGGTTGTATGTTTATTTTTTAAATCTTCAAGTGAAGTTTCATTCCAAACTAAGACTTAACATTTAACGTTTATGGAATGTTACTTCCTATATGTTATACAACATATATGAAATAAGAAAATAAATATAACACTCCCACTAGCTTTCAGGAATACTAAGGAATTATCTTATTTTAATTATAAATCAAAACTTGGATTTAATAATTAAACATAAGTATATCTCCTAGATGCATGCATTAATCCATTCATGTATTATTGCACTTTGTATACTTCCAAAGATTATTTGAATTCAAATACTCCTTTTAATTACTTATCGTCCTCACACAAGTAATTACTCAAGAAAGAGTTTTGATATTCCATTGTCAATTTCATATTAATGAAACTAAGAATGACAATCATAATCTTTATACATTTAATGTGCCTAGAAAGAATATTCAATCACAGTTAATTGCTTAAGTGTGATTGATAATCTTGTCATAAGACATACATTAAATATAGGGATAATTACTAATTTAGACCAAACACCAAATGGTCTATATCATACCCCGGTTGCCCAAAAAATGTCCCCAGTTGCCCAAAAAATGGCGATTGTTGCCCAAAAAATACATTGAAAATCCTTCAGTTGCCCAAAAAATTGCCGGTTGCCCTGGGCAACAAAATTATTTTTGGATTTCGGGGTAGATAGGGAACCGCCCATTTGTGTTTGGTCTACTTTTAGAATTATCCCTTAAATATATTTACAAAATTGTCCATATGATTTCTACACAAAGATTTAAACCATTAGGATTTTCATTCCCTTTGAAGAACCTCATTTTCATTCTATAGTCTAACTATAGAGTTCAAGATTAACTAATTTTCCAAAACTAATTATCTTTATGGACTGCATCTTAATATTCATAGTATGAGTAATTTGCCAAATTCAATATTTGCAATTCATCTTAATGATCTATAGGTTTACCATAATCCTGTAACTCATAATCCTCAACATATTATTCAAATATTTGAGATATCCTTGCGGATCTATGAATGAGAATTCCATCATCTTGAGATTTAACATTAACATGTTTAATCCTTATCATGACATTTACTAGTGTATATTTTAGAAGATTATGTATCTTGTAATTTTATTTTTTCAAGATAAAACCTCCCACTTGCCTTTTGCAATTTATAGACTATCTATAAATATTTAACAAGTAGAGCAACACTAAATTGTTCTCTTTTGGGACATTATAAATACATATTGACAGTTCCTTACATTAGTTTGTTAATTTTCTACTTCATAAGTTGTTTAACAAATTAAGAACTTCAATTTTAAGACTTAATGTGATTCATCACATTCCATAATAAATGGTGTCTTATTAATCTTCTAGGTTGGAGTCTTATTGAGTATATACAACCCATACTCAATTTTTTAACCTTGATAACTTTTGGAAGAAAGGAAGTTATAGTTATCTTTAATCAAACGATACCAATAGAGTTTGATTCTCCTAATTGAACACACCACTAACTTGAGGTATTTCATTAGAACTAATATTGTGAGACAATCAAACAATATGTAAGATAAACTCATACTCCTTCTAGCTTACCTATTTCCAACTAAGTCAACTTAATGGTGAAATAGATTTTCCAAGCCAA
Source organism: Artemisia tridentata subsp. tridentata (assembly GCA_021014915.2). Classification (NCBI taxonomy): domain Eukaryota; kingdom Viridiplantae; phylum Streptophyta; class Magnoliopsida; order Asterales; family Asteraceae; genus Artemisia; species Artemisia tridentata. Next base: position 60,162,512 of record CP139502.1, on the reverse strand, counting down.
TTGCATGCTTTATAACGCAAGTACTTTTTAACTAAGTCACTTCTTGTCCATGTCTCAACAAGAAGACATAAACTGTTATAATTCCACTATACGTTATAAATCATTGATCAACTCAATGACTTCTTGTATATGTCTTAATAAAGAAGACATAACCAGTTAACGTCTTACTTTATATTATAATATGTCTTGTAACAATTTAAAAGATTTCATATTTATAGCTTTACAATAAAGTATAAACATGTATAACTAAAGTAATCATGAACACCACTGTTGATACAAAAGTTGGGCGTTCCTTGTTTCCGTACCAATTCGATCTTAATGCTTGAGACCTGCGCACTAAGAAAACAAAAGACACCGTTAGGCTTATCGTGGGATTGTCTCCCACGATTATCCTCCGGCGTGAGAGTAAGTAATCGGTTTTTTGAGGGTTTAGTTGAAGAGTTAGGGTTTTGTAGATCGTACCTTTGATGAGAGTCGAAGGACTCTTTATATACACACGAAACCCTAGTTGGTTTCGTGTTCCTCACTCCTCCGCGTATCCCTCATGGGGCAGTTATTTGATATATATCCCATAAGTAAGGGATATCCTATATCAAAACCATAAATAACTTTGGGTTTGGGCCATCGTGAGCCCAAACCGTTATCGTGATAGCCCATTCGTGATGAGCTTGAGCCCATTCGTGATGGGCTTAAGTGTTAGTAGTGTACATGGGTCGGGTTCGTGACCCGAATGCGGACTATACGTCATCATGTCCCCCCAGTCTAGTATGCGTAGTACAACGACTGCGGATGCTAGACTAACAAATGTATCAAAAATATTCCTCGATGCGTAGCGGGGAAGTTTCAAGTGTTTCCCGCCAAAAGTAGCAAACTAACCTAGTCCAAGTACATCCGTATCTCCTTCGAAAATCGTGAGGGTGGGTGAAAAAGTGCTTTACCTTTTGGGTTCCCAGCCACACGATTGGAACAAGTGGGGTACACATGTCATTCATCCACGAATATGTGTAACCCTATATAAAGTTGAGCCGTCATTTCACTGTGGTTATCACAGTAAAAAACCAACCTTTTCCATCATTGTTGAACCTTCAAACAGCGATCAAAAAATCAACAAAAGCTAAGGTAATAGCGCGTGCGCTTATAAGAGTTATTGAAGGTTAATCATGGTTCTTCAATTGTCCGATATTAATTCCGATATATCTGAGGATGAACTTCGTCAGTTCACCTCAGATTATTACATCCCTCTCGCATTGCATCCGGTAGTTCCGGCCGCAAATGCGTCAATAGCGAATTTCCCGCAAGGGAAAGTAGGGGTATACACGTGATGAACTCAAATAAGTACATTTTATTACCATCATTTATCCTATTAATTTGACTTGTTTTATTATATTATGTATGAGGATTGATACTTAATCGTTTACTTTTGTAATTCTCAGGTAAAAACAAGCATTTGGTGAAACTTGGCGATTTTGGACTAATTATGGAGCAAAACATGCAAGAAGTTAAGAGTCTACTTAAATGTACAAGATCAAGACATTCTGCTCTAGATGCGCCGCATCTTGCTTATCACATACGGCGCATCACTATCACTATTTCACCAGATACGATCCAAGATACAAGAGGACATGCGCCGCATCTAATTATGGAGTTACGCCGCATCTTCTGGCGGTGTACGAATATTCCTGAATATTATAATCTTGGACCCCACGTGAAGTTAAGTCAATGCGCCGCATCTACTTACTAGATGCGCCGCATCTTACCCTCAGACAGAAACTATAAATACCCCAAGACCAGACGAATTCGAGAAGACATATACTATATACGAGACCGAAGTACAGAAAACCTAGGACGAATTTAGTCAAGGCAGCAGCACAAGACACACCCCAAACGAAGATACAAGAGCTGTAAGAAGGTGTTGCATGTGTTTAATTCATTAAGTAGTTTTGTTTTATTGTATTAGTAAACTTTAATTCATCAAGATTGGTGGCTTGTGTAATGTGACAACGGAAAGATTGCACTCCCTTAAAACTGCTTTCTCATTAATTAAAGTTTATATGTTGATGTCTTTGGTGACTTTTATTAGTGCATTGATAACCTCTGTGTCTAGCTGAGCGTTGATCGGGTCGACATGCCTCTGCCCTCGCCTATTTATTAGATCGCCTATGCATTCTATGGTCTGTAGAAAAGTAGGAAGAAAGATAAATAGGATAGTCATAAGTAATCATTAAGGGTTTACTCGCCGATAAGATTAGAACCAACGAGAAAGGACTTAATCTCGGTGCGTTGCATCGAACTATACACTTCATATAAAACTAGCAATAAAACAAGTGACAAACTACTTATCTATCAGGACAGCCCTCTTATTGTTTCAAGTATTTATCTGTGTACGTGTGTGCTACTTGCTGATTCGTGCCTATTGGTTTAGTTTATTATTTAATTGCAACCAAATCGTGCCAGTCTCTCAGGCTGAACCCCCTTGCGTTAGAATAGGTTGTATAGCTAACTTAATTTATTAAAATACTGATTAGAATAACTAGATAATACGTTCCACTCTTAGTGATCGACACTCTACTTACCATTATATTCATACTGACCGGGTACTGATGCGCGTGATGTGTCGTTGCGGTTTAGCAGTTTTAATGCCTACTCAAGTTTTAAATTTATATTTAGCCGACTTATCAATAACACACACACTTAACGAGCAGTGTACCCGGTCAGTATGAAGATAATGGTAAGTAGAGTGTCGATCACTAAGAGTGGAACGTATTATCTCGTTATTCTAATCAGTATTTTAATATCCTAACGCAAGGGGGTTTCAGCCTGAGAGACTGGCACGGTTTGTTTGCAATTAAATAATAAAATAAACCAATAGGCACGAATCAGCAAGTAGCACACACGTACACAGATAAATACTCGAGACAATAAGAGGGCTGTCCTTATAATTAAGTAGTTTGTCACTTGTTTTATTGATAGCTTTATATGAAGTGTATGTAGTTAATCCTTTCTCGTTGGTCCTATTTTTATCGGCGAGTAAACCCTTAATGATTACTTATGTCTAAAAGTTATTCCTAAGTGATCAATTTAGAAACAACCGTGGGAGCCACATTATGTCCCGCAGTCAAATGCCCGCAAGCCACTAATAAACACAGAGGTTATCAATGCACTAATAAGTAGTAACCAAAGACATCAACATATAAACTTTAATTAATGAGAAAGCAGTTTTAAGGGAGTGCAATCTTTCCGTTGCCACATTACACAAGCCACCAATCTTGATGAATTAAAGTTTACTAACACAATAAAACAAAACTACTTAATGAATTAAACATATGCAGCACCTTCTTACAGCTCTTGTATCTTTGATTTGGGTGTGTCTTGTGCTGCCTCCTTGACTGAATTCGTCCTTTTGTTCTTCTGTTCGGACTTAGGTTATAAGGTTCGGAACTTGTAATTCGTCTGGTCTATGGGGTATTTATACTTTCTGTCTGAGGGAAGATGCGGCGCATCTACTAAGTAGATGCGGCGCATGTACTTAACTTCGCGTGGGGTCCAAGATTATAATATTCAGGAATATTCGTACACCGCCAGAAGATGCGGCGTAACTCCATGATTAGATGCGGCGCATGTCCTCTTGTATCTTGGATCGTATCTGGTGATATCTTGATAGAGATGCGGCGCATGTCCAGAGTGAGATGCGGCGCATCTGGAGCAGAATTGACTTGATCTTGTCCATGTCAGTAGACTTTCACTTTATGCACGTTTTGCTCCATTATTAGTCCAAAATCATTAAGTTTCACCAAATGCTTGTTTTTACCTGAGAATTACAAAAGTAAATGATTAAGTATCAATCCTCATACATAATATAGTAAAACAAGTCAAATTAATAGGATAAATGATAGTAATAAAATGTACTTATTTGAGTTCATCAAATATCCCCCCACTTGAACTTTACTTGTCCCCAAGTAAACCTTAGAATTTCTTTTATGAAAATGTATCCTAAAAGATGTTAGGATTTATTTTTATATTTAAGCATGTATTCGTTCATTTCATAATCACACAACTAACACTTAACGAATTAGAAGTAAAATAAAAAGTATAAAAGAAATTATCGATTTAACTGTCCAGTCTCAATATCTATATAACGTTGAAGTAAAATAAAACTAAGGATAACAATCTAAACGGTAAAGGGTTTAGCTGAATATTCTATTCACATATCTTGCAAGTAAACACATTCACATAAAGCTAATGAGATAGACACATTCTAAAGCGTAAAAGTCTTTAGCTTAAGGTTAATATTCTCCTTTCACTATCGATAAATTCCAAAAAGGCGACAAAATCACAAATACATGCGAATCCACGACACGATACTTCAATTGCTCAAATCCTTAACTCAATAGCTAAAGATTTAGGTTCCAAACTTAAACCAATAATAATTTATATAAATGGGCGACAAAATAAAATAAATACAAACCGAATCACACTACGATACTTAAGATTGCTCAAATCCCCAATCTCAAAAATAAAGTCGTGTAAAATAATAAGTGGCATGGATAACATTGGATTAAATTGGTTAAAAATTAAAATAAACAAAACAAATAAATTAAAATCTAAGTGTGGTAATCACACCCAACCATCCATGAATAAGACTCTTCATCGATAACTCACGCTTTAACACTTGAAACCACGCTTTAGGTAGACACGAATTATACTACAGGTCCTTAATCAAGAATAAACTTAATTGGCGTTCCATAACTGCCATCCCATTCTATCCATAGATATAGTACAACAAATAGTGGTGATATCGACCACTTACATAACTTTACATAAGTTGGTTAAAACTAACTTCCAACTTTTCTTTCTTTCTTTTTCTTTTCTTATTTTTTCGATTTTTTTTTTTTTTTTTTTTTTTTTTTTTTTTTTTAACCTTAAACATAAACAAAGATGCGTAAAATTTTACCACATCACTATAACTTTCTTTCCGGATAATTTTTATTCATACTTTTCATACTTTCAGAAATAACGGTAATAGTGAAAGTAGTAAACACACGAAAAATGAACTCCAAAATATACAATATTTACTTTCACTCCAATTGCATTGTGCAATTTCCTGACCTAACCAAAGATAATGAATTACGCACGCGAACACAGGTAATGTAAGGAAACACACTTTGCCTATAGCAATCAACCAACCACGGATTCTAATCTACAGGGTAGGCTAAGGTGTAAGGGTGTAACGAAACATTTTAAACATAGGTGTAAGAAACGAAAGGAATGGCTCTGAGTGTTTTTCTAGGGGTATCTTACTCTAAAAATGAGAGTAACAAAAGGGTTATACGGGGGTTAACTAACCAGTGTAGTTAGCTAATAACACATAACATATAAAGGCTATTTGGGTGTAATCCTAGAATTTTACCAAGTTAGACAAGTCATTCCAATTATATAAATAATACTCATTATGGTGGTCTCGAATAGTATACAAGCCAAGTTCTAAAGTTTACAAGTCACCGGCACACTCATAGATTTGTGAATTTTGGAAAATCACAATTTTTGAAAATAACGTCATGTGTGCAGCTATGCAACTTAGATCTTAAACAAAAACATGCTAAAAAAATTTTAAGTTTGATATATTAAGCACATTTTAAGCATAATTTTTGAAAAAGTTTAGGACAAGTAATTGTTAAGTGTTCTAATTCTCCAATCCCCCCACTTAAGTTAAACAACGTCCTCGTTGTTTGTATAAAAGGTTAAAAACTGGAAAATAAAAAGAATTAGAACAGAAAAACTCCCCTGAGATTTGCTCGGTATGATCCTCCATTAGTATAAGAGCAAAAATCAACTTCTTGTGGATTAGAACGTTAAAGCTTCATACTTGATGTATCCACAGGAAATCCAGGAAACTATAATACCACCAACACTTTAAAACACGCCTAAGATAAGAAAGGTTCAACTTGCATAACACATTAGTAGTTAGGAAAAATAAAACTTAAAAATTAAAATTGAAAATCATCAGGTCAGTCGATGCGCCGTATCTTATTGAAGAAGATACGCCGTATCGAGCCTGGAATTAATACGGATCAGAATAAAGATGCGCCGCATCCTTAACCAGGGATGCGCCGCATTAAAATAAACTGGTAAATAGTTTTAAAGTCGAAAATAAAAATGCAGAAAAATAAAATAAGATATGACCATTGCAGGAGATGCGTCGCATCTCAGAATTGAGATGCGCCGTATCCTCATGCGGCCTGGACTGACTCGACACAGAAAACAGAATAATAAAAGATAAATCCGGGTTGTCTCCCGGTAAGCACTTGTCTTTATTCCAGAGTCTTCAAGTTAGACTCACGTTCAACTCTTTAATATCGATCATTGAAGGAGTCGGAAACATCACGCTCCTTCATCGCCAGTTCAGTAATATTGAACACTCCTTGCTTGTCCTTAATTTCCACGCCGTTCCTCTTTAATATCTGTATAAACAAAGTCCTGTCCCTTTCGGGCAGAGATGACAAAATGATAGACGGGAAATTCTTATTATCATATAAGCACAAATAAGCAAGGTAGGGTGGTAGTTCAATAAACACATCATTGTTCAAATTCGTTTTCTCAACTACTCTCCTACGTTTATTAATTACTACACAATCATACCACTCATCATCAGAATCATTAACAACATTGCGTCTAAGTTCGGTAGGTACATTAAGGTCAATGAATTCCTCAAAGTTCTCATGATTAGGATTAGTTGAGTTGTTTTGAATCAATGTTTCTCCCATAAGTCTAGCTTCAAGATCGAGGTCCATACGCTCTCTTAATCCTAGTACATAAACACCTCTAATTATGCTTTTAACCGGATCTTGGCACTTATAGACTAGTTTATTATTCCCTATCCTTAATGAAATTTTTCTCTTAAACACATCAATCTTAGCATGGGCAGTAGACAAGAAAGGTCTTCCGAGGATTAAAGGAATCTTAACATCCTCGGGCATGTCTAGTATAACAAAGTCTACGCGAAAAATAAACTGCTCAATCTTAACTAGCACATTATTAGCAATCCCTTCAGGTCGTTTTACCGTTTTATCAACCAATTCAATAAGTAATTTAGTTGGTGCTAATTTTTCTAGTCCTAGGGTAGCGAATGTCTTAAGAGGCATAACACTAACACTAGCTCCTAAGTCAGCTAACACATTATTGAAAGATATACTATTAATAGAACAAGGTAGAGTAAAACTTCCTGGGTCTCTTTCTTTATGAGGCAAGGCATTTGAGTCGGTTGCAGGGCTCTCTTCTTTCATTGTTTCCTTGATCTCCTCTTCAATCTTTGTCTTCTCTTTTAGTAGTCTCCTTAAGCTGATTGAAGAGTTAAAGAAAAATTCGGGTCTTGCACCATCATCACCATTCATCGATCTTCTAGGTATATTAGGAGTGACTTCTTCAGTGGTGCTTATGGCCTTGACATGATCTCTTGGATTTGTTTCAGTTGAGCTCGGTAAACTTCCATATCCCCTTTCTTGAAGAACCTTGCTCATTTGACCAATTTGTTGTTCCAATGCTTTGATCGAAGCTCCTTGATTTCTTGTAGTAGTGTCCGTTGAAGCTCGAATTTCTTTGATCATAGCAGTATTCTCTTCATGTCTTTTAGCAGCATCGGCCATAATTTGCTTTAATTATCGTCTAAAGTCTGCCTCCTCTCTTGATAAGCGGGGTTGAAGTTGTTCTTTTGATAGAATCCCGGACTAGCTTCCCTAAATCTTGCTGAAGGTCGGAATGGTTGTCCAAATTGGGTGTAATATGCTTCTTCAAATGTCTCACTTTCATTCTTGTTCGGGCAATCTTTAGTGTAGTGAGGTCCTTCGCACTTTTCACATCCAACTTGGGCAGCATACGCTCTTTCATCTCACTTCTTCATCTCTCTACTAATTTTATCCAATTGAGCTTGAATAGCAGCAATCCCGTCAAAATTAGTGCTGCTCTTAGATCTAGTAGAGGTCCCATCGTGCCATTTCTGAGAATGATCAGCAGCTTCTTGGATAGCTTTCCTAGCATTAGTTGCACTCATCTGAGGTACAGCTCCCTTAGCATCCAAGATCTGTCTAGTTGGCACGTCCAGTCCCTGATAAAACAATATTATCTCCTGCATAGGGGTTAGATAGTGTTGAGGACATTTTATCAATAAATCTTTAAATCATTCCCAAGCTTGATAAAGGGTTTCATCAGGCTCTTGCTTGAAACTATTGATAGCCTCCATCTTCTTAGCAGTCTTAGCAGGTGGACAATATCTCTTCAGGAATTTGCTCTTCAAACCTTCCCATGTAGTGATTGAACTAGCAGGTTCATTCCTTAGCCACTTATTAGCAGCTCCTTTTAGTGAGATTGGAAAGATTCTTAGCATGAGTTGATCAGTATTGACTCCTTCTGAGGTAAACAAATCTGCAATCTCCAGGACCTTCTCAACATGCTCATTAGCATCCTCTTGTTCCGTCCCACTGAAAGCATTCTCTCTTAGCTCTTTGAGAAACTGACCCTTCAACTCAAATTTTGACTTGTCATCAAACTTAGGTCTAGCAACTCCTGAAGTGTAATCAGCACGGGTATTGTTCATGTATTCCTCCATAGTAGTGTTTTCGCCCATTGTTTCTGTTTCAACTTCCTCTTTTTCTTCAAAAAAGTAATCAAGCTCGAGTGAACTTGAAAGATCAAAGCTTCTTGTGTTGAAAAGCCTTTTAAGCGAATGTAGGGCTCGTTCAGGATCTTCGAAAGGTTGAATCAAGTTCTTCGTAGAACTCCTGGTCATGCACTTTCTGAAATCAACACAAAAAAATATCAGTAGGGTATGCTCGAGAAAGTAGTATAGAAAATTAACAACGAAAACGGAATACGAAAAATTTAAAGTTACTGATATCTGCAGACGATGCGCCGTATCCAAAAAGTTGGATACGCCGTATCTTAATACGTTAAAATTAAATCAGACTTTATTCAGAAAATAGATACGCCGCTTTAGAATTTAAGAATGCGCCGTATCGAATTAATTAATCAAAAATCAGCTTATCTAATTAAAATTAAATGCGTCGTATTAACGAAAGTTAATGCGCCGTATTTTCGTTACGTTTAAAAATAAAAGATTTTTGATTCAGTAAGATGCGCCGTATCGACAGAGATCGATACGCCGTATCTGTTTAATAATTCGCAAACTGTTTTTAATTAAAATAATAGATACGCCGTATCTGCGAAAGCAGATGCGTCGTATGGCGTTAACGTTTAGAAAATTTTTTATCAAAAACAGATACGCCGTATCTGCTAAAGCAGATGCGTCGTATTACTTTATCGCTTAGAAAAATTTTCTTATTAAAAACAGATACGCTGTATCTTGGGGAAAAGATGCGTCGTATCGAATTAATTAAACGCGTTGTATTTAAAAAAAAATTAAACGCAATACGCCGCATCTGAGAGATCAGATGCGCCGTATCGTTTGATTTAGCACAGTACAACGATAGCAGAACAGAAAAATACGAAAAATAAAAACAAAAATTAAACACACAACGAAAATAAACACACAAAAATAAAAAGAAAACAATTAACACACAATACAACAAATATGCAAAATAGTACAATGATGCAATTAATCTAATAAAAAAGAAAAACCTAATTAAAATACTAATCAAATTAACAGATAATAACAATTCACTCCCCGGCAACGGCGCCAAAAACTTGGTGCGCGTGATGTGTCGTTGCGGTTTAGCAGTTTTAATGCCTACTCAAGTTTTAAATTTATATTTAGCCGACTTATCAATAACACACACACTTAACGAGCAGTGTACCCGGTCAGTATGAAGATAATGGTAAGTAGAGTGTCGATCACTAAGAGTAGAACGTATTATCTCGTTATTCTAATCAGTATTTTAATATCCTAACGCAAGGGGGTTTCAGCCTGAGAGACTGGCACGGTTTGTTTGCAATTAAATAATAAAATAAACCAATAGGCACGAATCAGCAAGTAGCACACACGTACACAGATAAATACTCGAGACAATAAGAGGGCTGTCCTTATAATTAAGTAGTTTGTCACTTGTTTTATTGATAGCTTTATATGAAGTGTATGTAGTTAATCCTTTCTCGTTGGTCCTATTCTTATCGGCGAGTAAACCCTTAATGATTACTTATGTCTAAAAGTTATTCCTAAGTGATCAATTTAGAAACAACCGTGGGAGCCACATTATGTCCCGCAGTCAAATGCCCGCAAGCCACTAATAAACACAGAGGTTATCAATGCACTAATAAGTAGTAACCAAAGACATCAACATATAAACTTTAATTAATGAGAAAGCAGTTTTAAGGGAGTGCAATCTTTCCGTTGCCACATTACACAAGCCACCAATCTTGATGAATTAAAGTTTACTAACACAATAAAACAAAACTACTTAATGAATTAAACATATGCAGCACCTTCTTACAGCTCTTGTATCTTTGATTTGGGTGTGTCTTGTGCTGCCTCCTTGACTGAATTCGTCCTTTTGTTCTTCTGTTCGGACTTAGGTTATAAGGTTCGGAACTTGTAATTCGTCTGGTCTATGGGGTATTTATACTTTCTGTCTGAGGGAAGATGCGGCGCATCTACTAAGTAGATGCGGCGCATGTACTTAACTTCGCGTGGGGTCCAAGATTATAATATTCAGGAATATTCGTACACCGCCAGAAGATGCGGCGTAACTCCATGATTAGATGCGGCGCATGTCCTCTTGTATCTTGGATCGTATCTGGTGATATCTTGATAGAGATGCGGCGCATGTCAAGAGTGAGATGCGGCGCATCTGGAGCAGAATTGACTTGATCTTGTCCATGTCAGTAGACTTCCACTTTATGTACGTTTTGCTCCATTATTAGTCCAAAATCGCCAAGTTTCACCAAATGCTTGTTTTTACCTGAGAATTACAAAAGTAAACGATTAAGTATCAATCCTCATACATAATATAGTAAAACAAGTCAAATTAATAGGATAAATGATAGTAATAAAATGTACTTATTTGAGTTCATCAGGTACACTGCTCGTTAAGTGTGTGTGTTATTGATAAGTCGGCTAAATATAAATTTAAAACTTGAGTAGGCATTAAAACTGCTAAACCGCAACGACACATCACGCGCATCAAGTTTTTGGCGCCGTTGCCGGGGAGTGAATTGTTATTATCTGTTAATTTGATTAGTATTTTAATTAGGTTTTTAATATTTTTTTATCTAACCGCTAATTTTGTTGTGTATTAGATTAATTTGCATTCATTGTACTATTTTGCATATTTTCTATTTTTGTGTGTTATTTGTTTGCTTTTATTTGTGTTTATTTTCGTGTGTTTTTATTTGTTTTTATTTTTTGTATTTTTTGTGTGTTCTGCTATCGTTGTACTGAGCTAAATCGAACGATACGGCGCATCTGATCTCTTAGATACGGCGTATTGCATTTAATTTTTATAAAATACAACGCGTTTAATTAATTCGATACGACGCATCTTTTCCCCAAGATACGGCGTATCTGTTTTTGATAAAAAAAATTTCTAAACGTTAATGCGTTACGACGCATCTGCTTCAGCAGATACGGCGTATCTATTATTTTAATTAAAAACAGTTTTTGAATTATTAAACAGATACGACGTATCGACTTTTATCGATACGGCGCATCTTCTGAATCAAAAATCTTATATTTTGAAACGTAACGAAAATACGGCGCATTAACCTTTGTTAATACGACGATTATAATTTGATAAATATAGTTGATTTTTGATATTTACTTTGATTGGTCCGCTACTCTCGTTTGCAAGTTGTTTATTTTCAGGATAAATGATGACTCAAGCATCACCATGAAAGATTACATTCTGAACCAAACCGAGAGATGCTAGCTGGAATGATCATACATTAAGACATCGAGAGTGAAGGAAAACTCGGTACTGGTAACATTGAACGTCTTAAATTCCTGAAATAGAACTCCAGGTAACCTCAACGATAATTCAACCAGCCCAAAGGAAAGTTCTCTACAATATAATCTCAATTTTATTATCCATATCATACATCTGATTCAAATTGTAATCTTAATTTTGTATGCTTAAAAACGATATTTGTTCCTAACCTCGGAATAAATCCTTATCCACTAAACAATAAGATTACAATTATTAATAAAACGTTTATACCTATTGCTCTTATTTTGAATTCATTTACATCGTATGGTGTGACCGTTTTACCCCAATTTGATGTATAAAGAATCGTGTTGCGGAGGCCAAGGTACGTTCCTTATCTAAATTTCGTTCACTAATATAGCGATACGGCGGATCTAAATATCCCAAGCGCCGTATCTCTGACCATCTAGGATTCATTGACTAGTCAACGAAATTAAAATAGATACGGCGCATCCCAATTTTTCAATACGGCGCATCTTTTTGCTCTATAAATACGACGGGAATGCGCCGGATCTAAAATTCTTACCGCAAAAACTCACATAGTTAAGAACTTACACACAGTAAAATTACACTCTAATTCCGATCATTTTTCTTAAATCCGCCTCTAATCCGATCTATAATCCATCACCTAATCATCAAATTAAGGTAATTATTCTATTTCGATTTAATCTTGGTTGATACGAAAATTAGGGTTTATGTGATTAATTTGATTTGTGCTTAAATGATATAGAGATATGATTAGGACTTGTAATAGATGATCTTCCCCGTGTTTAACTTGCGTAAATCATCGAATTTCTGACCTAGTTTGATTTAACCGAAAATTTTGGGTTTTGAATTCGATTTTGAATATTTAGCGGGAAGATGGATTAGTAGAATGTAATGAGCTTTTAGAACTGTTGTAATGAGTATATGATACTATGATATTATGTGGAAGTTTACGTCACGGATATGGATTCTTGAAAAGCATGCCTGATCCCCTTTGTTTATACTGATATGCTTTTAGATACGGCGCATCTAGGTTGATTGATGCGGCGTAACGACCTATTTCCAAATTAATAAAATTTTAGATACGCCGTGTTGCTTAATCTAGATACGACGCATCTCCATACGCCGTATCTCATTTCTTGCTCCGCATCCCTTATACTTTGTGCAGATACGCCGCACTGATTAAATCAGATGCGCCGCATCTACCTTTCTTGCAGACTGCTTATTAACTTTGAAAATTTATTGCAGATGTCGTTACCAGTTGCCGCCCGTAGACACCCATGGCTTCGTTTTGAAACAATGGGACTAACACAGGGTGCCGTTGATGATTATATGACTAGACTTAGAAAGTTTTATCAGAGGAAGGTATTCAGTGTTCCAATTTTGGATTTTGACAGCATCAGGAATATTGATGAGGGTAACGCTGCTGAGGAATTACGAACTAGATTGGAGATGATACACAATGATGGGGAAGGACAGGTTTTATTCAGGTCTTATGCCTGGGAAAGGTTGTTTAGGATTGAGGAACCGTTGATAAAGGTTTTGATGTTGGAGTTTTTCTGCACTATACACTACAGGGAGACTGACCTGGGTCTTGACACATTTGACACTTTGGTATTCAGACTGGGTGGTTTTGAGCAAAGGATGTCTATGGGACAGTTCATACTAGCTCTCGGATTGCACACTACAGCAGAAATGGCATCCCCGGGTTTTGCTGATTACTAGGCTGACAGTCTAAGGGTTGTTTCGGATCGTGGGGAGTTAGGAGATTATTGGGTTGAGATTTCATCTGGGGGTGATTCAACCACCGCCACTCCTTCATACACATTGATTAGGGAGCCATTGAGGAGGCTTTGTCATCGTTTGATAGCCCTGACTATTGCCGGGAGGGGACAATCCCCTGAGAAAGTGACTACTTTGGATCTTTTTCTCTTACGGAGCATGGACGAGGGAGCTGTGGTGAACATCCCTCACTTCTTAGCACATTATTTACACAGGGTTTCTCCAGGAAGAGATGGCAGGAGCCAAATGACTGGGGGTCATTTGTCTCTCGTCTTGCTAGGTACTTTGGGGTATTAGGTGATGAGATTCCCGCTGATCTCCCGATTGATGTAGCTAGATTACCTGGTATGGATGCAGACTATCTTGCGACTAGGCTTGGGATATGCGAGGAGGTGATGGGTAGATACTTCTGGGCACCATTAGGACCATCTAGGCCTGCTGAGCCGGAGCAGGGGGATGCTCAGGCAGCCCCAGCTGCTGCACCTGCTCAGGAGGAAGTACATGCACCAGCACCACCAGCTCCCCGCACTATTGGACAGAGAGTCGAGAGAATGGAGCTTGAGGTTAGGTCATTGAGAGAGGGTCTCGAGGCACAGAGGGTTGAGCTTGCTGGAGTGAGGAGAGATACGAGCTGGTTAGTCAACGGTGTCAGTAGGGTGATGGCTCTTCATGGGGTCAGCCACCACCTTCCAGATGGTGCTTATGTCAGAGGGATGACCACATACGAGCGCAGGGTTTGCCGCAGGACTGACGGAGCTAGTACTTCAGGAGCCCAATCAGATGATGTGACTCCCGACCAACCTACAGTTTGACCACTCTTTGCATTTTCATTACGGACACGTTTCTTCGTACATTACTTATATTCTTTTGGGACTGTACTTATTATTACTAACATCTGTATATTTAATGCTCCAGTTTATGTTTCTTGTTATATCTGTTGAAGACTGGCATTAAGTTCAGCATGAGAGTACGAGAGGACGTGAGAGATAAACGGTGGAATGAGCCATTTTACAACAGACTGCCAACAGTCTGTTTGGTAAATACATGCGCCGCATCTAGTAAAACGGATGCGACGCATCCTATCCTATATTTTATCTTATTCCGTATTTATTCCAGGCTCGATACGGCGTATCTTCCTCTACAAGATACGGCGTATCGACTGACCTGATGAAGTTATGGAGCAATTGCCAAATACACACACACTTGATGTGTATACCAAACTGAAGTAATGAGCTGAACGTGAGTCTAACTTGAAGACTCTGGAATAAAGACAAGTGCTGACCGGGAGACAACCTGATGAAGCGAAAAGTGTACCGCTTTTAAGGGGTCATTTAAGCCCTAAATCGTATTTATTTGATCAAATATTGCCCTAAATCGTTCCTTTTGTCATTTTAGGTACTTTTGAGAAGAAATCTGGAAAAGGAAGCATTTTGGACGTTTTTGGAGCATAAAAGTGAAGAAAACGACAAAGTCTCAAAATCGGCTAAAAGTTACCTTAGACGGCGTCAGAAATTACCCTGGACGGCGTCATGGCTTGGCAAGAAAAAGGTGGATATGAAAATTACTCATGATAAGCCAGTGAAATTTGCATGGGAATTCTGACGGCGTCACCCTTTAATCTGATCAAGGTCGTCACGGCTTAATTTAAAGAGGGACGGCGTCACGCCTAATTCCGACGGCGTCAAGCCTTGATAAGCCAGAACGGATTTTGGAAAGCTAAAGAGGGACGGCGTCAAGAAGGCCATCCGGGAACCCTAAAAGCGGCGAGGTGACGGCGTCACACTCCATAACGTGACGCCGTCAGATCTGAAAGTCTATATATAGTTTTGCAATTTTTTGTCATTAGTGTGGAACTTATTGGGGAACTTTGTGTGTGACAACCCTAAGACGATTTTAGCAGCTTTTTCAAGGCTTTTTGCCTTGAGATCTTCCATGTTACATTGAAGATAAGTTATCAATTAATCATTCAATATGTTTATGTGTTGTTTGATTCTATCTTGTTCTTGTCTTTTGTTTAACATGTTAGGCTAGATTTATCTTATGTTTGCTTAGATCTAATGAAACCTAGCTATTGATTATTGGTTATTAGTGTGTTATTAGTTGTATTGGATGATTGTTCATCTATGTTAGGCTTAAGAAAACTGGCTAACTTCCTATTCGGTAACTTGCTTCAACATCTTTAGAAACATGAACCAATGCGTACTAAAGGTTTTTATGGTTGTATTTAATGCACAAGCGAATTCTAGTGATCCCATGTTAGGAGCTTCCTAGCCGGCTCGACATAGGAGTGAAGTAGGAGCTTGTAGAGTTGGGGAAGTACGTACGCCACCCCACGATTGGTATTAAGGAATACACCCGTCATCCACGCAATTAATACACACTAATCAACCGGTAAAAGATAGTTAGGGAGTAAGGAAATCTAAGTAAACACATTTCTCTCTACATAAGTTCTACCACCTTTTCATTTTCTGTTATTTTATTTTATTTGCATTCTTAGTAATTTGGGTTAGTTGACTAGCAACTAATTCCGCCCACTCTTTCAAACCCGAGATTTTACTTGCTTTCATAAAAATATAAAAACATAAAAAGAATCTTCTCTCACCCTTAGACCTATTAGAGTAGTTTTTCATACCTAACGAACACTATTCCCTGTGGAGAATGATCAATCCCCCGTACTTACCACTACACTATACTACATCGGTCAGGTACACTGCCTGGTGGGGTTGTAAGCCTCTTGAGATCCCTCGAGAGGTAAAACCTGTTGTAAGGTTGCAAAACCACGCATCAAGTTTTTGGCGTCGCTGCCGGGGAATAGTTATTGTTTAGGTTGAATTTTTATTTTATAGGTCTACTCACTAGATTCCTTTCTAGTGAGATTTTTATTTTATTTTTCTAGGTTTTCTTTAGTCTATCTATTTTCTTCGTTTCTTTGTTCGTAACCATTACCATCCGACATCATGGAAGGTGGTAATATCCTCAACCCACCACAACAACCACCACCTCCTAGAGCCCGTACTTTAGGAGAGTACTCCCGTCCTAGCCACCATGGCTATCGAAACACCATTGAGCTCACTCAAGGAGCCAATGTCACACCCTTGCGATCCGACACCATCCGGTTGGTGCAAAGCGGATGCGCATTCCATGGACTTCGTTCTGAAGATCCTAATCAACATCTCAAGGACTTTCTCAAAATCGTTGATTCTATAGACCTTGATGTTGCCACTCGAGAGACGACCCGACTACGTCTCTTTCAATTCTCTTTGCGGGACCAAGCTAGTCAATGGCTAGAGCGTCAACCCGCAGGATCCATCACCTCTTGGGATGATCTCACCACTCGTTTCCTTGCTCAGTTTTTCCCACCGGGAAGAACTACCAAGCTAAGGAATGATATCTTGATGTTCCAACAACGTCAAGGCGAAACCCTCTACGAGGCGTGGACTCGATTCAAGGACTTACTCCAAAAAGTCCCTCACCATGGCATAGAACTTTGGCTCCAAGTCCAAATCTTCTATGACCATATCAATCTCTCCACAAGGCAAATCATTGACCAATCGGCCGGTGGTAAGCTACGTGATCTAAGTGCGGAACAATCATGGGCTCTCCTAGAAGATCTTGCTCTTTATGACAACGAAAGTTGGAGTGACCCCCGTGATTTGAATAAAACGGTCAAGGCAATATCTTTGCCTTCGAATAATTCAAGCACTTCCGACCGTAGGATCATAGAACTTGAAGACCAAGTCAAGTTTCTCATGAAATCCTACGAGGCTCCTAAACCTTCAAGCCAAGTGAACAAAATCACTTCTTCATGTGAATTATGTAGTGGTCCCCACGACACTCGTGATTGCATGGAACTCCCCGAACAAGCTTTTGCGGACTACGCATCCTCGCGTACCGACGGAGCGGGAGACAAGTGCTACACTTTCAAACCCGAGCCAAACCCCTACGGTGATTCATACAACCCCTCATGGAAAAATCAACCAAACCTTAGGTGGAAGCAAACCCAAAACGTACAACAAACCAATTCTTCCAACCCACCTAATCGTTTCCAATCAAGCGGTTCCAACTCGAACCGTACTTTCAACAACAATCCTTCCGGCAATGGTAGTACAAATAACTTTGAAGGATTGATGTCCCAATTTATGGCATCTCAAGAAGCTCGTTTAGCCAAGTTTGAATCCAAATTCAATCAACAACAAACGGAGATGACCAATAAAATTGACAACTTGTTGAAAGCCCTCAATAACCAAGTGTTATCACCTCCACATAAGGACGCTAGGAACACAAATAGCGGACCCCAAGTAAAAGACCCCTCTTCATCCAAACACGTCCACTTCGTCAATGTTGTCACTATCAAACCAATTGATAGGAATGAGGATAATAGTGAACCTGAGGATGAGGTTAAGAAAGTCGAGGTTGATAAAGAAGTTAGGAAAAGTGAGATTGAAGAAGTAGATGATGATGAGGACCACTTCAATAGGCTACCCACTAAGGAAGAGCGCGCATATCATACAGACTTATTCGATGACCCCGAGACACCATACTTCCTAGGTAGACCAATTATAAAAATAGGCGACCCTTCTAATCTAAACATACCATGCAACATCGGACATTTACATGTGTGGAAAGCCTACATCGACCTTAGATCACCCATAAACATCATGACTAGAGCCCACTACAACTTGATAATGAAAAATCAACTTGGGTATAGGATGTTCCCTGACAAGGGTTGGATGAGTAACTTCACGGGAAGAGTTAAGGGATTACCGGTTTATGTAGGAAACTTCACCTATGTCACCGACTTTGTAATTGTTGAAGATATCCGCCCAATAGTCGATGCATCCTTAACTCAAGTGGTTTTTGGAAAACCATTTGTTGAGGTCTCTAGAATGACTTATGAACCTTCCTTAGGGATAGTTAGATTTAAGGATGAGACCGATGAGGTAAACTACCAAATGCCATATAAAATAGAACAATTCCAACACTTGTCAAATGTTGAGAAGGAGCTTAAGCAAGCGGTCTACTATAGGAATGATGAGGATAGAAATAAAGGAGTAGACTATGTTATGGAAAGGATATCCGGTTTCTACAAGGATTGTTTGAAATTAGGACCGGAATATAAAACCGGGAATGAAAATGGCCTAGGAACCGCGACCAATGATGGAATCACGTAATGTACGTGACTTTGAGTCTAGCTACAAGACTCGTTAATAAAGAAAAGCGCTTCTTGGGAGGCAACCCAAGTTTTATTTGCTTTGTGTGTTTACTTATTTGTTTGTTTGTTTTTATTTATTTCCGTATGTGTGTTTAATTTTTATTATTATTGATTCATGTTAAAAACTAAGTTGTGAAAATGCTTTATTTTGTTTTTAACTTCGTCTTAATTACATATAAAGGTATTTTGCAAAAGTTAAGTGTAAGGGAAATCCAAATCGGTTTATTAGAACACAAATGAACATGAATCGTAATAATAATAAATGAACATACATATTAGTATTTGTTTGAGTCAAATGCTTGTATCGAGTCATAATGATGTTTTGCAGGAATCCCAGGAAGTAAGGTATAGGTTTTTCCAAAATTTTTCCGGAAACGTAACATGAGAATTCTGTCAGATCATTTCTGACGGCGTCAGGTTTAATTTTCTGGAAATTTTTGAAAGTTTTGTTTTCATAAAAAGTTTTTATTAAATCTCTAACTTATAATCTCCAGGAATCTGCAAAATTATCATTCCACAAGCATTATATCCTTATATATAGAGTTTATCCCGCCGATGTTATGCAGGTTTTCGTGTTTGTTTTCTCAGGTTTAACAGGTTATTTTGGACAAGGAAATGTTTGTTGGATCAAGCTTATGGCGATGCATTAGTCATGGAGCTTCAACATTACTTTGGAAGAAGATCTAACCATGTTATTTCATTATCCACCGAGCGAATCAGGGGAGTATTTGATTTCATTCTTTTACTTTTTTTACTTTTACATTTGTTATTTGAACATTGGGGACAATGTTCATCTTAAGTGTAAGGGGGGGGGGGGTAAAAGTACGATTAGAGAATGCTATTGCACTTGATTTTTGTTTGTTTAATAGTAGATGTGTAATAAAACTGAGATAAATACCTGTTAGGGCAATTTTAGTGCCAAATTTAAAATTTTTTACAACACTTAGGAGTGAAACTTTGGTCTTAATGAGCGTCTCACGGATAGGAGTTATATGACTAGCACAAAAACCGTACCACTAAAAAAATTTCCACCCCCAAATATGTGAGGTTCGCCCCTAGAATTGGTAGGAAAAGCATTTTGCTATGATGTGTGTACCGGTAGCACTTAGATTCTAGAACTTGCGTTAGGACCATTCTGAGGCCACAAGTGAGACTACATTCGTGTAGTTAGATTTACTACATGATAAGAGGCATTAAGATTAACCCATTGTTTTACACCTGTGTTTTTGTTATAATTACATTGGCTACATTGGTCAAGTAATTCTCCCACACCCTTTGCGTTGTACTCATTTTTAGTACACGATACCCCTAGTACACCCCTCAGAGCCTATCTTTTCGTTTCGACCTTTAAGCATTTTACTTAAAGGAAGAATTTGTTACACCCCACTAAAATGTACACCCAAATCGCCTTAGCCTACCTTGTATGCACTCATCTTTAGTGCATTATTGTGACAACATTTGTTTAAACCCAAGTTAATTATCTAGTTGATTACATGGTTGCTAAGTCGAGTCATATCCTTGTACATATTTTTTTTGGGACGATTGGGACTCATGGGTAAAGTACTAGTGTAATGGAGTAATGGGGAAGAACATCATTTATTACCCCCATATGTGCTAAATATTTTAAAAAGTACTCCAAGTTTTTCAATTTTCTTAATTCGAGTCATTAGAATAGTTATTTGTAAAGTTATGTAAAAATTCAAGTGTAAGGGGAATCAACGCCCCTATGATGTATTATTTTGGATGGTAGGGCAAAAGTGTATGCAAAAAAAAAAAAAAAAAAAAAAAAAAAAAAAAAAGAAAAAAAGAAAAATAAAATCGAAAAAATCAAGAAAAATACAAAAAAATGAGAAAAAGAAAAATAGAAAAAAAACATACGGACTACCACCCCGTTTCATTTTATGTTTATTTTATCTTTTTGTTATTTTGTTTTTAGCTTAAGATTGAGTCGAGTCTTGGCTTTGCAACATTGTATAGTACATGTAATTAATCAAGATCTTTAACTCGCCACCAGTAAAATATCCTTTATCCAACAAAACCATGTTTTCCTTTTTCCCTATACCTAACGTTATAACCCATGTAAAAGCCCTCTTTGATAGTTTATCTTAGGTGCTTACGCCTAGTGGAGGAGGTTTTCGATCCTTTCCCAAGCCTATGGTAATCTATTTGCTATGACAGGTAGTGAGAGATATTATCCGTTTTCATTTATGAGATTTATTTTTATGACACTTGAGAGATGTGAGTATCTAAACACTACTTGTGAGGTGCTAGTTTGTAATCTCCGTGCTTATTATGATTAAAGTGGAACGAATATTTGTTGTAATTACTTTTATGTTAGCATTAAATGACCCCTAACTTGTATTTTGATTAGAATAAAAGCGCATTTGCTTGAGGACAAGCAAATCTCAAGTGTAAGGGTATTTGATAAAGCGAAAAGTGTACCGCTTTTAAGGGGTCATTTAAGCCCTAAATCGTATTTATTTGATCAAATATTGCCCTAAATCGTTCCTTTTGTCATTTTAGGTACTTTTGAGAAGAAATCTGGAAAAGGAAGCATTTTGGACGTTTTTGGAGCATAAAAGTGAAGAAAACGACAAAGTCTCAAAATCGGCTAAAAGTTACCTTAGACGGCGTCAGAAATTACCCTGGACGGCGTCATGGCTTGGCAAGAAAAAGGTGGATATGAAAATTACTCATGATAAGCCAGTGAAATTTGCATGGGAATTCTGACGGCGTCACCCTTTAATCTGATCAAGGTCGTCACGGCTTAATTTAAAGAGGGACGGCGTCACGCCTAATTCCGACGGCGTCAAGCCTTGATAAGCCAGAACGGATTTTGGAAAGCTAAAGAGGGACGGCGTCAAGAAGGCCATCCGGGAACCCTAAAAGCGGCGAGGTGACGGCGTCACACTCCATAACGTGACGCCGTCAGATCTGAAAGTCTATATATAGTTTTGCAATTTTTTGTCATTAGTGTGGAACTTATTGGGGAACTTTGTGTGTGAAAACCCTAAGACGATTTTAGCAGCTTTTTCAAGGCTTTTTGCCTTGAGATCTTCCATGTTACATTGAAGATAAGTTATCAATTAATCATTCAATATGTCTATGTGTTGTTTGATTCTATCTTGTTCTTGTCTTTTGTTTAACATGTTAGGCTAGATTTATCTTGTGTTTGCTTAGATCTAATGAAACCTAGCTATTGATTATTGGTTATTAGTGTGTTATTAGTTGTATTGGATGATTGTTCATCTATGTTAGGCTTAAGAAAACTGGCTAACTTCCTATTCGGTAACTTGCTTGAATGTCTTAAGAAACATGAACCAATGCGTACTAAAGGTTTTTATGGTTGTATTTAATGCACAAGCGAATTCTAGTGATCCCATGTTAGGAGCTTCCTAGCCGGCTCGACATAGGAGTGAAGTAGGAGCTTGTAGAGTTGGGGAAGTACGTACGCCACCCCACGATTGGTATTAAGGAATACACCCGTCATCCACGCAATTAATACACACTAATCAACCGATAAAAGATAGTTAGGGAGTAAGGAAATCTAAGTAAACACATTTCTCTCTACATAAGTTCTACCACCTTTTCATTTTCTGTTATTTTATTTTATTTGCATTCTTAGTAATTTGGGTTAGTTGACTAGCAACTAATTCCGCCCACTCTTTCAAACCCGAGATTTTACTTGCTTTCATAAAAATATAAAAACATAAAAAGAATCTTCTCTCACCCTTAGACCTATTAGAGTAGTTTTTCATACCTAACGAACACTATTCCCTGTGGAGAACGATCAATCCCCCGTACTTACCACTACACTATACTACATCGGTCAGGTACACTGCCTGGTGGGGTTGTAAGCCTCTTGAGATTCCTCGAGAGGTAAAACCTGTTGTAAGGTTGCAAAACCACGCATCACAACCCGGATTTATCTTTTAATTTTCTGTTTGTGTCGAGTCAGTCAGGCCGCAGAGGATACGGCGCATCTCAATCCTGAGATGCGACGCATCTCCTGCAATGGTCATATCTTTATTTTTCTGTATTTTTTATTTTCGACTTTAAAACTTTTTATCAGTTTATTTTAATGCGGCGCATCCCTGGTTAAGGATGCGGCGCATCTTTTATTCTGATCCGTAATTATTTCAGGCTCGATACGGCGTATCTTCTTCCATAAGATACGGCGCATCGACTGACCTGATGATTTTCATTTTTAATTTTTATGTTTTATTTTTATCTAACTACTAATGTATTATGCAAGTTTGAACCTTTCTTACCTTAGGTGTGTTTTAAAGCCTTGGTGGTATTATAGTTTCCTGCATTTCCTGTGGATACATCTATTATGAAGCTTAAACGTTCTTATCCACAAGAAAGATGATTTTTGCTCTTACACTAATGGAGGATCATACCGAGCAAATCTCAGGGGAGTTTTTCTGTTCTAATTCTTTTATTTTCCAGTTTTTAACCTTTTACACAAACAACGAGGACGTTGTTTAACTTAAGTGGGGGGATTGGAGAATTAGAACACTTAACACTTACTTGTCCTTAACTTTTCAAAATATGCTTAAAATGTGCTTAATATATCAAAACTTAAAATTTTTTAGCATGTTTTTGTTTAAAGTCTAAGTTGCATTGCTGCACACATGACGTTATTTTCAAAAATTGTGATTTTTTCAAAATTCACAAATCTATGAGTGTGCCGGTGACTTGTAAACTTTAGAACTTGGCTTGTATACTATTCAAGACCACCATAATAAGTATTATTTATATAATTGGAATGACTTGTCTAAATTGGCAAATTTCTAGGATTACACCCAAATAGCCTATTATATGTTTTGTGTTATTAACTAACTACACTGGTTAGTTAACCCCCGTATAAACCCCTTTGTTACTCTCATTTTTAGAGTAAGATACCCCTAGAAAAACACTCAGAGCCATTCCTTTCGTTTCTTACACCTATGTTTATAATGTTTCGTTACACCTTACACCTTAGCCTACCCTGTAGATTAAAATCCGTGGTTGGTTAATTGCTATAGGCAAAGTGTGTTTCCTTACATTACCTGTGTTCGCGTGCGTAATTCATTATCTATGGTTAGGTCGGGAAATTGCACAATGCAATTGGAGTGAAAGTAAATATTGTATATCTTTGAGTTTATTTTTCGTGTGTTTACTACTTTCACTATTTCCGTTATTTCTGAAGTCATGAAAAGTATGGAAAAATTATCCAGAATTATCATTATAGTGATGTGGTGAAATTTTACACATCTATGTTTATGTTTCAAGTAAAAAAAAAAAAAAAAAAAAAAAAAAAAAAAAAAAAAAAAAAAAAAAAAAAAGGAAAAGTTGGATGTTTGATTTTACCAACTTATGTAAAGTTTTGTATTAAGTGGTCGATATCACCACTATTTGTTATATTATATTTATGGATTGAATGGGAGTTGGCAGTTATGGGAACGCCGACTAAGGTTTATTCTTTGATTAAGATCTTGTTGAGTATAATTCGTGTCTACCTAAAGCGTGTGTTTTAAGTGTTAAAGCGTGAGTTATTCAATGATATGAGTCTTATTCATGGGATGGTTGGGATAGTGATTAACCACACTTAGGATTTTAATTTATTTGTTTTGTTTATTTTTCATTTTATACTAATTTATATCCCAAATATTATCCATACCCTATTATTCTTTATCCGACCAAACCTTTGATTTATTGAGATTAGGGATTTGAGCAATCTTAAGTATCGTAGTCGTGGATTCGGCTATGTATTTATGATTTTGTCGCCCTTTTTGATATATTATTATCGGTGAAGTTTGGACCTATCTTTAGCCTGTTCGAGTTAAGGATTTGAGCAATTGCAAGTATCGTGTTCGTGGATTCGATCATGTATTAGTGATTTTGTCGCCTTTTCTGGAATTTGAGATCGATAGAGATTAAGAAGAATAATTAACCCTTAAGCCTAAAAACCCTTTTTACCGCTTTAGACTTGTTATTCCTTGGCTTTAGTGGGGGAGATGTGTATACTTGCCAAGCTTATGATAGAATATTCGTCACGACTGGACAGTTAAACAATTAGATTTGCTTTTATCAAATCATTTTATTTTACTTCTAATTCGTTAAGTGTTTGGTTGTGTGATTATGACAAAATGAATACATGCTTAAATATAAAAATAAATCCTAATATCTTTTAGGATACATTTTCATAAGAATAATTCTAAGGTTTACTTGGGGACAAGTAAAGTTCAAGTGGGGGGATATTTGATGAACTCAAATAAGTACATTTTATTACCATCATTTATCCTATTAATTTGACTTGTTTTATTATATTATGTATGAGGATTGATACTTAATCGTTTACTTTTGTAATTCTCAGGTAAAAACAAGCATTTGGTGAAACTTGGCGATTTTGGACTAATTATGGAGCAAAACATGCAAGAAGTTAAGAGTCTACTTAAATGTACAAGATCAAGACATTCTGCTCTAGATGCGCCGCATCTTGCTTATCACATACGGCGCATCACTATCAATATTTCACCAGATACGATCCAAGATACAAGAGGACATGCGCCGCATCTAATTATGGAGTTACGCCGCATCTTCTGGCGGTGTACGAATATTCCTGAATATTATAATCTTGGACCCCACGCGAAGTTAAGTCAATGCGCCGCATCTACTTACTAGATGCGCCGCATCTTACCCTCAGATAGAAACTATAAATACCCCAAGACCAGACGAATTCGAGAGGACATATACTATATACGAGACCGAAGTACAGAAAACCTAGGACGAATTCAGTCAAGGCAGCAGCACAAGACACACCCCAAACGAAGATACAAGAGCTGTAAGAAGGTGCTGCATGTGTTTAATTCATTAAGTAGTTTTGTTTTATTGTATTAGTAAACTTTAATTCATCAAGATTGGTGGCTTGTGTAATGTGACAACGGAAAGATTGCACTCCCTTAAAACTGCTTTCTCATTAATTAAAGTTTATATGTTGATGTCTTTGGTGACTTTTATTAGTGCATTGATAACCTCTGTGTCTAGCTGAGCGTTGCTCGGGTCGCCATGCCTCTGCCCTCGCCTATTTATTAGATCGCCTATGCATTCTATGGTCTGTAGAAAAGTAGGAAGAAAGATAAATAGGATAGTCATAAGTAATCATTAAGGGTTTACTCGCCGATAAGATTAGAACCAACGAGAAAGGACTTAATCTCGGTGCGTTGCATCAAATTATACACTTCATATAAAACTAGCAATAAAACAAGTGACAAACTACTTATCTATCAGGACAGCCCTCTTATTGTCTCAAGTATTTATCTGTGTACGTGTGTGCTACTTGCTGATTCGTGCCTATTGGTTTAGTTTATTATTTAATTGCAACCAAATCGTGCCAGTCTCTCAGGCTGAACCCCCTTGCGTTAGAATAGGTTGTATAGCTAACTTAATTTATTAAAATACTGATTAGAATAACTAGATAATACGTTCCACTCTTAGTGATCGACACTCTACTTACCATTATATTCATACTGACCGGGTACACTGCTCGTTAAGTGTGTGTGTTATTGATAAGTCGGCTAAATATAAATTTAAAACTTGATTAGGCATTAAAACTGCTAAACCGCAACGACACATTGCACGCATCAACACGCGTTTTTTCGAATTCGCTAACCAGCGTGTGCCCATTTCCCTCTTTTTATGCGATATTCTAAACCACTATCGTCTTCATATTTCCCAGCTGCACTGCATAGGTGCAGCAAAAATAACTAATTTTTAAGTGAATTGTCGCTTGTTAGCGATAGAACCCACAATCCATCTATTCCGCGCGTTTTACCACACGTCGTGGTCAAACGGGTGGGTGTCTTTCTCCAAGCGCGCAGGGCCACTGCAGTGCTATACGGAGAAGTTAGACGCGCTGAGGGTTTGGAGGGAAAAGTTCTTCTGGATTGATAGTGCATTTTTTCCATGGATTTTTGAGTTCTATACTCAAGAATCATTACCGAGAGATGAGCGCCCAGACCCCGGATTGTATAACGTAGCTGATGCGGATACGATAAACACCAATCGCATACCGATCAAAGCGTATCCAGAAGAGTTTTTGGTGCACATGGGCAGCAGTCGCAATTACTTCGGTAGTCCGGAAGAAGTGCCAACTTTTTTGGACGAAAATAGCCGGGGTGGTTGCTTGTCTCTTCCTTCCTCTTCGCTTAGTAGTTGTAAGCGTTCTTCCCTTTGTAACTTATCTAACCCATGTTGTGTTTGTTTGTTGTTTTGTTGCGCAGAGATGGATCTATTTGGTGTTGTTCGCTTGGCGAAGCCCACTCAGGTGACCGTAGGGGTGCGCCCTTTGAGAGATGGCGAGGAGCCAGTTCTACAGGCTACCGCGGGGCGCACGATGGTGATCGCGCAGGAGGAGACAGAGGAAACAGAGGAGACAGGGGAGGTCCCTACAGGTGTCACTATGGCTACTCCTCTGCGTAGCTTTCCTGCTCCTGGGTCGCAGATCCCTGTGGAGTTATTGCATATAGACTCGTCGGGGAGTGCTATGGATGAGTCTGAGGAGGAGGGCCAAGGGTTAAAGCGCAAGAGATCATCTGGTGATGATGGCGCAGGTACATCAAGTAAGCGCCCTGCGATTTTTGTCGGGCAATCATCTGAGGAGGATGCGTCGCTGTTCAAAGCTCCTTCCCCCGGTAAGCAATGAAACTTCTATCTTTAGACTTTTATTCCGCGTTTAATACTATAGAGTAACTTTGTTATTTGCGTGCAGTGCTGAAACTGCTGTTGATGATGATGCGCATGTTGGGAATTCGCCACCCAAGACTGGTTCTGCATATTTTGGTGAGTTTGTGCCTGAGAGTCCAGTGGACGAGGAAAAATCTTCTGAAGATGCGCCAACAGATCGCCTTATAGAGGAGTTGGCATTGGCTGCTGCGCACCAGGCTTCATTGGTTGCGCGGCTACAGGCTCAATATGGTGGTGAGGGTAGCCAGGTTGCGCAGAAGGACAAGGAGATTGACATTCTGAAGGCGCAGTTGGCTGATGCGCAGGCTGAAGTGAGGGCATCTGCTATGTACGCCCAGAAAATTGCTGATGAGAAGATGTCGCTCCTGGTCGAACTGAATCAAGAGCGCACTGGAGCAAAAGAATACAAGGCCTCATGCCTTTGGGCCTTGAAATATATGGAGCTAAACAAGGGGAGACTCTTCTCTAACTTGGATGAATTCCGCAAGACTGTGGAGAGTTTGCTGGAGAATCAGGAGAGCAAGCTGCGCAAGCTCAGCATCGAATATGATGAGGAGTTGTATCCTCATTTGGTGTCAACTATTGCTGAGCGCAGGTGGCTTATCAGCCATGGCTTGCGTCTTGCTGCTTTGACGACGTTGGAGTCTCAAGAGGTCAAGGACTCCTTTGGGGATGTGGTTCAATGTGCACTGGCACGCGGTAAGGCAGAAGCTGTAGAGGAGCTGTGTGCGTCCAAGGTTTTGACTATGTCTCCCTCCGAAGTACCTGGTTATAACGAGAACGCTTATGGTGAACTTGTTGCGGCTATGGAGAAGTTGAAACTTTTAGAGCTTCCTCATATTGCTCAGCTGGAGCGTGACCAGGATTACCCATAGGCGTGATCATGCAGGGTTTAACCTTGGCTAGGCACTCATCCGAGGATGCTGAGGCGCAGCTTGACTACTTTCTTAAGCCGGATGTGTCGCAGCTACATGTGCCTATTTTTGGTCGCCCCCGTGACATCCTCAACCCTTTTGCCCTTGAGAAGGAAATTCCATTGAGGGAGTCCTTAGAAGCCCATGAGATGAGACTTGCCAGGAAGAAGGGCGTGAAGGGGAAAGCCATTCTTTGTGGTCTTGGTGCGGCTCACATCCCCAGATCTGATGGAGTGCCCGTTAGCGTACCAACGGTGTCACCCAAGGATGTTGACCTGTTGAAGAGGCTTGAGGAGGCTGGTAGTGTGGCGTACCATGTTGGTAGTTCAGGGCTTAGGCGTACCCGTAGCTTGACTTGGTAATTTTGTGTAATAGATTAACATTTTGTTATACATGTGCATGTTAAGTCTATATCTTGTATGAACTTGTTATCCATAATAAAGTGTTGATTTGAAAAATACGATTGTACGCATATTGTATCAAATTTGATTGTGGTTATAATGTTTGTACTTAGTTATTATGTCTTCGCGTAAAAGATGTCTAAGAATCAAACCGTTTGTATAAACACATTTAAAAAAGATTACAAGGATTTATAATCACTTATATCATAATCGTGTATGAAATTCATGACATAGTCGTGTATGACATGATCGTGTATAACATAATTGTGTATGAAATGCACAAGTTGTTGTGTATCCATCGTGGGGTGCACAAGTGTATGGATTGCAGCGTACTGCGAATACCATCTTAAGGGGTTAGTTGTCTTAACTCCTAATTTGTTAAACGCGCACAGTGTGCATTGATGTGCATCCGTCGTGGGGTACACATCGAACTTACTCCAACGTCTTGAGAGTAAGGTGTTTAACAAGGATGCGTGATCCGATGTTGATGGGTTTGCAACCCTCTTACTCAACGAGTCATTTAGTAGGTTTACTCATCCTTTGACCATCGTGGGTTTTTAACTGGTGCATGCACGCCATGTAGGCAAAAGATAATGTAACAAACAGTATTGAGACATAAATGATATGTAAGCAATAAAGTAAAGTGTGTCACGGAGTTAGCTAGAAACCGCAGCATTTTATTAATACTTGCAAGTTTTTGTAAAAAGATAAAACATTTGTCTAAATGAAACAAAAATGTAAATACACGGATATTTATTGAGTACTTACTAAAGTGCGGAGGTGTCTACGTTAATTATGCATATATTTAACTAAGACTATCACCTACAATGGTAGGTGAGCCACATGCATCGACGTATCGATTGCGTTAGTCTTAGCAAACATATACCAAATTGCACATACTAGATTCATTAATATAATTAATTGAGGTCTTCCCCAATTTTAGATCTATCATAATTACATGTGTAAATCAACTTAACAATTAATCAAACCTAATCTATGATAAACATGCATGTTTCATCATGGATTAATGCAAGTCACAAGATACGCAACTTTAACCACATAAACATGTTACAATTTTAGGGTTTCAAAACTACAAAACTAATTTTTTATATATTAGGGCATCGCCCCCCCCCCACCCCTAAAAAATTAGGGTTTTCGATTTTTTAAACCCTAAAAAATCGATTAACATCAAAACCTAATCCAAGATTCGTTTTTTATGTGTTTCGATAATTTATTACATGTTAAAACGGCTCGTGGTGCCACTGTTAGAATTTAATAATCATGACTAGTTCATATATTAAACAAGTAATCATCATACACATGCGGAAGCGTAGGATCTATTTTAACACATAAGAATTAACCGAATATTAAAGTGAACGTACCTTTTGATTCTAGCAAAACAAGAATCAAACTTCAATTCTTCTTTAATCTTTATCAAGAATAGATTATCGAGTTACCCCTTACCGTTTTGTAACTCAATCCAAGATATTAACTATAATGAGTTAATACCACGATCTTGTACACACGTACTATAACCGAATTAATGTTTATGCTAGTAATTAAACACAAAATAAACCAAACAATTTTGTTTATGAAAAATCAAAGTCAATCGACCCTTTTAGGGTTTAGTTCGATCGACCCAAGACAAGAAGAAAAAAAAAGAAAAGACTTTAGGGTTATAGCAAGTGCACAAGAGTTAATGAATCAATAACCCTAGGTCTTGTATTTATAGCATGACAATCTTGGAGAACAAGTTAGCAATGGGTTGGGTATTTCAAGCCCATGGCCAATCGGCTAAGGGATCCCTAAGGGATTCCGGAATCTTCTTGTTCCTCTAATTTCATCTATAGTCCTTCTCTTATTCCCTAACGTTCGTTAGTCAATTCTTGTTAACTACTTAACGTCCGTTAGTCGTTATTTTTGTGTTTTAATAATTAAATACACAACTGTCTATATATTAATTATTATCCATTAATTCTTCATACGTAATGTGTGCAATCCCGTCGTCTTGAGTTCGATTCTAGACATACACATTAATATTTGACAACAAAACTAACACGACGTGGGTTTTATCATGTTTGGTCAATTTCTTATACATAAAAACATCTCCAACGATTAAAAAAAGCTGTATTTTTTCCAAAGTAAAAGAAATTGTCGGTTTTTCATATTCAAAGAAAAAAGAAGAAGGTCGGTCCTTTTACTCATTTGAATCGCTTTCAGTAGGTGGATCAAAAAATATGACACACAACAAATGGAATATAAGGAATTGTGTGATAAGAAAATGTATAATGACTTTCGGTGAGATATTGTGAAGCACCTATGCCAACTTGATTAGTTTTATTTATAATTTTTTCGTTTTGCATTTGTTTTTTTATTTAGCGTATAATTAATTATAATTAAATAAAAAAATGTTTTGGTTTAGTAAAAAGAAAATGAGTAAGGGGTAGAATGTAACAACTTGTCTAACATCAGTAAAAGATAAGACATTTGAGTCTCATATAAGCTTGAAGTAGTTGGCTACTTGTATATTTCTACCATGATTTTTAGTTAATATTTGAAAAAAATCCCCAAGTAGTCAATTGCTTTTAGCTTTGAAGGCGTGACATTGAGTCTCTTATTGCTCCATGTTACTCGTGAGACAAATTTTGGTCAAGAGATTTATGATACCAACTTTATTTACTCAAAATGACGTGTTCATCTTTGCATTTAGTACAACTATTAAATACGCACTTTTTGGTATGGCAAACTTTCAAGGACAGAAAACCAAACAAAATAAAATAATAGTAATTTGAAGTTAATATTTAAAATCAAATGATAAATAAAATTAAAATAAGAATGATGAAATGTAAGCATAATCATACATTTTAGAGGCACCTAAAAAAATTGATAAATCTCCATTCGAATTTTCCTCCTCATTTAAAATATGTAACTATAATTATTTCTCATCATTCTCATTTTAATTATTTTTTTTCACCAAATCTCTTCACAAAATATATTATGACTCTTATTTACGTTTCACAAACTTAATAATTTGATGACATTATCTAAAATAAATCTCAAGCACCTTCTTAATAACTCACATTATCAAAATAGTGTATGTTGGTTAAAGTTTTAGATATTTGGCATGTTGCATTTGAATGTTATGAAGGGTTTGTCTACGAGTGATAATGGTTTAGCTGATCAAAATTTTAAGTTAATTAAATCAAAGTTTAAGGGTGCGTTTGGTTCGCAAGTGGGATTGGAATTGGATTTGGATTTGGGAAAGGTTTGAAAGATTTGAGAAAGGTTTGAGGAAAAAGTAGAAGAGAGAAAATATATTATTATATATAATTTATTAATTTTATATTATATTTAAATATTATATTATATTAAAAAACTTATGACTGTGAGGGGAAGCAAATAGTGGTCCCATGACTTTCTTCAAAAGTCATCAAAATTGTGCGGATTGGATCTATCATTCGATAGATGTGTCAGAGAAACAAATGCATGAACCAAACATATGATTTGAGCTTTCTTTGAATCCATACCCTCTCAAACCTTGAACCAAACACACCCAATGGAGTATGTTTTTAGTAATAGTGGTAATCGGCGGTTGTCTTGCACGTGGCAAATATTAAATCATCTCAAGATATATCGGATGAAACCAAAAAGTTAGTTTCAGCTCATGAGCCCAACCCAAAGTTAATCTCATGGCGAAAGTATATATGTTCTTAATGATATGATTAGCGTCTTCAAGATTAACATGTTATAGACATCGCTAAAATTGACACATACATGACGTCATCATGTAAAAAATGCAACTAAGCCATTAGTATGATCAATAACTGTAACACCCCAACCCAACAAGGGTTAAAATGCCACATTATGGTGTCAACAGAACAAACGCAAGCGGAAGACTTTTATTAAGAGTAAATTACACCGTTGGTCCTTTTGGTTTGCGTTGACTGGCGGATATGGTCCTTTGACCAAAAAAATTGCGCCGGTGGTCCTTAAGTCAGAAACGTTATGCACCGTTAGTCCCTCCATTCAAGTGGCCCCACAAACTGATACTAACGCCCGTTATCTATTGAATTTAAAAGGGTATTTTCGTCTTCTCACTCACATCTTTATTATCATCTCTACAAACCCAGATTCATCTTCATCTTCTAACTTTTCATCTTCTAAAAATCTGCTATACCAGATAACTTCTTACATTTATTCTTGTCATCCAATCCATACCACCAAAAAACTTCTTACATTTATTCTTGTCATCCAATCCACAACACCAGAAATAATTCTCAACACATTTATTCTTGTCATCCAATCCATACCACCAGAAAACTTCCTACAGATCCCGTCACCATATCTTCATCCAATCGACGCCACCACATATTCCGTCACACCAGCGCTTGTATTCGTCCAACCATCGCCACCTTCATCAAAATACCACCGCAACAACATCACCAGTTCACCACCACCACCATACGGCCGCCACCTTCATGACCTGTCACTTGTAGATCTATAAAATTCCACCACCATACGGCCGCCACATCAACATCACCAGTTCACCACCACATCAACATCACCAGTTCACCACCACCACCATAATCCCACATCAACATCTATAGATCTACAAAGAACAACCCATCATCGATCTACACACTATTACAATTTCACACCATTATATCAAGTCAACCAAAACTGAAACTTTATTGGGTTCTGCTTAATAATAAGTACTTATAAGTTGCTTATCGGAATCTGCTTATTCTACCTGAAAATTTGTAGATAAGCACTTCATAACAGCATAGTAAAACATCACAATAATCACAGTAATTTAAACGAATAAATACCAAAAAAAAAAAAAAAAAAAAAAAAAAAAAAAAAAAAAAAAAAATCATTTCATAACATCATAATTAAACACTACAATAATTAAACCAGCCAAAACACTAAAAACCAATTATTTTTCTAACCCATAAAAAATTTCACAACTTGAAAAAAAAATAAAATAAAATAAAACCCAAACAAACCTGATCTTGATTGATAGCGTCTTGATGAATAATTAAGAGTAGATAAACGAGTCCATGAACTTGGGTCCATTTTCTTTATTGAGATTAAATTATTGGTGTATAGATACAGATTCTTGTGGTATTTATTTTGGGAGATGATAAAGTGGGTTTTAGAGAGAGAGTGATGAAGGATTGAAGGAACAAGAACTCACCACCAAACTCTCATTTGCTATGTGTTCCGTGTTTTATTCTTTGTAACAAAACCAAAATTTCTAATAAACAAATCCAAACAATTGCTGAAGATATTGTAGCCTTGTTTTTCTTGGTGGATGTTGCTGAAGATATATTTGTCACCTGGTGGATGTTGTTGGATTTGTTGGTTTGACTGATGATACCACCAAGTGATATTGTAGCCTCTTTTATTTACAGGAGTTGAAAAGTTAGAAGATGAAGATGAATCTGGGTTTGTAGGTAGGAGAGGGAGAGATGATGAATAAAGATGTGAAGTGACGAAAATACCCCTTTAACATCTTTACTTAACGAGCGTTAGTTGAGGTTTGTGGGGCCACTTGGAATGAGGGACTAACGGTGCATAACGTTTCTGACTTAAGGACCACCGGCGTAATTTTTTTGGTCAAAGGACCATATCCGCCAGTCAACGCAAACCACAAGGACCAACGGTGTAGTTTACTCTTTTATTAATAATAATGTTACATAAGTTCAAAATGAAACTAAGGGAAAGACTAACTCTAAACATAATGAGTTCCAAAACTAAAATACAAATCCGAACTAAATCTAACTGAAGGTAAATCCAATTCTAATCCCGAAGCAACTGGTTAACTATCGTCAGGGTAATCCACTAAAAGCTCCTATGCACTCTTCACTCAATCCCAGCTTCCAACCTAAAACCTGCCGCAGGAAAAGAAATGCGGCTGAGCTTAAAAAGCCCAGTAAATAGATATAAGTCATATAACCAAAACGAAATAATCGAAGCATATATAGATATAGAGAAATGGAACCACACGATCCTGCTGAACAAAAAATCAAATGTCAAACGAATATGCACTCAAGGATCAGCTGAACAGATATCATAAGTCAAATGAGATAAACGAAATAAGATAATCAAGAGATAATACGAATGTCAGATAATCATAACGAATCAAGGAATCAAATAGGAATGGCCACGAGCATGCCTAAACGAGATACTCGAATAGACCAAATAATCACATAATCTCATATATCCGTCAAATCAT
This sequence comes from Artemisia tridentata subsp. tridentata, assembly GCA_021014915.2. Taxonomy (NCBI): domain Eukaryota; kingdom Viridiplantae; phylum Streptophyta; class Magnoliopsida; order Asterales; family Asteraceae; genus Artemisia; species Artemisia tridentata. The sequence continues at coordinate 60,127,326 of CP139502.1, read as the reverse complement.
ATGTGTGCCTGGAGGGGAGACCTCCAGAATACCAAATGGAGTAGCTAGCTCCCAGAAGTGAGGGGGTGCAAGGCATGCACAACCCAATCACTAGCAAAATGAAACAAAATGCCTAGGATGCATCCATACACCCCCTGCAAAACAAATCATATATATACACCTGCTCATGACAGGTATATACACATATCATAATGGCTAGTGATCACATATCATATCATATCATGTCAAATGGGGACGTCGTGGACTGATCACTCCGCCAGAGATGGTGTCATGCCATTCGTGCCATCAATGACATGGCCATGGTACCTCTATGGCTAGTTAGCTCGGGCACTGAACAGAACATATCATATCAAAGCATATCCATAATCATATCATATCCAAACAGATCATATCAATAGAACATAATCTTATCGATGCAAAGGATATCAAACGAATAACTAAACGAATATCAAATCAGATGATCATATCAAAGCGAATCATATCAAATGGAATCATATCAAGGCAAATGAATCAAAGTCAAGGATCGAGAAGTCATGAGAAACCTTTACTGAGAAAAGGTAGAATATATGTACCTCAAAAGCAATGAAAGGACACTCGGAAATACAAATTACTCCACCTTTAAATGATCAACACGAATTAAGGAATCGTTTATTATTTATAAGTCCATTTAGTTACAACGGCTTTGATCCATACTTTTTGAATACGTGATTTTTTTGCACTTATTATTATGTTATCTTATTAGTACACACACAGCTAAACATGCACTTATCATTAAACTAATATGCAAGGTATCATGTTTAATTTAATGTCATCCCACAAGCGTATAAATATGTATCGACCTACTGCATGCATATATGATCAAACCATGCCTTACTGATTATCCTATACTTATTTTATATAGTATATAGTAGTTCATGGCATGCAAGGTTCCTCTTTTAAGCGTCTAATACGATATATTACTACCCATTCACAAACCATGTTTATTAGTTCCAGACTAGCTATTAACAATCACACAATCATAAACTTTGTAGTTTTCAATTTTCACATATTGCTTAATATTTTAAACCGCAACCTACTGGTCTCTCGTCAAAGTGACTCTCGACTAAGGTTCCAATGTTTATGTATAAAATTAAATCGTATAACAATAGCCTCATATTTAAATGATAGTTCAAACATACGTAGGCTGAATTAAGGGTTGATAGAAGGGAATGAAAACACCATATTTTCAAAAATATGTACGACATATCTTTTGTTAACAGGATTTGTATGATACCCTATGTTTAAATAAGTCGAATGACAACATGGAAAACTTATAACGAGACTACGTAGCAACGTGATTTAAACCTATATACGTATTTTGTTAAACAAGTTAACCACAAGGATGATTAGCGAGAGATACCTTTGGGGCTGAATCAATAGATCGACAAGAAGAGGACACAAACCCCACCACGTACGTATAACCAACTAAGAGACACCATGTTTAATCTGTTGGAATTTAATAACATGACCACTAATAATTAAACACATAAACATCAAAGTATTGCGGAAGCGCATAGATCATATAACATGTAAGTAATTAACTGAATATAAAAGCCTGCGTACCTTTTAGCAATTCTTCTATCAATCAACTTTATGAACCCTAATTAGGGTTTATGTGAATTATAAGAATTACCCCTTACCGTTTTGTAATTCAATCCAAGATACTAACAATAGTGTGTTAGTATCACGTTCTTGTACACACGTACTAATACCAAGTTAATGTAATGCTAGTTAATAAGAACACAAAACAATTTGTTTATTATATAGTGTAGAAAACTTTAGGGTTTGGTATTGTGTGTGCACAAAAGGTACCAAAAAATAACCATAGGTTTGTATATATAGTGTAGAAAACTTGGAAGACAAGTTGGTGTAGGATTGGGTTTCCCCAATCCCCCATCGATCGGTTATAAGCCCAAAGAGGTGTTGGGTCCATCAGTACCCAAGAATACTTAAAACAGGATTTGGACACAAATTAACTAAGTGTTAACTTAAACCGAGAACAATTCAAGTCACTGAGTGACGAGTCACTCAGTGAGTCATCTTCAGGATGCTTAAGGCGAATTCAAGAAGAAGGATTCACTACTCAGGAAGGCGGTACTCCCTGAGTAGGACTTAAGCCAAAGAAGAAGATGATGGTTCAGTGAGTGTTGGACAAGAACTCACTGAACCCCAGTCTCCTCAACAACATTAAGTGATTGAAGACTGAAGAACTCAACGCTTGAAAGAAAGGCGGGAATATCTGGGAAGAGTTTAAGATAAGATCAAATCTTATCTTGTCAGGAAGAAACCTTCCCTAAGACGGCTAAAAGTCATGGAGTGTCAGACCAACCACTCCTAAAGACTTTATAGTCCATTCCCATTGGTTCTTGGAAATGACAATTACTGTTGTAATTGTCAGACACGCTTGCTTCAACAAGTTGTAGTATTTTAATCACTTTTACTCTTTTATACTTGTGTATAAATAGGTTCAGAAGGAGAGAAGTTGAGTGTGTTTTGTACATTGAAAGCCTTAGACTTTTGCAAAACAACTTCTCTCCTACAAAGAGTAACGTATCCCTGAGATAGCTCAGTGGGTCGAATTGTTACCACTTAAGCATAGCTTGAGTTTAGATAGGAGACACCATACCTTGTCTATTCAATCCCAAGTGTTTGTTCCGCAAAACACTTGGGTAATAGATTCTTTGATTCATTTCTAATAAGAATTTAAACGTTGAAAAATACTTTGTGTTTTTTCCTTTACGTTTCATTAACGGATAGAAAGAATCATTACATTGTATTAGTCATAAACACAAATAGATTAACTTTCTAGTTAACTCTAAGCGTGTTAAGGGAACAACAAGTGGTATCAGAGCCTCTGGTTTATAAAATCTTTCAAAATTAACCAAGAGTGCTCAAGGTTTTTAAAACCAAGATCCTACTATGACTGATGCAAATGTGCCCTAGCTAGTCGACAAAAAGGGTGGAAGCTTTTCAGCTGTTGCCCCACGACTTGAAACTGGTAAATTTAGCAAGTGGAAAAAGTGAATGCTTTGCTACTTGACTGGTATGGAACCATACTACATCACTTGTGTCAAAGATGGTCCTTTTGTCCCAAAGACTGTTGCAGGGCTAAACAAGCCTGAGGCTCAATGGACCATTGATGAGAGGAGGGTGGTCAATCAAGACCAACGCCTGAAAAGCATCATTATATCATGTCTTCCTGACGATATAATGGAATCAGTCATCAACTGTTCAACAGCCAAGCAAACTTGGGATGACTTGGTCAATAGCTTTGAGGGTCCCTCAGATACCAAGGAAAACAGGGTTATGACCTGAAACTTGAGTATAATACTTTCAGGGCAAAATACTCTGAAAGTCTCTCTCAGACTTATACCAGATACAAGACCTTGATAAACGAACTATCAAATGATGGTGTAGTTTTGTCTAAGCATGAGACAAATGTTGGCTTTGTCAACAGTCTCCCTGAGAAGTGACTAAACTTCTCACAAGGCCTGAGGAATGCTAATCACATTCAGACCCTTGAGCTCCCTGAGATCTATGGCAAGTTTGTCTATGAAGACAACTTAATCTCAAGGAGATACCCTGACTCAAAAGCTCTTGAGTCCAAAAAGGCCTTGACCTCCACACCCATATCAACTGCTTTTTATACTAATGGTGTTGTGCAGGACTATCAAGAGGATTCTGAGGATGAAATTGATGAAAGGACTAGTGATGAGTACCTAAAAGATCTAAACTTGGAATTCCAAGAGAGGGCACTCCTTGCTAGTTCAAAACGTTTCATCAAAAGAAACCAGTCCAACTTTTCAAAAGGAAAAGTAAATGAAACCACTGAATGCTTTAATTGTGGTAAAAAGGGTCATTTTGCTAGAGACTGTTATTCTAAAACCACCTCAGAACCCTCTTACAAATTTTCAGGAAATAGTTCCTCAGGAACTAGCAAGTTTCAACCTAGAATGTTTCAGTCGACCCAACAATTTCAAAACAAGGGTCAAAAAGACTTTGAAGCAAAATATAGGAAAGCCAAGGCTAAACTTGCAATTCTTGAAACTAATCCCTCTATGTCTCAGGCTGCTCAAACATCCAAACCTGTTCAGGCAAAGAATAAGGTTTTAGTAGCTGAAGCTTATGATTGGGATGAAGAAGAGGTATCCTCAGATGAGGAAATTAGAGTGAGTACACTGATGCCACTCTCTGAAGGTGATCAAGTGGCTGTTGGGAAAAGCCATGCAAAGAATGGAGAGTGGGTAAACATCAACATGAAGAAGGTAAACACTTTACTTTCTACGGATGATGATTCTGATTGGTAGTCTTACATGAATTATATTTGTGTAGATCTTAAATTTGTTGAGGAACAAAGGCTTAACATGTTTTCAAAATATAACAACATAGTGTCAGAATTGAATAAATGTAGAGATGAATTGCTTGTACTGAAGCAAGCCAAATTAGAAACAATAACTCTACAAACTTAGAACACTGAAATTTTGAAACAAAACCAAGCCCTACAAACTGAACTTAACAAAGAAAAAGCTGTCATCCAAGGCTGGACCAAAAAGATCCCCAAGGTCTTTGATACTGTGGGTTTAATCCCTAGGAAAACAATAGGAATTGACCATCACATGGTTATCCCCTATGTAAGTCCCAGTGAACTGACCTTTGTTCTAGCTGGCATATCATTTGAGCAAGAAATGTTTCCCAAGTCAAATGACTGGATTGTCAGGGACAACCCAGTCAGTAAGTTAACAAACTTTGAGACTGGAAAGATCTTGCTTCCTGAAAGTCAGGCTTTGAAAAATATGCTTGGACTTACTGAACAACTCAGTAAGCTTGAACTCACTGAACAACTCAGTAATACTGAGTCAGTGAATGAGTCTGAATCAGAATCATATCCACCACTCCCACCACTGAATACACTTCAGGGTGCTGCACCCAACTTAGGCCTCCCACCAATGGTCTACTCTCAACATTCTCCAAAGGAGAGGTCAGGATTAGGAAAAACAATCCTGAAAAGACCAATTTGAAGTCTCAGTAAATACTGATGACTCATCTTCTTCAGTCCCTTCTGAAGTAATAACCCAAAGCCCTGACTCAAAATTTGATCAGTTGGCTGAAATGGTCAGGAAGCTGGGTGAGAAGATTGCATCTTCTGAGAAACCTTCTCAATCCAAGAAGGAACAAAAACCAGCTTCCTCAAAGACCAAACCCAAACCCTCAAAACCCCTGAAAAGATGTGAACTGTGTAACTATACCAATCATATCACTGATGATTGCTATAGAATTCTTTATTGCATGATTTGCAAAAAAGATGATCACAGGACCTCTGATCATAAAACACACTCAGTCACATCAAAGATGACAAGCCTTAAAGCTCAGTCTTTAAACTACCCTTCTGATTCTAAACAGAAACAGAAACAAAAGGCAAAACCTTTTTCACCTTGCCCTTACTGTGGGTTCAATGATCACCATCCTAAGGATTATCAAATTGACAATTGTTGTGAAAATAGTGGAAGTTTCACTCATGACACCTCAGGAGGTGATAAGGCCATTCAGGCCAGAAGAGGTATGACAAAGTCAGCCTCTTAGTCTACTGAGTCTACATCTGCAATCAAATGCATAATTTGTGGTAGCTCAGTCCACCACACCACTGACCATAAATCAATTGTAAATATTAAAAAGACCCCCATAGCTAAGCCCTCCAAGAAGTGGAGTCCTAGAAAGAACTAACCCAGTTTACTATTTGTGCAGAAACATGCCAGGGATCCTGTTTGGCATCTAGATAGTGGATGTTCAAGGAGCATGACTGGTGTGAAGGAGTATCTGCATAAGTATGTTGATGAATCAGGACCCAAAGTGATATTTGCTGATAACTCATCATGTCTCACTGAAGGTTATGGTTCAGTAAACTGTAATGGTATAGTCTTTACTAGGATAGCTTATGTAAATGGTCTAAAATACAATTTGATAAGTGTCAGTCAACTATGTGATGCTAAATACATAGTTCAGTTTGATGATAAACAAGGAATCATCTTCAATGCTAATAAGGAAGTTATCCTTATTGCACCAAGAAGACATGATGTTTATGTGTTAGACATGTCCAGTCTGACTCAGAATGGAACTTGTCTCTTTACCAAGGCCACTGATACACTCAACTGGCTTTGGCATAAGAGACTCTCCCACCTGAACTTCAAAAACATAAACAACCTTGTAAAACAAAACAAGGTCCTTGGCTTACCATCTCTTGTGTTTTCAAAGGATAAACCATGCTCAGCTTGTGAAAAAGGTAAACATCACAGAGCATCCTTTAAAACCAAAACCAACTTTTCCATTAGGAATTGCCTACATCTTCTCCATATGGATCTATTTGGACCAATTAGTCCTAGATCCATTAACCATGAGAAGTATACTCTGGTCATTGTGGATGAATACTCACGATACACTTGGGTATACTTCCTGATCAAAAAGAGTCAGGCAGCTGAAACAATTATGTCCTTTGTCAGGAACATTGAAAATCAAAATGACATCAAAGTCAAACAGATTAGGACTGACAATGGAACAGAGTTCAAAAATTATGAACTTGAATGTTTCTGTGATGAGAAAGGTATTTCCAAAAAATTTCCTCACCCTACACACCTGAACAAAATGGGGTGGCTGAATGGAAAAATAAAACACTCATTGAAGCATCTAGGACAATGCTAAATGGATCAGTCCTTTCCAAACAATTTTGGACTGAAGCAGTAAAGACTGCCTGTTACACACAAAACAGATCCATCATTGTCAAGAGACATAACAAAACTCCTTATGAGTTATTCAAGGGAAGAATCCCTGACATCAGCTACTTTCATGTCTTTGGGTGTCCTGTGTTTATTCATAAAAACAAGGATCACTTAGGAAAATTTGATGCCAAAGCTGATGATGAATACTTCCTAGGATACTCCCTTGTCTCAAAGGCCTTCAGGGTGTTCAACACTAGGAGACAACATACTAAGGAAATATTTCATGTTACCTTTGATGAGAGCACTGATGCAATCAGTGTCTCTAACAACTCAGTGGAAGAGATAGGTATTGATGAATCATCAAGATACCCTCCTAATGAACATCATACTGATAATGGTCCTTCCACTCAATACCATGCAAATGCTGACATCTCCTATTACATCATTCCCCACAACCTTCCTTACCCAACCATCACTGAGTTTATTGAAGCACAAAGTACTGATGAATTCATTCAGTCAGTACAAAGTGCTCAGGTACTAAACAATAACAGTGATGAGTCAACCCACTCAGACACTTAAGCTGCTGAAGAACATCATGTGTCTGATCCTGATCCTACCCATCAGGCCTATACAAGTTCTAATCAGTTTCCAAGACCTCAGGACAGTTGGACTAGGTCTCAGGATATATAACTTGTCAATATAATTGGTGAGCCTACTGAAGGCATGCTCACAAGAAGCATGGCTACTGAACTGAGAGCAGCCTCAGCCAATGAATGCCTATTTGTGGACTTCATTTCCACAATTGAACGCAAAAGTGTTAAGGAAGCACTAAAACATCCAAGTTGGGTTCAAGCCATGAATGATGAACTGGAACAATTTGAGAGAAACAAGGTAATGACCTTGGTCAAATGTACTGAAGATGTTTCAGTCATTGGCATGAAATAGGTATTTAAAAACAAATCTGATGAAAATGGCATAGTCATTAAAAACAAAGCCAGACTTGTAGCCAAAGGCTATAATCAACAAGAAGGCATTGACTATGAAGAAACATTTGCACCAGTAGCAAGGATGGAAGCCATCAGGATCTTCCTTGCTTTTTCTACATACATGAACTTCAAGGTGTACCAAATGGATGTTAAAAGTGCATTCTTAAATTGCTCACTGAAAGAAGAAGTTTATGTTCAGCAACCTCCTGGATTTGAAAGCCATGAGTTTCCTGACCATGTCTGCAAGCTTAAAAAAGCCCTTTATGGACTGAAACAAGCTCCCAGGGCATGGTATGAGACTCTTTCAGCCTTCCTGATCCAAAACAAATTTGTCAGAGGCAAGATAGACAACACATTGTTTATCTACAAGACAAATAATGATGTCATACTTGTACAAGTGTATGTTGATGACATCATCTTTGGCTCAACAAATTATAAACTTTGCAAACAGTTTGAAAAACTAATGGCAAAGAAATTTGAAATGAGCATGATGGGAGAACTGACTTACTTCCTTGGTCTACAAATTAAGCAGACTGATAAAGGAACCTCTATCAGTCAAGAGAAGTATGTCAGAAGCCTACTGAAGAAGTATGAGCTTAGTGACTGTGCCTCAGTCAAGACTCCCATGGTACCCTGGTATGTGCTTAAACACATACCTTTTCTTGACCAAATTAATACCAAAACGACCAAAAACTAACCAAAATGCCAAAGATATTTGTGTTTTTGTGTTTGTTTCTATGCAGGTACGGATATTTAAAAATATGGACAAAAATCAAGAAAAATCCGGAAAACACGAGCACGAGATTTGGAAGAGATATTTAAAGCCGAAGCCGGGGAAGAATCCGTCAAAGAAAAATCTATTTGAGCTCTATTTGAAGAACAGCCCTTAGATCATAATCATTTTACAAACTCAGTCCTTGAACAGATTTCAGCAAATGGCAAAAATAGTCCCTACAAATTTAAAACCATTCACCACAAATCCTATCCTTAAATCCTAAACTAAAAATCTGGATTTATAAACCCAATCCTAAAATAAAACCTAGCCTAAACACTAACCCAACCCAACCCAAAAATTAAAATCACAGCCCACTACCCTAGCCCAACCCACCATCCCTTTTTGAATAATAATTAAGCCCGGATAAAATCCAACCCGTATACCCACCCAATAACCCGGTCAACCCTTAAACCCCTTTTCCCTCCAAAATTACCCAACTTACTGTAGACCGTCTTCCCCGACTTTTACCCTGCTCCCAGCAATAATTACCTCACCCTTAAGCCTTCTAGAAGCGCTGACAAGTCAAAGAATGCCAGGTGGAAAAATCCCAGCATTCCTATTGGCTATAGCTCCACCAATCATGATCTAACGGATGAAATGAAAAGGAGTGCTGCCCAAGATGAATCCAAGGGCTGATTTTGAGAGTTCCTGAAGGTTCCTATGAAACCTTAGCTTCCTTGGTGCCTATAAATAGAAGCCTTCCTCATTCAAATCAGGGGGAAGTTTTTTAGAGTCTAGTTTTAGGATTAAGTCAAGGTCGTTTTATGTTATTTCTAGTGTAATTTTAATTAAGAAGTTGTTTTAGTTGTAAGAGATCTTTGTAATCAAGGTTTTGGTTATTAATGAAAGTTTGTTTTGAAATTTTGGTCTATATTTTTATCACTGTTCTGTTTTCATTAATATCTCTATAAGCTCATCTTAGCTAGTCTCTGTTTTATAAGCTTAACATAAGTCCTTTAAAAGCTATTTACTTAAATATTCTCATTAGTTTTATCTTAAACTCAAAAATCCAAAAAAGATAGAAAATATTTCAAAAATACAAAAATATTTCACAAACAGCTTGCAAAAAGCTCTTTTCCATTTGTATAAGCTCATTTAGGCTCTTTATAGCTTTAGTGAGTTTTATTTGATATCAAATCAGTTCCAATCATAAAATCAGTTACCTATGCATATGAGTGGAAAGCTTTTGGAAGTTGCCCGCAATGGAGGGGCAAGATGGACTTTACCTAGCTTATCCTTGATAAGCTAGGAGCTTGTAGCTGCCATTAAGTTGGTGCCTCTATTTAGCTGAGTCCCCAAGTGAGTTGATCTTTTAAATTTTGCTTAATTTTACATTTTATTGCATAAATAGTATAGATCTGTGTTGCTTGCTTATTTACTGTTTCATTTAGCTTAATCTAGTCTCATTATAGCTTATTGAAGTTGATTGCATCATATTATAGTAGTTTAATGCTTATATCTTAGTATTCTCTCAAAAAGCTAAAAAAGGTAAAAAAACAGTCAATATAAGGAGTTGCTTATTAATGCTTATTTGAAACTTAAAAAGTGATCATTAGAGTTCTAGGAAGTTAGTTAATTGGTCCTTATTCAGAATTAAGGTTCAACTTGGCCATTATTAGTGTAAAAAGTCAAAAGCAGTTTTTAAAGGGTTGTTTGGATTAAGCTCTTTAGAGGTTAAAAATTTCATGCTACTGTTCATTTTCCATTAGGGTAGTTTTGATTGAGCTTATTATATCATATATAAGCTATTTTTAGTAGCATTTAAGTTATTTAGGAGCCTTTTGTGATTTTGAGTCTGTGGAGGAAAATCTAGAACCCATACTGCTCATTTAAGCTTGTAATAAGCTAAGGCTCATTTGGTCTTCCTTTTTGGCATTTTTAAGTTCATTTCAGTAGTTAAAGTGATAATCCAAAAGTTGGTTTAGTTTCATTGAGATTTGGAGAAGTTTAGCCCAAAACAGTCCAACTGCTGCATCAGACCTTGAACTATAACAGCAGCCTATTCAGTTTTTTTAGCTTATTTTGTTGACTCTTAACTTATTCAATATAAGTCCTTAGAAGCTGAGAATTGGTATAGATAATATTTGGTAGCTCATCTAATAGTTGCATAATTTTCTGAATTATTAGGTTAGCTTATTAGTAGCTTATTTAGGTCTGCAAAACCATATCAGACCCCACTTTTAGGCCTGCACTGTTTTGAGTTTTTAGCTTTTTGGATTAATTTGAGCTTATCTGCTGAGGTTATTGCTTATTCTAAGTTAGATTGGTTATATAGGATAAGAATTACTTGCATTAAGCTTATTTTCAATAGTGTAGGGTATTCACAATGCATGAATCACTAGCTTGTAGCTTGTGTGGATCGAATGGAGGATGTTTTAGAGAGAGAAATGGGAGCCTTTTAGTGAGAGAAAGGAACTTGTATAATATTAGATTGAAAAGGTCCAACCCTTCCCATGTGTGGGAAGGGGTATATATACTACTACATATTATGTCCCTAGTGGACTGTGGAGCGAGCTGACAGAGGGGAAAGCCCCGACCCACTCCACAAATATAGATACGACTAATACTAGTACTAATATGACTAAGCTAATATAGATAAGCCTACGAGCTATAGAAATGCTAATTAGATGCTCGGGGTGACCGAGCCTTCATCTGAATATTTCTATTCCTAACAATCTCCCCCTAAGGGAGGTCACCCCGGAAATAATAATTCGAGTTCTAGCATTCTTTCTTCTGAACTTGTCTTTGTAGCTCGTAGACTTTGATTCTTCTAAATCTTGTATCTTTGTGCCTTAAGCAGTGATCTTTTGATGACCGTTCTTTGTCTTGGATGATTTTTTTGAGTATTCTTCGAAACAATCATCCAACTTGAGTCTCCAAGTCATCTTTCAGCAGTATGTTTCCATGTGATGTGTAAATCTTTGAGCCGACATGCTCACTCCATTCTGGGTCATGACTTTCAGCATCAGAGTTAGCAGAAGCTGTGTTGAAAGTCTTTTAGGTTGTCATGACTTCTTTGAACATGATGATGGAGTAGAGTGAACATGTGGTAGTAGATAGTGTTTGTTGCACCGTCATGCTCACACTTATCTTGATCATGATCTTCAGCTTCAGAGTTGCGGAAGCAGTGTTGAAGGTCTTTTAGGTTGATCATGACTTCTTTGATGATGATGTGGTGTGAACATGTGGTGATGGATTGGCATCTAGTCTGCAACCAGCTACAACAGCAACCAGCTACAGCTTTCCACAGCTACAATCGCCAGAAGTTCCTGCATACGACAGTTAGCAACAAATCGACCGGTACTTACAAGTTTGGACATCGAGACAGTCAACAGCATATTGTGAAAACTCTCTCTAATCCTTACCAAGACCGTTCCTAATCGAAAACCCACAGAGGGCTTTTTAAGATTTTACCGTAGTAAATCAACGATTAGGTGAGTCGCTGGAGATCACTCCACGACTGTAGACCGGTTGAAACCGCCGTGACCACTAAGCGTAATCCACAAGGAATTACCGAAGTGACCTGCTTTCAGGGCTGCTTGATGTTGACCCTGGCAGGAATTTCCATTCAATCATTGAGAATTACATAAGTAAATTCTCTCATAAATGTTCTGGCAAATGGCTAAGATCTGCGTAGGACTCTTAAGATTACAACTGGTGTCCTTAATGTTGAACACCCAGTGTAGAAATAATTTGTGTCCCTATGAGATCTTATTATGCATCTCGTGGCTCTAGACTCTATTGTGCGTTTTGATTTGGTGATCGGAGGCTGGAGAGGACTGCCACCTTTTCAATATCATCTAACTCGGAGTGAGAGAGACGATAGGAATGTATTGAACTCCGTGACAATTGAAACAAGAATCCTTTGAGGGACCTTGAGTGGCTAGGGAGGGTTGTGCAGCGTATCACTGGGTCCATGATACTTTGTCTTCAATGCCAGCAATCAACTAAGTGATTCTGACAGCATATGTATTGACCCGGTTTCTGCCTAAGTTGTAAGGAGGGCTATTTCTTTTCACCCTTTCTCTTTACAATTCTTTTTCATTCTTCAACCCCTTCAGTGCTTACCGAGACTTCATAACTAACACCTTGTTGGGTTTGTTCCAGTGTTAGCTCCATCTCAGTCGGCACTATTCCCTTATGCACATTTCTCCTTTTTAATCATACCTAAGGACTTCTACACTAACTAGTGGATTGTCCCTGGGTAGATCCCTCCGGCTCTGGCGGGATCGTGGGAACTTGAGCCTAACCTAACCATCCTTATAACTCCATGCATTAATTAAAATGGTCGGTCTTTGGTGTTCTTCCACGATTGCCAAACCAAATCTTTGAAAAATCTCTCAAAGTGTTCATGATTCTGAAACACATTTTGCCAACACTTGAGAGTTTTATATTTTTCAAATGCTCCCCCTCAACATGTGCTCGGTAGATTGTTTTATAAATTTGCACATGTTAGGTGGAGCTTGCACTTTTTGAATTGATCCACTTTCAGTGAACATGACCGATTCGAGACACGCTTACATCACTGGTTAGACCAGCTTGAAATTATTACCCGTCCTGGTCAAGTCCATAGAAAGTTTCTCGAAACGGTACACTCTACTCAGATACATCTTTTTCGAGACACGCTTACATCACTGGTTAGACCAGCTTGAAATTATTACCCGGCCAAGACGTATCCTTTCGATTGATGACAATTCAAGTTTCGTCAATTCTTTTGTTAATTCTGAGTCACAGCCACATGAGATGCCAAAATCCATTGTATTGAAAAACCATTTGCTCCCCCTCAATATATGCATTGATATAAGAAAGATTTTCGTACATATGGAGGAGCTTGCTTTTATGACCAAAACATTTTGCTCCCCCTTAATATGTGCCTTGATAAACAAAATGGTTTAGCACATACGGGAGAGCTTACATTAATTACCAAATCATCACATTTTATCAGAATTTCCTATTTAAATCACATTCTCTCCCCCGATCAAAAATTTCAAACCATTTGAGATTTGTGATCCCAATTGATTTAAATACGTTTAGAAAAATTCGGGAGAAAATGTGGTCAGGTTTAAATGTAATTCTGATTTAGGAGCATACGATGCTCCCCTGAAACAACGAGAGAGTGTCACTGCTGATGTTGCACAAATTTGGTAAGGTGTCGGAAATTTGAACAAATATGCTCCCCCTCAATTAATGACCCGTTTTCCATTAAAAGAGCTGTAGTCATTCAATTGAGCGACGGACATTTGTGAAAATTTAGTTCAATTTACCACCTTGTGTAACATCAAGACTCTCTTGAAGGATCAAACAAGATAGAGAATCTTGATGAAAAGAAGACTTCTCTTCTTATATACGAAGTGATGCACTGAAACGTACATCAAGTCGGGAGAACATGGATATAAAGTAATCCATGCCCAGGTGAACATCACCCGGTTGGAGGAACAGCTGTCCTTTTGGCGACATGCTTTCCTCATTGTACAGTGCGGGTTGCAGTATGAAGTAACTGCAAGCCATTAAGACATGTTTTAACTGATTAGTATAACTTCTGCTCGAGCTTCATTTAAGAATCCGTGCCATTGTTGAATGACATTTCTAGATACGTAAATGTTATCGATAAACAGAAGACATGCCTAGGTAGAACTATTTTTGGTATTTTCTGAATTTTTCGATTTTTTATGGTTTTTTATAGGTTTTATATTTTTGTATTTTCCTTTTTGATTTAAGATATATACAACTATGTACAAGGATATAAGAAGACAATCCTTTACTCCTCCTTTTCTTCCTGAAGACACTTGAGGTTTCAGGAGTCATGCTTTTCATGCCAAGGCGTGGGAGAATAAACTGAAACCTTTCTCTTGGGAGGGCCTTGGTGAAGATGTCAGCTAACTGAAACTCTGTCCTCACGAAGTATAGCTCCACAATTCCTTTTTCCACCTGTTCCCGGATGAAGTGATGCCTGATGTCGATGTGCTTTGACCTGGAGTGCTGAACATTGTTACAACAAAGAGCAATGGCGCTTTTGTTGTCACAATATAGGGGAATTTTGTTGTATGAGAATCCATAGTCCGAAAGCTGTGATCGCATCCAAAGGATTTGTGCACAGCAAGCAGACATAGCAATGTACTCAGCTTCAGTAGATGATATGGAAGTACTCATCTGCTTCTTAGAAGACCAACTAACCAACTTTTCCCCTAAAAATTGAGCTCCTCCTGAAGTACTTCGACGTGTGTCTTGACATCCCGCATGATCAGCATCTGCGTATGCCGTTAACTCCATTGCAGTGTCCTTAGGATACCAGAGACCCATATGAACCGTGCCTTGAAGATATCGGAAGATCCTTTTCACTGCTTCAACATGCTTCTTGGTTGGTCTGGATTGATACCGAGCACACATACACACAGCAAACAGAAGATCTGGTCTGCTAGCCGTGATGTACATCAAAGATCCAATCATGCTTCGATACTGTGTGATATCAACTGGAATCCCTGAAGAATCTTCATCCAGCTTCGTTCTATCAACCATGGGAGTGTCAACAGGTTCACTTGAGTGGAATCCAAACTTTTTCAGGATCTCGTTGGCGTATTTAGATTGATTGATGAATATGCCTCCGGGACTTTGAGAAACTTGTAGTCCTAAGAAGAATGACATTTGTCCCATCATGGACATTTGGAATTTGGAATTCATCTCCTTTGAGAAACTATCACATTCACCAGGATCTGTTGAAGCAAAGATGATATCATCTACATATATCTGAACTAGCAGTAGATGGTTTCTTGATTTCCTGGTGAATAGTGTAGGATCAACAACACCCTTGGAGAATCTGTTTGCTAGGAGGAACTTGGACAATGTATCGTACCATGCCCTTGGCGCCTGTTTTAGCCCATAAAGAGCCTTCTTCAAGCGGTAAACATGAGTAGGGTGTTCAGCATCCACGAATCCTTCAGGTTGACTTACGTAAACTTCTTCCTTTAAGTCACCATTCAAGAATGCCGTTTTGACATCCATCTGGTAGACTATCATATTACGACTAGCCGCATTAGCTAGGAAGATTCTTATAGCTTCAATTCTAGCAACCGGAGCAAACGATTCTTCAAAATCAATGCCCTCTTCTTGTCTAAACCCTTTAGCAACTAGCCGTGCCTTGTTCTTTAAGACATCACCATACTCGTCAAGCTTCACTTTGAAGATCCACTTTAAAGCAATGATCATTGCACGCTCAGGAGGAGGCACTAATTCCCATACTTCAAGTCGATCAAATTCATGGATTTCATCCTGCATAGCTTGGAACCAGCAATCTTTAGTCATTGCTTCTTTGGCATCTTTTGGTTCAACTTTAGACAGTACGGAATTGAAGAAGCACCATAGTGCATCAGTGGCTAGTTGATTACGAGTGGATACTGGACGTGAGGGATTGCCTATGATGTTGTCGATTGGATGATCACTGGTCCATTTCCTGAGATGGTCGTGAGGTTGATGGTTGTGAACAGACGAAGCAGTGCTGTGATCTTCAAGTAAGGATGTGTCTGATGAATGTTCAGGAGCAAAGATGTTTTCAAAAGGAGCCTCTTCAACATGAGCAAAAGGATTAACTTCCAAAGAGTTATTATCTGAAGATTCTTGCATGACTGGAGAAGTTTGAGTGTTTGATGACGAGGGCGATTGACTGGCAGCAGGAGCATTGTGACTGACTGATACTGAAGCTGCAGGTCCTTCTGAATCTTGTGGGACTTGAACCTCATCCATAGGAATTACAGCTGATTCACTCGGGATGGTTCCATTTGTTGGCTCAAAGTATTCATCAAACATGGGATCGAATAACTTCTTCAACTCCTCACATGTAGGTGGCACATAAGAATCTGCAGGCGTGGAATTCTGTACAAGTCCTGAACTAATGGGTCCAGGAGACAAAAGGTGAAGATCGGGTCCAGAACTGATTTGTCCTGAAACAGGTAGCTCACTCAGCTCATCGAACGTAACATGAATGGTTTCCATGATTTTACGGGTCCTTTTATTGTAGATTCGATACCCTTTACTGTCTGGTGCGTATCCAACGAAAATACCTATATCTGCTTTAGCTCTTAATTTTCCCAGGTCTTGACTATCGTTAGTTGGATAGCAAAGAGCACCAAACACACGCAGAAAGGAAAGATCTGGTTTCTTGTTATGAATTAACTCGAAGGGAGTCTTCTCATGAACCGGATGAATTAGGGATCGGTTTTGAGTGTAACATGCTGTTGCTATAGCTTCTGCCCAGAGAAACATCGGTGTCTTTGAAAATATAAGCATGGTTCTTGCAGCCTCCACCAGAGTACGGTTCCTTCGTTCAACCACCCCGTTCTGTTGAGGCGTGCGAGGGATACTTTTCTGATGCGTGATGCCAATACTTTCATAGAAGTTACGGAGTTGTTGGTTAACAAACTCAGTACCATTATCTGTGCGAATGATTCTGACAGTTTTATCTAGCCTTACTTGCAGCTGTTTTATCAGTTTAATGATAACCTCTGGAGTTTCGTCCTTGGTTCTCAAAAACTTTACCCATGTGAACCGAGAATAATCATCTACTATCACCAAAACATACTTCTTTCCATTTATGGTTTGTATTCTCATTGGACCGCACAAGTCCATGTGGAGGGTGTGAAGAACTTCCAAGTTGGTGTTGACGGTTTTAGGCTTGTGGGTTTGTTTCTTGCTTTTACCCAGTTGACATGCAGAGCAGAGATGATCTTTCTCATATTTCAGTCTGGGCATCCCTCTAACAAGATCTTTACGGGAAAGATTATTTATGGTACCGAAGTTCAAGTGGTTCAAACGACGATGCCACAGCCATGATTTTGTTTTAGAGGCTTTAGAAAGCAAGCATATTGGAGAGGACTTCAACATTTCTTCAATTGAGATGGTGTATAAATTGGTGCCCCGACTGCCCTTGAGGAGATCTAAACCATCCAATTCTCTGACGAAACATGTATGCTTTCTGAAAGCCACTTCCAGATCTGAATCACAAAATTGACCCACAGAAAACAGATTGTGTCCTAGTCCTTCCACATAATATACCCTTGAGATTACACTGTTACCAAACACATAATCTCCATAACCCATAATAGCACCAAAGTGGTCGTTCCCAAATCTAACTGTCCCGATAAACTTTTTCACGAAGTTCTTGAGCCGTGAGCGATCCCCAGTCATATGTTTTGAGCAGCCTGAGTCCAAATACCACAGGACGATTTGTACGACCTGCATTTGAAACCAGACAACAATGGATAACTGAAAAATGTGGATCCCCACGTGCAATTGGGGTCCATTTGGTCAGCACATACATATTCAGAAGCCACAGATTTCACAGATGCTACTGTCTTTGCTGAGGAGACAGAACTAGAGGTAGGACAAGACCTAGATGGAAGGCATTGTGATTCTAAAGGCAGGATTCTACCAGTTGGTCTCCATTCCTTATTCTTCACAATTTTATGCATATTCATTTTAGGTAATGGTCTCTGTTTTCCTAAATTGAATTTCCTTCCAGTGGGTCTCCCTTCCTTAACTTTCACAATTTTATGCTTATTCATTTTAGGTAACGGGCACTGCTTTCCTAAATTGAATTTCCTTCCAGTGGGTCTCCATTGATAGCCTATGCTAGCAAATGTTTTTCCTGTTGCTTTCCAAACCTTTTTGCATGCTTCAGTTATCCTACCATTCTTAACGTGGGATGATGCAGAAGACATCAGGAAAGACACAACACAATCATCATGATTAGCATAAATTAAACAATTGTCGCATGTTTTACAGATAGCATTAGAATTCGAATTAATTACAGTACTTTTGATACTAGAATCAACACGATTCATCCTACTCATTGTAAACTTATTGTTCCTAGGTTGGACTTCTACATTCTTCAAGTGAACATTCTTAGCTGGCGCAGTCATATCCTTTCTTTCATTTCCTCTAGACCTTGACCCGCTAGCTTGTGTGTCACTTTTTACTCCTGTAGAAGTATCGAAGGTAACATTAGTTTGTTTTTCTGTCACATGCTTTCTTGATAATGATGTGTTGGGTTCTGATGTTTTGGGTGGTAGATCAAAGACTACATGCTTGTTCACAACATTAGATGATGATGCAACAAATCTATCTCTATGGCCTCTAAACTTAGGAATTGAGCTTATGGCATATTCTAAGTTTTCCTGAATCCTTTTCGTGAGTTTGCATGCATAGACAACTGCTTGATCGAGTGGCTTATCATTCCTATCCTCTTCAACTATCTCACGAAGTGTGTCAAGGCCTTCTCTAAGATGATCGAGATATGTTTGATGGGCAAGGCTGTTATTTCTAAGCTTAAACGGAATACGCCCAACATCAACATCATACTTTTTACAATCAGTACCCTTTGGTGCATCACAATTACAAGTGGTGCATGGCATTTTACCTTTCACCCGAGCCTTAAGATTCTCAATTTCATTTGTCAAAGAGGTTATTTGATCATTATGATTGCTTCTTGTAACTTTAATAGAATCATATAACTCTTTGAAATGTTGTTTAACCTTTGAATTTTCTTCTCGATAACACTCATTTTCATAATGTAGCTTATTTATGGTGTTTTGATATTGAAAATTCTGAGAATCTGAAGACGAAGGTTTATTGGTGCCATATACTTCACACTTGTTGGATTTCAATTGGGCAATTTGGGCCCTCAGTAGTCGAATCGTGTTCGTGTGAGCTTGAATTGTTTCATCACGTTTGCTTAATTCAAAATATGTATCAAACTCAGGAGCATCCGTGGATGTCTTGACATTTGATATTTTGCATTTTTCTTCTAAGTGTTGATGTTTAAGTTGCAAGTTCAGATAATCAACTTCTAGTTTCGAAAAAACGTTTAACCATGTTATCATGGTCATCATTTTGAATTTTTTCAAGCAATTTCAAATTCTCCCCCTCAAGCTCAACAACATGATTCTGGGTGACATTTAACGCAATAGCATACTCATTAAATTGACAAGCAGACAATGCAGAATCAGTGACAGTGTAAAATACATCTTGTGCAATACATTTAGCAATCAAGTTGTCGTTAGTAATGAGTATGTTTTTTCTTTCAATCTCTCGACTTTTAAGTTCTATTGCATGTTCATTCACCTCATTTTCCATATCTTTAAACACTACTTTCATTTCATTTATTTCAGCTTTAAGGGCAGTTTGCAACCCTTCAAAGTGTTCTTTAAGTAGTTTAAAGAATGGCATGACCTCAGTTAAGTAACACCTTTTTGCATGTTCAAAACACCTTTCCCCCTCAGTAATGCCAGTGGGTGTGATTCTCTTCTTACATGTTTTATCGAAATCAGCAAACAGTTGCCAAAGCACATATAGGCTAATAAAGGTTTTGCATTCAGTGGGAAGAGACAAAGGCACCAAATTCCTAGGTGTATTGGGAGGATACACCGTTATGGACGCGACTTTTCTAATGAGGGGGGTGTTGGCCTTAAGTTTTTCTACCTTAAGTTTTTCATTATCTTGTTTCCAAAATATCTGCTCAGGTGTTAACTTCGTTTGAGGAGCAAACACAGTCAAACGATTTTCCTCATAATAGTCATGGGGTTTGATTATTATTCGTCTGGCTATGCACTCGGGATCCCTCATTTTCACATTCATTTTTTTCCTCGTTATATCACTCAACTCATCCTCTTCATCAGTGTAGATATGCTCAGGTTGGTCATGAATATGCTTAAGCATCACATTACCATCATATAGGGCTGGTTGAAGTACTTGCATGTCCCTAAGGATGGTTGACTTAGGTTCACCTATCATGATTTTACTGTGCTTATCACTCAACTTTCTGTGCTTATGAATCATTTGAGCAGTTTGTATAGTTTGATTTTGTGTGTACAACTTATCTTCAAGCTTATTTTTTAACGTCTTGAGTCTAGAGAAATCATTTAAAAGAGTTGTTTCTTTTTGTTTGAATTCTTGCTTAAGTGTGGTTACACACTTTTGTGGCTTCCTGTTTCTGTTTGACAGACTCTTCTAGTTGACTTTTCAAAGAACTCATCTCTAATTTTAATGTTTCTTCTCGCACTCTAGACTCTTTAATAAGTGTACACATTTGACCTTCTAATTTCTGCTCACGATCATTAAGCTCAAACTTAGCACGCTGTTCATACATAGCAACTTGTTCTTTATAGATGTTTAGTCTAGTGATCAAGTTATCATCAGGGACAGGCAATTTGTTCTCATGGTACGCACATGCATTATCTACACAACCCGCATTATCTAAGGCACATACATTACTCATAGCACACATATCATTATTGACAAAGGATTCACCATTTGATACATCAGGAGAGTTGTTGCTATTCAAGTACTGTTCATATGAGACAATATTGCTATTTTCCATATCAACATCACTTGAGTCAGAAACAACTGCCTGATGTACTTCTTCGGGAATCTGTTGTCCCTCGACAATATTATATGTGTCATAAATTTTTAGTACCTCAGATATCACAGATGCATTAGAAGGACCAGCTTGACGAGATGAGGCCAGGGAAGACAAGTTAGCCATGAAGATTGTTTGAGCAGTAGGTTCATCATCCACATCAGAGTCAAATGCATCACAGTCATCTGCCTTGAAGATGTTAGGATCATTAAGTGCTAGATCCTGAACAGGTTTCTCATCCACATCTTCGTCAAAAGTATTTCCTCCATCTCCTGCCAAGAATAATAACTCTTCCTCATCCAATACAGCTCCATTTTCTTGAGCTTGCATTAACAGCATCTTGTCTTTGAAGTAATCTGAGTTCTGAGGACGTTTAGGTTGATTGCAGTTTCTAGCAATGTGTCCAAGCCCCCCACAATTATAACACTTGATCTGTTTCCCTTGCCCCTGATTGGCATTCCCTGCTCTATTCTGCACAAAACCTCGACCCATGTTTCTACCAGCTCTCCCTTGCACATTCTGAACCACAATTTTCCCATCCTCCACCATTGCTAGATTGCGTGGGTTGGAAGAATTTCTTAACTGATTGTTGGTCTGTGGGAGTGATGCTTGAAACTGTTGTACCAGTAGAGAAACTTGATTGGTAAGGTTATCAATCATTTTGTTGGTCTGAGAGTAGCCTGAGTCAAGTTGTGAACTCATAGCAGGTACTTGTGAGTGAAGTTAATGATAGCTTGGACTGGATGATGATTGGATTGTTGGTTGTACATTTGTCATGAAGGCCAGTGGGTCATTTGTAGTTGAAGGATTCAACTTTTCTCTCAGCACCCGATCATAGGCAGCATGCTTCTCATGTTGTTGCAAGTAAGCATAAAGCTGTTCATAGTTAGTCTCCCTTAAGCCTTTGTTGAGTTTGACGGCAGTAACAAATCTGTCCCATTCAGGAGTCATGTTGTTCACAAACTTTGAGTTAAGTTGGATATTGGGCATAGTCATTCTGATCATCCTCATATCATTCACCAACTTATGAAATCTCACATAGTAATCTGTGAAATTCTCTCCTGGGTTCATTTTGAAGTGCTCGAACTCATCATACAGTTGTGACTCACGATCTTCCTTTGTGAGTTCTGACCCTGCCAACAACATTTTAACGTTGTCCCACACAGCCTTGGCTTCAGTGTTAAAATTTATGAGCTTGTATACATCCTTTGGAAGACCTTGAATGACTATGTTTGAGGCTCTAATATCAGCATCATACCTCTTCTTTTCTTCTTCATTAAGATCATTATAGTTTCTAGGTCTATCAATGCCCAAGGTTACAGTCCCATCCTCACCAGTTGTAACAACATCTCTGGTGGTGCCCATCTGATAAGGTCCTTCGTCAATTGACTTAAGAATATTAACACCATTTTCTTTTCCCAAGCAGTAAAGTCTTATTCGTTGTGCCCAAGACTCATAATCCGTCCTATCCAGCATAGGTGGACGAGTATCAGATCCTGCTGCTTGAATATCATCTGATGATGTACTTGATGTGGTAGCCATAGTAACTACGGGATTTTACTGATCTTGTGATTTAACCGAGAAATCGAATCTTTCGCGGGAATTTCTAAAATCACCAAGACACAAACCGCATACAAGTCTGAGAGACAAACCGAGTAGATACAAACCAAGTAGATTCCACAGAGACAAACCGAGTCTATACAAACCGAGTCTACACAAACCGAGTACACAGCTGGGACAAACCGAGTAGGTACAAACCGAGTAAAATCCTTAGAGACAAACCGAGTCTACGTAGCTGGGACAAACCGAGTAGACACACAAACCGAGTAAATTTACACAAACCGAGTAAATTCTTAGAGACAAACCGAGTCTACACAAACCGAGTCTACACAAAGCTGGGACAAACCGAGTAGATACAAACCGAGTAAAATCCTTAGAGACAAACCGAGTCTACGTAGCTGGGACAAACCGAGTAGACACACAAACCGAGTAAATTAACACAAACCGAGTAAATTCTTCGGAGACAAACCGAGTCTACACAAACCGAGTATGCACAGCAGGGACAAACCGAGTACGCACAGCAGGGACAAACCGAGTGGACACAAACTCCCAGGCACGTCACTTTCACTGCCTTTTGTCCTTTAGCCTAAACGAGTAAAAGGACAAACCGTGTCCAAGAATTGACACAAACCGAGTCCAATAATCGTCCAAAACAGACAAACCGCTGCCAAGAACAACACAACTACAACCCACGAATTTTCTCAAAATCACCACACCGTTCTTAGATCTGTGAATCCAAACACTAAATACCACTCTAATACTATTCTTAATCTAGAAAGTACAAAGTAAACCAACTTCTAATCACTAAACAAAGTACAAAGATGAAATTTATGCTACTTAAACAAACCGAACCAAAACTTAAAGAAAAACTACAAATCTAAACAAATCTAACCAAGGAAAACCTAAAGAACTACACAAATTCAATATAAAACAACCTCAAAACACTAAACAAAAACACAAAATGAAGCGTATGCCACAAATCGAACCGAACAAAGATCTTGAAAACCTCCAAATCGACCCAAAAGTAAAAACACCTCACAAACTACACAAATTCGTGAATACCAACTCTCATGGACCTAACCATGGCTCTTGATACCAATTGTAGGGTATTCACAATGCATGAATCACTAGCTTGTAGCTTGTTTGGATCGAATGGAGGATGTTTTAGAGAGAGAAATGGGAGCCTTTTAGTGAGAGAAAGGAACTTGTATAATATTAGATTGAAAAGGTCCAACCCTTCCCATGTGTGGGAAGGGGTATATATACTACTACATATTATGTCCCTAGTGGACTGTGGAGCGAGCTGACAGAGGGGAAAGCCCCGACCCACTCCACAAATATAGATACGACTAATACTAGTACTAATATGACTAAGCTAATATAGATAAGCCTACGAGCTATAGAAATGCTAATTAGATGCTCGGGGTGACCGAGCCTTCATCTGAATATTTCTATTCCTAACAAATAGCCTATAGCTTCTTTTTAGCTTATTTCCTTTTTTTGCTACTTTATTTCACCTTGTTTTCATTTCCTTTGTTAACTGATCTGATAAGCTCAGCTTTTCTGAGCTTATTGATAGCTTCTAAAAAATATTTCTTTATAAAAAGATCTTATAATTTAGTATTTAATAGCTTTTTAAAAAGAAAAAAAAATAATAATAATAAGTTTCAAAAAAGCCATTGTTGGGATTCGAACACTGGCCACCCAGCTCACCACACACAGCCTTAACACTCTGCCCTTAGGTCTTTTGCGAAATAGATTGCACCAATAATTCTTTTAACATCTTTTTCCTCTATTAGCTTATTAACTGTTTTCAGCTTATTGCAGCTTATTGGTTACTGTTTTTTCTAAACTTTTATTTTTCCTAGCTTCTTATTAGTTTAAAGTAATTTCCAGAAAAGTTTCATAATTTTCCAAATCGTTTTGCTATTTTTCTTCATTTAATTTCTTTAATTTAGTTTTTAATTCATAAAAATTAAAAGAAAAATCAAAAAAATATAATTCTTTTTTCTAAAATTTTGTTTTGATATTTAGAACTTAGGAAAAATATTTTTGCATCCGTAGAGTTAGTATATCATTAATTTCACTTTTTAACTCGGGATTAGCCCAGGTTTTACGCGTTTTTAGATTTCTTTTGCGTTTATAGCTACATTAGCCTTAGATTAATATTTCCCTTGCCTTTTTAATTGTTTTTAGATTATATTTCATCACTTTAGTTTAAAAATCCAAAAATCCCACTCTTTCACTATTCACTTTACGTTTCACGATCCCGAAATCACAATTCCATTCAATCTTCAATCGGGATAGCGAACTTCGGATTTTGGGTTTTGCATATTTCCTTTGCAATTCTCCTTTGGATAAATTTGTAAACATCATACCCCCAAACAACCTTGGTCCTGATCTTACTGGAAAACCAGTAAATCAAACCCAAGTTCCTGAACCCTTGAACCTCAGGAATTAGACCCAAATTCCTGAACACTAGAACCATCAGTGACTAAACCCAAGTCCTGACAATCAGGTTCACTGAATGAAAAGTCATTCAGGGTCCTCAAGAGACATTAAATACTAACTTAAATGCTCTAAGTATCTAGTAAGTAAATGTCCAAGGTTGGTAACTGAATTCTTATTTAATATAAGAATATTTGTTCTTTTGCCTTTCTGGCTTCCACCTCTGGGCCCCCACATTCCCACTTGGCATTAAATGCCTCTCCAATCACATTACAGATATGTGATGACTCATCTCTGTAAATTACACTTTTGCAGAACTGCTAAACTGTTCACCTTGACTGTTGCGCCAAACCTGGGAAAGTGGAGTAGTGGCATTAAATGCGGATCCCAAAATATTTTATTCAAAACAGTTTTCAAAAATTCTTTTTGAATAAATAAAATCCGCTTAATGCCTAAAATACCCTCCACTTCACTTCCCTATAAATACCCCAACCAAAATAACAACACACACGTCTATTAGAAATCTTAAGCAAAATTCTGCCCATTTTTTTTCTCAAAACTAATAGTGTGTGTGTTCTTAGCTTTAAGAAATCCCAACCATCTTTGTTACCCTGACTTGCCAACAAATATGGCTTCCTCTAAAGCTGTGACATACGCCCCTAATGTGGAATTCACATTGGAAGGCGTAGACCTCACAAAGGACTATGTGGTAGGAAACTTTTCCTATCCACAAAAGTCCCATGCTTACAAGAATGTAATGAAATATTTTCAAAACTGTTTTCTTGCAAAATCATTTTCCAAGACCCCCTCAGTCATCTACCATGACTACTTGCGGGAATTCTGGTGTACTGCTGTGGCTAATAGCCCAAAAGACACCAAAGAATCCATCATCACTTTCACAGTGATGAATGGGAGAAGGACCCTCTCCCTGGATTACAATGACTTCATCAAGGCCACTGGTCTTCATTTTGCTGAGGCTTTTGAGCCCAATCCGACTGACCAAGAGGTTAAGGGAGAGTTGATCTTCTTGGGACCTCATGACCCTAAACGTCCTGAGTTGTCCGCTGGAGCCTGATGTGTTTGTATATATTTGTTTTTTTTTTTTTTTTTTTTTTTTTTTTTTTTTATTATTTTAGATTCCAAAGAAATTGTAACAAATACAATTCCCCCGGGTCGTTCTCCCAACGAAGGTTTGACGGCGTTTAAGTCGATTCGGAGTCGTGAAAATGTGAAGTGAATAATTGAAAGTGAATATTTTGGTATTGATTACACTAAAAATATGGAAAATTTAAAAGCAATCTACGCTATTAAAATAAATGCACACAAAGAAAATTCAAATAAATGCAAATCCCGGGCTAATCCCGAGATTTATAAATCTATTAGTGAAATTATACTAATAAAAAAAAATAAAAATAAAAATCTAAGGAACTACAAATGTAATGTAATGAAACTAATTTTTATAAAAGATAATAAAGAAAACAAAAGTTTGCGAAACCTAAGGGACTAAAAATGTAAAAACTGAAATTATTATATACTTAATAAAAGACAGGGGCTAAAATGGACTATTTTGAAACTTGATTTAAACTGAAATCGTTTTAAAAGAAAGAGAGGACCGAATTTGACTAAACTGAAACTTGGGAACTAATTTGCAAATACTGAAAGTTAAAAAAGAAAACAAAACGTTTTTAACATAAAACAACCCAGGATCGAATCTTATGCTACTACAAATTGCTAAACTATATATATTTTTTTTTTAACTTTTCTTCTTTTGCAAATCAAACAACAACTAACTACTACTAATTTTAATGAAAAGAAGAAACTCAAACAAGTTCAAATAAGCTGGAAAAACAGCTTTTGGTCAGTTCAGTTGAGTTGTTACACTCAACTTGAAAACAGCCCACAAAGCTTCACAAATAGGCACAATATGGACTCAAATTAGCTAACCAAATAATCTGAGAAAAGCAAAACAAAAGCAGATACTTATGAACAGCTAGCCTGCCTAGCTTTTGCCCCAAAAATCTTTCACTTAACTCAACTAAATTGCTAGAAATCAACTTGTAAACTTGTCTCAAAACTGAAAAGCATTACTAACTACTACTGCAGCAAATAACTAATATGAAATCTAATTTTTGACTTTATGATGAATGACTATGGATTTTATTGGCTATACTAACCTACATGTAACTAGCATTAACTGTATCAAACCAAATAACTACCTAAAACCAGCTTTAGCACAGAAAATCAGACTAATCCAAACACTCTTTAAAAGCATGATTCAACTATCAAAAGCAGATACAAACCATCAATCACTGAACCTA
Organism: Artemisia tridentata subsp. tridentata; assembly: GCA_021014915.2. Taxonomy (NCBI): domain Eukaryota; kingdom Viridiplantae; phylum Streptophyta; class Magnoliopsida; order Asterales; family Asteraceae; genus Artemisia; species Artemisia tridentata. The sequence continues at coordinate 60,100,084 of CP139502.1, read as the reverse complement.
TGATCTAAACATATGTAGTAACTACACTAGAAGATAAATCAACAACAGAATGCAGCAATATCAAGCAGAAACACAGAAGTGCAGATCTAATAATATGAAGCAGATATAGAAGTTGAAAATATGCAGGAACAACATAAAGCATTCAAACCAGTACTTAGCAAGCAACAAATACCTATACTAAACAACAAGTAAGTAGGATTAACACAAACTATAAAGATTAACACTAACAAGCAGAAATTACAATTCAGATTCGAATTTAAAAGTGACTTACAAATGCAGACCCTAACTGAAATAAGGAATACTTTCAAACTCAGCCAAGCCTATCTTTAGATAGGCTCCAAATAACCCCAAGCAACTTCTGATCTATACAAATTTACCCAGATTCATCATCTTCTTAACCCTTTGACTTTCGTTGACCAATGGAATATTAACTAATATAAACAGGAACAAAGCAGAAACCTCACTACAAGCTATTGAAGAGCTTATGAAAAGCTTAACTGAAATAGTAATGAACTTTTGAATCTACTAAAAGCTTATTTAAAATGAACAAGTTATAATGAAAACTGAAATGACACTTTTATTAAATCATTAAAACATTACAAAGCAGTAAAAGAGATTACAAGTCTAAAAACAAATTGGCAGAGTAACGGTATCTAAAACTACACTACACTACACTACTCCTAAGCTAACCACTAACTAGCTAACAAACCGAATTGTGAGTGAGTGAGGGCTTTTTATAGCCTGAGCTAGGAGTCTTCAGAAGGATCCAGAAGTAGCATATCCACCGAATATCCCATTTAATATCCCTTGTGCTAGTTTAAACCAATCTAAGCCCTTGATTTGCATCTAATGATGTGTAATGATTGATCACAACCGTTTATATGTCCACCTTGGCGATCCGTGTGCATACACATTCTCTGTCCTTGTCAGAACATCTAGAAGCAGAATCCAATGGTAAAGGATGAGGTGTCGCGTCCAATTACACTCTGCCATGTGTCAACGTGATCTGACCATGCTTAAACATTCTTTTTTTGTCATGCTCCAAACACGTGGGAATTGCTTTTAGAAAGACCAATCATTGGTTAATTATTGTGGATTGGGGTAATTGTGGTGTTCGGTTATTCTAGGGTTCGCAGTAAATTGGGGATAATTTTTGGGTGCGTGTGTAGAGTGTGAGAGGGAGAGTGGATTTTATCTTATTTTATTTTGAGTTAGTGTGTTGACTGGGGTAGTGAGGGATTCGGGTGGTGGGTATTTGAAGTGGGGTTGGGTGGGCTTATTGATCCGGTTTTAAATGGGATTGGGCTTTAAGAAGTGTTGTGTGGTTGTTGGATTAAATAAGTGGGTTGGGTGATGGTTATTAAAGGATGTAGGGAAATATTTTAAGGTTTAAAAAGTTTGTTAAATTCAAGGGACCAATTGTGTAATTTTCCGGAAATCAAAGGACTGATTTTTCCATTTCTCCAAATATTATCCAAGGGCCATTCTTGTTAAATGATGATTCTTCACGGATGACTTTGACTTTTAGCTTCCCGGCGTCGGCTATAAATAACACTTCCATATCTCGTGCTCGTTTTCCCGGTTCTTTCTTGATTTTTGTCCTTTTCTTCGATATCCGTGCCTGCATATGTAAAAACACAAAAACACAATATATTTGGCATTTTGGTCGGGTTTTTGGTCTATTTGGGTCCGGTTTTGGTCAAGAAAAGGTATGTGTTTAAGCACATACCAAATTCCCCCAGACTAAGCTATTGCAATGTCCTCATGCAATGTTATAAAAACTCCCCGATTTTCCTTTTATTCTATTTTTGTATTTTTCTTATTATTCAAGTGACGGCTTTGTTGACAATCATTATCTAACGATAATTTTTAGGGTCATAGAGTAGAAACACAACTCATAGAGGAGTGACCATAAGGATAAAATTCTTCGTCCTTGATTTTTCACATGCTCCCAAACTAAGCTTATAAACGAGATCACAACCTACTTAGAAATTAGATGCCAACACTACTCATGGAAGTTACTTGTGTAAGAACCTCTCGCTCCCATCTTCTTATTTTTGTTTCTACTTATTTTATTTTTGTGAGAGAAATGAATTTCTTCATAATCTTCTCATTTTCATAATTATTAGTCCGATAAAGATACCAAGTTTAAAACGCTAAGTAGTTTTCCATCTTCTTGCAAGAAAGTTTGCCTTAAAAATGAGGTCCACATCAAGGTTATTACATACGTCAAAGACTAAAGAACTCATACAAACATGTAGACATAAGTTGTGGAGAAACATCACGTGCACCTCATGTGCCCGATCTAGGGTCATTCACATGCACCTCACGTGCCATCAACTTGTCTAACACATTAAGCACAAAATCCATACATCTCAACATACATTTTTTTTTCCAACTTTTCTTCACTCAATAACTTAATACCACGGGATTACCGGGTGTTTCCAAAACATCAAACATTCAATAGTAACCCTTAGAAAACGAACCTTCACGGTTTAAATCCAAGACCTTACCGCCTTTAGAAGTAAGGATCCAAGGTCCGATCTCAATCCGAAATCTAAGAGCACTTTACAACTTATTCACTCAATACGGGACCTTGATGTGTACCCAATTTTTAGAGCAAAAATTCTTTTAAGAAGATGGAGAACTAAATTTCGTTCTAAACCTAAATATCTTTAATTATTTATACAATATATGGGGTGAAACAATTTTACGGGAGCAAAAGGCCACAAGTACCTACGACGAGCTCTAAAGAGAACCAACTACTCCACGTTTGGCATCTAACTTCTAAATAAATTCTATCATTTCTCGCTCTTCGCACATTTAAAAATTTCAAATAATGAAATTCGCGAATACTTAGCCGATAATCAACCACGCATATATAAAGTCAGTTACAGAAACTTGCAAATTCTTGAAAAGAATTCGCGTTTTCTAGCTCCTTATGTAAAAGACTAGCGAAAGCTTTAAAGCCATGCATGTATAAAGTCAAGTACGGGAACACGCAAAAGAGCAGCTCCTTATGTACAAGACTAGCACAAGCTTATATGATCATCATTGGTTAAGGGAACAAGCTAGGGCTCAACACGCCCGGTCAAGTCAAAATTTTATTCCTACTCTACCCAGCGGAAAATCAACAAAAATGTCAAAATTTATTATATTTTTGCACAAAATTTTTTAAATTTTCTCATTTTTTTGGATTTTTTTTTTTTTTTTTTTTTTTTTTTTTTTTTTTTTTTTTTGGAGGAAAAACGGGATTGCACGAGACAATAGCAAAAATGCAAGGCAAAAATCAAATCGCAAGATTACCCCCCAGACTAGAATGAGACATTGTCCTCAATGTCTTAAAGGTAAGGGTATCCCTACAAAAATCTAAGGCCGTTTATTAATTATGCCAAAAGATAGATGTAAAACGATAAGATTTTAGGATATTGGATAAGCAGCGGATGATGAAACTCGAGTAGCGTGAAGGAAACTACGAGCACGAGAGTCTTCATCATCGGGCATTCCTGGACACATCACAGAAAACAACGAAACACAAGATATAGAAGAGGGAGCCCTCCTCACTCACTTTATTAGAAAATAGAAAAGAAGATAGAAGGATAAGCATGGGGTGCCTCCCACGAAGCGCTTGTTTTTGGTAACCGAGTCATATGAGCTTGACTCGACCCCGAATTTATTTGTCCTTGGGGGAGCAAGAGGAATGAACACCCGGCACGAAGAACGGAGATGCCGGGGTCGAAGACGGTATCCTCACTCCCGGAGGAGTGGAAAGATGGAGAAATGATGGGATAAGTGAAGAATGGGTGAAACACACGGATGACGAAAGCAAAGTCAAATTTTGAATCACGGGTGGGTAGGGTGGGGAAAATATCAAGCAACGGAACATCATGTTCAGAAATCTCGTCCACCACTCCAAAAATAACTTCATCCGTATCGGATTCAAATTCTACATCCGGTGGTTTCGCGGGTGGACGAGAATATGGTAAATCGAAGAGAAAGGAGTCAACATCAGAAAGTAAATCATTATCTTCAATAAGACCATTCTCGTCATTCTCAATACCCGGTGGTATCGAGTCATCCGAAGCAAGAAATCGATCGACATCCTCTAAAAGAGGATCACGTGACGGATTATCAGAAATAGGTTCGAAATCAATTTCAAAATGAAAGCACTCATAATCCGGAAAAGAGATATCAGCATGAATAGTGGGACTGCCACTACTCGTCTCTTCAAATCGAAAAATTTCAAGCTCGGGAAAGAAATCACTATCCATATCGGGGATAGGAAATGAAGAGGTGATCACGGCATTAGTAGACGGAGTCGGATTATTTAAAGCTTCGATCTTTGAAATGAGAAGATTGATATTAGATAATTTTTCACGAAGTAAATCATCTTCGATCTCATCTTCATCTAGGTCGAAATCCTTTATCTCCTCTAAGCTAATGAACTCATAATCGGAACGCGATTCCTCAACATCATCGATATCTCCACAAGAGTCTTCAATACTCGGAGTATACTCATTGTGAGAATCGGCATAACTTTCAACGTCATCATCTGCAGCGTGAGCAAATGGCATCTCATCCGTATCAACGGTTTCAAAAAGAGAGTTCGAATAAATAATGATATTTTCGTTTGGAACATCCTCATCTGGAAGCGTATCATCATCGGTCTCATCAAAAACTTCACTGCTCATCGGAGGGAGAGAAGATAATGGTTCTTCATTCAATAACTCTTCAAGAAAACGAATATCTCCCTCCGAATCAAAAGTAGAGTCATCAACCATCATTGAATCGGAATTATTATTAGCAAGAGAAGTATCGACCTCTTCCAAAACGGGGTCACTTCCCTCAACCGGTGTGAGGGAAGGATTGGAAGAGTCGGGGAGGATAGATTCAGAAGACGGAGTGGGATTGCCACTCGAAGAGTAATTAATGTCATGTTTACAATATAAAGCTATTACAACCCGCCTCTGCTCCTCGAATAACAATTCTTCCATGCTTTTTGTTCCGTCATCTTCGACGGTTGTGGTAAAAAATGATGAAGAATTATAATAAGAATTAAACATGAGAAGGAGAAAGAGATAGAATTATACGGTTTAGAGGGTTAAAGAAGAAGAATCAAATGGATGAGAGGATAAGAAGATTATTTTTGTATTTTATAATTTAAAAACATTGAATAACACAAAAGAAAAAGGAAAATAAAATTTGAAAAGAAAAATCTTTTTGGATTTTTATATTTATAAAAACCTTGAAAAACAAATTTATTTTATTTTTGGTAACCGTTACGTTATCCGTAACCGTTTCCTTCAAAACTACTCGCGACGGGACGGGAGAGAAGAATGGATCTCTCTTCAGCTTGCAATTTAATGTCAAAGCTTCCGTATTTCCCGCTTATCCGGTTGTAGAATTAAAGTAGTCCGATAACGTTTAATTTCACGATTTGTTTTGTTGTTTATTCGGAATGGTTTACAACCGCCCTCCTTCAACGGAAGACCGAGGATGTTTATTAATGGTGAAAACACTTTAGGAAAAGTGTTTATTTTATTTTATTTTATTTTTTTTTATTTTATTTTTTTTTTTTTTTTTTTGGTATTGTGAATACTTGGTGACAAGTATTCAAATGGTTTTTTTATTTATTATATATATATTTTTTTATTTTTCAAAAACAATTTATTTACAAAACAAGACGATAACTTCCACGGGGAAGGTTCTTCAATACACAAAATACGATACGAATCAACGACAACGTTTCAAGCCTTCCCCGGCAGCGGCGCCATTTTTTATTGATGTGTTTGTATATATTTGTTTTTTTTTTTTTTTTTTTTTATTATTATTTTAGATTCCAAAGAAATTGTAACAAATACAATTCCCCCGGGTCGTTCTCCCAACGAAGGTTTGACGGCGTTTAAGTCGATTCGGAGTCGTGAAAATGTGAAGTGAATAATTGAAAGTGAATATTTTGGTATTGATTACACTAAAAATATGGAAAATTTAAAAGCAATCTACGCTATTAAAATAAATGCACACAAAGAAAATTCAAATAAATGCAAATCCTGGGCTAATCCCGAGATTTATAAATCTATTAGTGAAATTATACTAATAAAAAAAATAAAAATAAAAATCTAAGGAACTACAAATGTAATGTAATGAAACTAATTTTTATAAAAGATAATAAAGAAAACAAAAGTTTGCGAAACCTAAGGGACTAAAAATGTAAAAACTGAAATTATTATATACTTAATAAAAGACAGGGGCTAAAATGGACTATTTTGAAACTTGATTTAAACTGAAATCGTTTTAAAAGAAAGAGAGGACCGAATTTGACTAAACTGAAACTTGGGAACTAATTTGCAAATACTGAAAGTTAAAAAAGAAAACAAAACGTTTTTAACATAAAACAACCCAGGATCGAATCTTATGCTACTACAAATTGCTAAACTATTTTTTTTTTTTTAACTTTTCTTCTTTTGCAAATCAAACAACAACTAACTACTACTAATTTTAATGAAAAGAAGAAACTCAAACAAGTTCAAATAAGCTGGAAAAACAGCTTTTGGTCAGTTCAGTTGAGTTGTTACACTCAACTTGAAAACAGCCCACAAAGCTTCACAAATAGGCACAATATGGACTCAAATTAGCTAACCAAATAATCTGAGAAAAGCAAAACAAAAGCAGATACTTATGAACAGCTAGCCTGCCTAGCTTTTGCCCCAAAAATCTTTCACTTAACTCAACTAAATTGCTAGAAATCAACTTGTAAACTTGTCTCAAAACTGAAAAGCATTACTAACTACTACTGCAGCAAATAACTAATATGAAATCTAATTTTTGACTTTATGATGAATGACTATGGATTTTATTGGCTATACTAACCTACATGTAACTAGCATTAACTGTATCAAACCAAATAACTACCTAAAACCAGCTTTAGCACAGAAAATCAGACTAATCCAAACACTCTTTAAAAGCATGATTCAACTATCAAAAGCAGATACAAACCATCAATCACTGAACCTATGATCTAAACATATGTAGTAACTACACTAGAAGATAAATCAACAACAGAATGCAGCAATATCAAGCAGAAACACAGAAGTGCAGATCTAATAATATGAAGCAGATATAGAAGTTGAAAATATGCAGGAACAACATAAAGCATTCAAACCAGTACTTAGCAAGCAACAAATACCTATACTAAACAACAAGTAAGTAGGATTAACACAAACTATAAAGATTAACACTAACAAGCAGAAATTACAATTCAGATTCGAATTTAAAAGTGACTTACAAATGCAGACCCTAACTGAAATAAGGAATACTTTCAAACTCAGCCAAGCCTATCTTTAGATAGGCTCCAAATAACCCCAAGCAACTTCTGATCTATACAAATTTACCCAGATTCATCATCTTCTTAACCCTTTGACTTTCGTTGACCAATGGAATATTAACTAATATAAACAGGAACAAAGCAGAAACCTCACTACAAGCTATTGAAGAGCTTATGAAAAGCTTAACTGAAATAGTAATGAACTTTTGAATCTACTAAAAGCTTATTTAAAATGAACAAGTTATAATGAAAACTGAAATGACACTTTTATTAAATCATTAAAACATTACAAAGCAGTAAAAGAGATTACAAGTCTAAAAACAAATTGGCAGAGTAACGGTATCTAAAACTACACTACACTACACTACTCCTAAGCTAACCACTAACTAGCTAACAAACCGAATTGTGAGTGAGTGAGGGCTTTTTATAGCCTGAGCTAGGAGTCTTCAGAAGGATCCAGAAGTAGCATATCCACCGAATATCCCATTTAATATCCCTTGTGCTAGTTTAAACCAATCTAAGCCCTTGATTTGCATCTAATGATGTGTAATGATTGATCACAACCGTTTATATGTCCACCTTGGCGATCCGTGTGCATACACATTCTCTGTCCTTGTCAGAACATCTAGAAGCAGAATCCAATGGTAAAGGATGAGGTGTCGCGTCCAATTACACTCTGCCATGTGTCAACGTGATCTGACCATGCTTAAACATTCTTTTTTTGTCATGCTCCAAACACGTGGGAATTGCTTTTAGAAAGACCAATCATTGGTTAATTATTGTGGATTGGGGTAATTGTGGTGTTCGGTTATTCTAGGGTTCGCAGTAAATTGGGGATAATTTTTGGGTGCGTGTGTAGAGTGTGAGAGGGAGAGTGGATTTTATCTTATTTTATTTTGAGTTAGTGTGTTGACTGGGGTAGTGAGGGATTCGGGTGGTGGGTATTTGAAGTGGGGTTGGGTGGGCTTATTGATCCGGTTTTAAATGGGATTGGGCTTTAAGAAGTGTTGTGTGGTTGTTGGATTAAATAAGTGGGTTGGGTGATGGTTATTAAAGGATGTAGGGAAATGTTTTAAGGTTTAAAAAGTTTGTTAAATTCAAGGGACCAATTGTGTAATTTTCCGGAAATCAAAGGACTGATTTTTCCATTTCTCCAAAATATTATCCAAGGGCCATTCTTGTTAAATGATGATTCTTCACGGATGACTTTGACTTTTAGCTTCCCGGCGTCGGCTATAAATAACACTTCCATATCTCGTGCTCGGTTTCCCGGTTCTTTCTTTATTTTTGTCCTTTTCTTTGATATCCGTGCCTGCATATGTAAAAACACAAAAACACAATATATTTGGCATTTTGGTCGGGTTTTTGGTCTATTTGGGTCCGGTTTTGGTCAAGAAAAGGTATGTGTTTAAGCACATACCAGAGCCTTATTGGAGAAGGCTCCAATTGTCAAAACCTGGTTCCACCCAGTCTGGAGGATCCTGATGACATTCGTCATTCAGGTCCTTGGGGGTAATAAATCCTCCACTGAGCAATTGAACTCATCACAACAATTGATGTTGTTAAGTCTCTTGGAGGGTAGAATGATAGATATCGGAGGTATAATCTTCCGTGACCTTGTTGCTAAGCTCTCAGGAAAATCTAGGTAAAAACACTTGTCTTATCCTAGGTTTATTTCCTGTGTGCTTCAGGACCTTCTTGGTTCTGACTATGTGAGGCCTGACGTCGAAGGTATGAAACCTGACGTCTTACATAAGACCAATTTCACTAGTGGCATCACTGAGGTACAACCCATTGCCCTGACTAACTACATGCTGGTGGTTATTCAGGGGGAGAACGCTGTTTCTCCAGTACCTTCACCTACAAAGAAGGTGAAGAAGACAAAGAAGGGCCAGTCCAGTAAGGTGGTTAGACCCAAACCACTCGCCAGTGAGACTGATGCCCAGAACCAACTCAACCTTAAAAAGGGGTTGAATGTGGCCCAGACCTCTGAGACACCCACTACAGAGACCCCCCTGACCACAAAACAAAGGCCAACGGAGAGCACTGAGCAATCATCCTCAGTATCCTCGGGCAAACCTTTTCCACATGTCCCTACTGACATACACAAGTTAGTAGGGTCAGGAACAACCACCCATTCACATCCCGATGAAGGAACTGACAAATCACAATCAGTTCCTGAGGGAGAAAAGGGTTCTAAATCCTCGGTGGGGCAGCACTACTCCACTGAGAAGGGGACCCATCACCAATCACATCCCGCTAACGTTCCTGAGCAATCACCCTCAGGATCTCAGGGAGTTCAGGATCCTAAATCCCCAAAAGGACAGTACAATCCTGATGGGAAGGGGGTCCATCAATCTTCACAATCAGTGCCTAGTGATACTACTGGAAAACACCCGTCAGTAGTTGAAGGTGCTAAGGGGGACAAAGACTCAGACGGACAAAAACCACCCGCTGATACGGAACCCATAACCACCTCAGGCGGATCCATTCTCTCAGGAACTGCCCCCAAAAGTCAGGCTGAGCAATCAGTTATTATGACTAGCCAGGCTGATAAAACCAAATCAGTTTTTATGGTGGGGTCAGGACCTGGCCAAAACCAAGGCAAGTCTTTTTATAAAGAGGAGCCAGTTAACCTTTTTGAGATTGAGTCTATGGGGGATATTCAGGCTCTTCTTGATTCTGAAGATTCTGAAGATGAGCTCAAGGAAGAGAGTGAGGAGGAAATGTTTGAGGCTGGTGATGACATGGAGACTGATGTACAACCAACTGAGCAATCGCATCAGTCTTCTCCACATGGTGAAGAATCTGAATCTCAGGCTGATCATTCTTCAGATTCTGAATCATCATGCCCTCAGGAACTCAAGAAGTATGACAACATTCTTCCTCTTACTGAGAGGCAATTGGTCAAGTTCCTACAAAAGGCCAACAATGCTCTCTTCACTGGGCTAACTGAAGAAATTTTTGACCACCACACTGAAGCTGCTGTTCATTACGTCGATCTGAAGGAATCAGTGGAATCCTATCATGATGATGTAAATGAGCACAAGTCATCTATCTCCTTCTCCCTAACAAATCTTGATTACAATCTTAAGATGTTCAACGAGTCTCTCACCAACTTACAAAAGAGCATTGAAACTATTCAAGAGTGAGTGAAAGATGACCCTGCGCTTAACAGAAAAATTCTTCAGGCTTCTGAGACCTACCAGCAACAATCTATTCAGGTGGCTGAGCTGGTCAACATGCTGACTTCCTCAAATCTTCAGGGATTCAGCTCTAAAGTGGACTCCATCAGGTCTTCCCTGGGTCTTATGGAGTCCCACATGGCATCTTTGGCAAATTCTTCTTCTTCCTTGGCTTGGAATCTTGGGCCAAGGATGACTGCAATGGAGGCTTCTCAGGCTTCTCTTGAAACTAAGGTCTCAACTCTTCAGAAGGACACCTCAGACATCAAGACCATGATAACTGAGATCTATCAGGCCTTCAAAGGTCAGGCTCCCTCAACTTCAGTGAGCGAACCAACTCTTGCTCTCACTATGGGTCAAGCAACAGTTGAGGGGGAGAAAGTCACTGAAGACGAACAACCTCCACAACCTGAACAAGAACAACCTCCTTCTCACACTGAGGGGGAGAATCCTGAAGCAACCTCATCATCATCCCGCCAAGACAAAGGCAAAGGCATTCTCACAACTATTGAGCCTGAGCCTACAATCTTGGTGCAAGCTTCCAAGGAAAGAAGGCCAGATCCTGATGAGCCAGTCAGGGTCCCTTATGAAATCAACGGGGTGATGAGACTTCTCACTGAAAAGGAAATTTAGGATCATATGGAGAAGGAGGAAGTGATGCGTGGTTTTGCGACCTTACAACAGGTTTTACCTCTCGAGGGATCTCAAGAGGCTTACAACCCCACCAGGCAGTGTACCTGACCGATGTAGTATAGTGTGGTGGTAAGTACGGGGGATTGATCGTTCTCCACAGGGAATAGTGTTCGTTAGGTATGAAAAAATACTCTAATAGGTCTAAGGGTGAGAGAAGATTCTTTTTATGTTTTTATAATTTTATGAAAGCAAGTAAAATCTCGGGTTTGAAAGAGTGGGCGGAATTAGTTGCTAGTCAACTAACCCAAGTTACTACGAATGCAAATAAAATAAAATAATAGAAAATGAAAAGGTGGTAAAATTTATGTGGAGAGAAATGTGTTTACTTAGATTTCCTTACTCCCTAACTATCTTTTACCGGTTGATTAGTGTGTATTAATTGCGTGGATGACGGGTGTATTCCTTAATACCAATCGTGGGGTGGCGTACGTACTTCCCCAACTCTACAAGCTCCTACTTCACTCCTATGTCGAGCCGGCTAGGAAGCTCCTAACATGGGATCACTAGAATTCGCTTGTGCATTAAATACAACCATAAAAACCTTAGTACGCATTGGTTCATGTTTCTTAAGACGTTCAAGCAAGTTACCGAATAGGAAGTTAGCCAGTTTTCTTAAGCCTAACATAGATGAACAATCATCCAATACAATTAATAACACACTAATAACCATCAATCAATAGCTAGGTTTCATTAGATCTAAGTAAACACAAGATAAATCTAGCCTAGCATGTTAAACAAAAGACAAGAACAAGATAGAATCAAACAACACATAGACATATTGAATGATTAATTGATAACTTATCTTCAATGTAACATGGAAGATCTCAAGGCAAAAAGCCTTGAAAAAGCTGCTAAAATCGTCTTAGGGTTTCCTCCCAAAATTACACACAAAGTTCCACACTAATGACAAAAAATTGCAAAACTATATATAGAGATTCAGGGCTGACGGCGTCACGTTATAGATCCTGACGCCGTTACCTCGCCGCTTTTAGGGTTCCCGGATGGCCTTCCTGACGCCGTCCCTCTTTACCATAAACATGTGGTATTTCATTAGAATTAATATTGTAAGATAATTTAATAATATGTAAGATAAACATATATCTTTCGACTTATCTATTTACCAACTAAGTCATCTTAATGGTATAATAGAATTTCCAAGCTAATTACATGCTTTACAACGCAAGTACCTTTTGATCAAATCATTTCATGTCCATGTCTCATCAAGACGACATAAACAGCTATAATCCCACGATACATTATAAGTCATTTTCAATGACTTCATGTATATGTCTTACTTTATATTATAGTAAGTCCTGTAACAATTAAAAGACTGCATGTTTGTGACTTTACAATAAAACATAATCATGTTTAACTAAAGTAATCATGAACACCACCTCTTGGTTTCAATAGTAATTTCAAGTTAATCAATTACTTCATTTATTTATGTCATTCCAATAATATATAAATTATTTTGAAGTAGTCTTTGTTATTATCTTGACACATGTTCTAAATAGTTATCTAATTTAGAAACTGTAAATTTATTCCAGATACAGTCTCACGTAACATGGAGATATACCTTGTTGTTGCAATCTAGCTAAGCTCTCACATAACATAAATTGCAACACCAAGTGTTTCTTGGATTAGATATATATAATTCATATTAGAACGTTAGTCTCTTACCTTGTAGTCAAGAGAATCCTTTAAATCATATTCCTATGTGTTGTATCTTGCACACAATAAAGATTTCTCCCACTTATGCATGGAACAACATCATGTAACAGATAAAAAACACGACACGCGTTCGTTTATGTGATCAATATGATTGTGTTATAGATATTAACATAATTAATAGATGTAGAAGCACTTCATTGTCTAGTAAGGAAACGTACATGACTATCCTTAAAAACATAAATGTCTACAATTTGAAAGTAATTATCTTGAGACATTCTAGAGATAATCTGGGTTACTACCAAGATGACAAAGCTTGTAGCTCCCATTGAATTACAGATCATTACAATAATTCCTTATTCAGTAATACACACAATGCTCCCACTAGATTTGACAACATTATAAGTGTTTCATAACCAGTGAAACCAAATAGTGTACTATTTCTTTCCTACATCTTTAAGACACCCATACGTAACAGTTACTTAGGTATTAAAAGAGTGTATTCTACTATGTAAATAATGGACTATCCATCAATGCCATTAACTTAAAAAATTGGGCATGCAATTTCTTCCTTAATAGGTCTATCATTCCAACAATTGTATGTAGTACCTTTAAATGGTCAAAATAAAACAATTAGATAAAATTTACTAGTTTGTCTTTTATCATTTTGCGGTAATTAGTCTAGCTTCTAATTTAATAACTCATAAAATGTTACACATGTTTTCCAGTTAACCAAATGTCATATTTGTTACATGAGAATTCAATTACCGAAAAAGGGTAATGAAATCTCTATGAAAAATGTGCAATTCTCTTAACTATTAAAGTTTGCTATGAGTTATGTATTTAGAATTTAGACAATTCTAATTTTCCTATCATACCTTTCTCAATCATGAAAAGGAATAGGATTAAGTCTCACGCTTCTCTCATGGAAAGGAGACTAGGTTTATTCTTTTAGTAAAGTTGAATCTAGCCAAAATACCCTACGGGTGTAGATCAATTTACCAATAAAAGAATAACTTACATTTACGGTTTAACGTTGCATTAATACATATAAAAGAATTAACAAAATTCAATTTCAGTATTTTCGATAGTTAGATCTTTAAGAAAATAAAATGCCCGTTGGTAAATATGTTGTTCCCTTTACACGCTTAGAGTTAACTAGAAAGTTAATCTATTCGTGTTTATGACTAATACAATGTTATGACTAATTCTAACAGATTAATGAAACGTAAAAGTAAAAACACATAAGTATTTTTCAACGTTTAAATTCTTATTAGAAATGAATCAAAGAATCTATTACCCAAGTGTTTTGCGGAACAAACACTTGGGATTGAATAGACAAGGTATGGTGGTGTCTCCTATCTAAACTCAAGCTTTGCTTTGAGTGGTAACAATTCGACCCACTGAGCTATCTCAGGGATACGTTACTCTTTGTAGGAGAGAAGTTGCGTTGTAAAAGTCTAAGCTTTCAATGTACAAAACACACTCAACTTCTCTCCTATTGAACATATTTATACACAAGTATAAAAGAGTAAAAGTGATTAAAACAACTACAACTTGTTGAAGCAAGCGTGTCTGACAATTACAACAGTAATTGTCATTTCCAAGAACCAATGGGAATGGACTATAAAGTCTTTAGGAGTGGTTGGTCTGACACTCCATGACTTTTAGCCATCTTAGGAAAAGTTTTTTCCTGACAAGATAAGATTTGATCTTATCTTAAAACTCTTCCCAGATCTTCCCGCCTTTCTTTCAGGCGTTGAGTTCTTCAGTCTTCAATCACTTAATGTTGTTGAGGAGACTGGGGTCCAGTGAGTTCTTGTCCAACACTCACTGAACCATCATCTTCTTCTTTGGCTTAAGTCCTACTCAGGGAGTACCGCCTTCCTGAGTAGTGAATCCTTCTTCTTGAATTCGTCTTAAGCATCCTGAAGATGACTCACTGAGAGACTGTTCTCTTAGTGACTTGAATTGTTCTCGGTTTAATTTACACTTAGTTAATTTGTGTCCAAATCTTGTTTTAAGTATTCTTGGGTACTGATGGACCCAACAATCTCCCCCTATTTGGATATAAATTATTCCTAAGTGTTTTGATCAGTAATGAGTGAGCTAATGACTTCTACTCATACTGAATGTACTAAAATGTAAATAAGGACACTGAAATAATAAAAACATCATCTTATTAATATCATTACAAGTCCTATCAAAACTAAGTACAAAAGGTGGTGGTGGTAGTCAGGCAGATTCATCAGTTCAACTTAATCCCAAGGGCTTCAAACTTAGGCTTCTTTGACTGCAGTTCTTGTTGGTCAGGGTGCTCTCGGATTTTCCTTTTCAGATCTTGACAAAACCTCATATTTTCAGGAGTTTTGAGTGGGGAGGCCATCATTAGAAAGCCAAGCATGGCTTTGATCCCTGATAGATCAATATCACTCCACCTCTGAAAGGCTTGGTCACCAAACTCATCAATGAAGAACACACCTCTTTCAGGTTGTTCAATGACCACATTGTTCCTGAATGGAACACCTTAAGGGAGAGCCCTATTACAGTCAAGACCAGGAACCTTGATCTCAGGCTCAGCTTCAATCTTCTTTCTCTTTCTTGAAGAAGACTGAGAAGGGGCAGGCTGTTCGGCTGAAGCAGGAAGAAGAGATGGAATACTAAGTTCCTGAGGTGCTGCTGCCAATCTTTCATACCTCAGGCTCAGGGATTTTAACAGACCAGGGACCACAACATTAGATTTTTTTCGCTAATATTGAACCCAATTCATCCAACTCAGTGATCTCGAAGTCTGCGAATCTGAAGGGGCTATGAACCTGAAGGATTCTTTTGTCAGTACTCCTGTAGACAGTAACAATGGCAGGCTTGGTGTTTCGATGAATCTTGATATCAAGGATGGGTTCAGGCTTCAATCTGCTTGTCATGACCCACTGATATCTCTCAATCCTGTTCTGCCTAATTTCTTCAGCCCTTTTCGCCCTTTCTTCTCTTTTCTGCCTGAGAGCAGCCAACTGAGCATTCTGAGCTTCCACAAAGCTCTTGCCACCTTCCCTTTTTGCAAGGTCTTTTGCCTCAATCCCAATCTTCTCAGCCTCTTCTCTTGCAACCTGAATGAGAGCAAGCTTGTTCTGCCTTTCATCTTCAGTAGCTTTCTTTACTGCCTCCTCTTTCTCCATGTGAGCTTGAATTTCAGCATGACAGAGAAGTTCCATCACCCCATTGATTTCATAAGGAACCCTGACTGGTTCATCAGGGTCTGGCCTTCTTTCCTTGGAGGCAGGTACCAAGATTGTGGGCTCAAGCTCAATGGTTGTGAGAATGCCCTTGCCTTTGTCTTGGTGGGACGAAGATGAGGTGGCTTCAGGATTCTCCCCCTCAGTGTGAGAAGGAGGTTGTTCTTGTTCAGGTTGTGGAGGTTCTTCAGTGACTTTCTCCCCCTCAACTGTTGCTTGACCTATAGTAACTGCAAGAGTTGGTTCACTCACTGAAGTTGAGGGAGCTTGACCTTTGAAGGCTTGATAGATCTCAGTCATCATGGACTTGATGTCTGAGGTGTCCTCCTGAAGAGTTGAGACCTTAGTCTCAAGAGAAGCCTGAGAAGCCTCTAATGCAGTCATCCTTGGCCCAAGATTCCAAGCCAGGGAGGAAGAAGACGATGCCAAAGAAGCCATGTGGGATTCCATAAGACCCAGGGAAGATCGAATGGAGTCCACTGAAGAGTTGAGTCCCTGAAGATTTGAGGATCTCAGCACAGTTTACCAGCTCAGCCAACTAAGAAGTTTGTTGCTGGTAAGTTTCTGAAGCCTGAAGAACTTTTTTGTTTAGCTCAGGGTCATCTTTCATTGACTCTTGAATAGTGTCAACGCTTTTTTGTAAGTTGGTGAGAGACTCGTTGAACAGTTTAAAGTTGTAATCAAGATTCGTCAGGGAGAAGGAGATAGATGACTTGTGCTCATTTACATCATTGATGCGTGCGATGTGTCGTTGCGGTTTAGCAGTTTTAATGCCTAATCAAGTTTTAAATTTATATTTAGCCGACTTATCAATAACACACACACTTAACGAGCAGTGTACCCGGTCAGTATGAATATAATGGTAAGTAGAGTGTCGATCACTAAGAGTGGAACGTATTATCTAGTTATTCTAATCAGTATTTTAATATATTAAGTTAGCTATACAACCTATTCTAACGCAAGGGGGGTTCAGCCTGAGAGACTGGCACGATTTGTTTGCAATTAAATAATAAACTAAACCAATAGGCACGAATCAGCAAGTAGCACACACGTACACAGATAAATACTCGAGACAATAAGAGGGCTGTCCTTATGATAAGTAGTTTGTCACTTGTTTTATTGCTAGTGTTATATGAAGTGTATAGTTCGATGCAACGCACCGAGATTAAGTCCTTTCTCGTTGGTTCTAATCTTATCGGCGAGTAAACCCTTAATGATTACTTATGACTATCCCGTTTATCTTTCTCCTACTTTTCTACTGACCATAGAATACATAGGCATCTAATAAACAGGCGAGGGCAGAGGCATGGCGACCCGATCAACGCTCAGCTAGCCACAGAGGTTATCAATGCACTAATAAAAGTCACCAAAGACACTAACATATAAACTTTAATTGATGAGAAAGCAGTTTTAAGGGAGTGCAACCTTTCCGTTGTCACATTACACAAGCCACCAATCTTGATGAATTAAAGTTTACTAACACAATAAAACAAAACTACTTAATGAATTAAACACATGCAGCACCTTCTTACAGCTCTTGTATCTTTGATTTGGGTGTGTCTTGTGCTGCTGCCTTGACTGAATTCGTCCTAGGGTTTCTGGTCTTCGGTTCGTATATAATATATGTCACACGAAATTCGTCTGGTCTTGGGGTATTTATAGTTTCTGTCTGAGGGTGAGATGCGGCGCATCTTGTAAGTAGATGCGGCGCATGTACTTAACTTCGCGTGGGGTCCAAGATTATAATATTCAGGAATATTCATACACCGCCAGAAGATGCGGCGTATCTTCATCTTTGGATGCGGCGCATGTCCTCTTGTATCTTGGATCGTATCTGGTGAAATATTGATAGTGATGCGGCGCATGTAATGAGTGAGATGCGGCGCATCTGGAGCAGATTTGACTTGATCTTGTCCATTTCAGTAGACTCTTCACTTTATGCATGTTTTGCTCCATAATTAGTCCAAAATCGCCAAGTTTCACCAAATGCTTGTTTTCAACTGAGAATTACAAAAGTAAACGATTAAGTATCAATCCTCATACATAATATAGTAAAACAAGTCAAATTAATAGGATAAATGATGGTAATAAAATGTACTTATTTGAGTTCATCAAATATCCCCCCACTTGAACTTTACTTGTCCCCAAGTAAACCTTAGATTAAAACTTATGAAAATGTATCCTAAAAATGTTAGGATTTATTTTTATATTTAAGCATGTATTCGTCTTTTGTCATAATCACACAACTAAACACTTAACGAATTAGAAGTAGAATAAAAATATTTTGATAAAAGCAAATCTAATCGTTTAACTGTCCAGTCGCGACGAATATTCTATCATAAGCTTGGCAAGTATACACATCTCCCCCACTAAAGCTAAGGAATAACAAGTCTAAAGCGGTAAAAAGAGTTTTTAGGCTTAAGGGTTAATTATTCTTATTCACTATCGATCTCAAGTTCCAGAAAAGGCGACAAAATCACAAATACATGATCGAATCCACGAACACGATACTTGTAATTGCTCAAATCCTTAACTCGAATAGGCTAAAGATAGGTCCAAACTTTCACCAATAATAATATATCAAAAAGGGCGACAAAATCATAAATACATAGCCGAATCCACGACTACGATACTTAAGATTGCTCAAATCCCTAATCTCAATAAATCAAAGGTTTGGTTGGATAAAGAATAATACAGGGCATGGATAACATTTGGGATATAAATTGGTGTAAAATAAAAAATAAACAAAACAAATAGATTAAAATCCTAAGTGTGGTTAATCACTATCCCAACCATCCCATGAATAAGACTCATATCATCGAATAACTCGCGCTTTAACACTTGAAACACACGCTTTAGGTAGACACGAATTATACTCAACAAGATCTTAATCAAAGAATAAACTTTAGTTGACGTTCCCATAACTGCCAACTCCCATTTCAATCCATAAATATATAGCACAACAATTAGTGGTGATATCGACCACTTACATAACTTTACATCGTTGGTTTAATCAAACATCCAACTTTCTTTTTTTTTTTCTTTTTCTTTTCTCATTTTTTCGATTTTTTTTTTTTTTTTTTTTTTTTTTTTTTTTTTTTTTTTTTTTTTTTTTTAATAACATAAACATAGATGTGTAAAATTTCACCACATCACTATAATGATAATTCTGGATAATTTTTCCATACTTTTCATACTTCAGAAATAACGGTAATAGTGAAAGTAGTAAACACACGAAAAATAAACTCATAGATATACAATATTTACTTTCACTCCAATTGCATTGTGCAATTTCCCGACCTAACCATAGATAATGAATTACGCACGCGAACACAGGTAATGTAAGGAAACTCACTTTGCCTAAAGCAATTAACCAACCACGGATTCTAATCTACAGGGTAGGCTAAGGTGTAAGGGTGTAACGAAACATTTTAAACATAGGTGTAAGAAACGAAAGGAATGGCTCTGAGTGTTTTTCTAGGGGTATCTTACTCTAAAAATGAGAGTAACAAAAGGGTTTATATGGGGGTTAACTAACCAGTGTAGTTAGCTAATATCACATAACATATAAAGGCTATTTGGGTGTAATCCTAGAAATTTACCAAGTTAGACAAGTCACTCCAATTATATCAATAATACTCATTATGGTGGTCTCGAATAGTATACAAGCCAAGTTCTAAAGTTTACAAGTCACTGGCACACTCATAGATTTGTGAATTTTTGAAAAATCACAATTTTTGAAAATAACGTCATGTGTGCAGCTATGCAACTTAGATCTTAAACAAAAACATGCTAAAAATTTTAAGTCTTATATATTAAGCACATTTTAAGCATATTTTGAAAAATTTAAGGACAAGTAAGTGTTAAGTGTTCTAATTCTCCAATCCCCCCACTTAAGTTAAACAACGTCCTCGTTGTTTGTATTAAAGGTTAAAAACTAGAAAATAAAAGAATTAGAACAGAAAAACTCCCCTGAGATTTGCTCGGTATGATCCTCCATTAGTATAAGAGCAAAAATCATCTTTCTTGTGGATTAGAACGTTTAAGCTTCATAATAGATGTATCCACAGGAAATGCAGGAATCTATAATACCACCAAGGCTTCAAAACACACCTAAGGTAAGAAAGGTTCAACTTGCATAATACATTAGTAGTTAGGTAAAAATAAAACATAAAAACTAAAAATGAAAATCATCAGGTCAGTCGATGCGCCGTATCTTATGGAAGAAGATACGCCGTATCGAGCCTGGAATAAATACGGATCAGAATAAAAGATGCGCCGCATCCTTAACCAGGGATGCGCCGCATTTAAAATAAACTGATAAAAAGTTTTAAATTCGAAAAGTAAAAATGCAGAAAAATAAAATAAAATAAAATAAGATATGACCATTTGCAGGAGATGCGTCGCATCTCAGGATTGAGATGCGCCGTATCCTCAGCGGCCTGACTGACTCGACACATAAACAGAATAATAAAAAGATAAATCCGGGTTGTCTCCCGGTAAGCACTTGTCTTTATTCCAGAGTCTTCAAGTTAGACTCACGTTCAGCACTTCACTTAGTTCTTGTCACGGTCCATCCTTCTTCCTTCATCCGAAAGATTTTCCCGTATAGCTCTGTGACGTTTTCCTCCGTTCGACTTAATCTAGTATAACTCTTGGTCGTCGTCGCAACATACTCTTCCTCTGGTCCCAAAGAATATTTGATGATTTTAAACTTTTCAGAAATAATCATGGGTGGCTTATTATAAGGGATTCCAAGTAGTTGACATTTTCTTTTGGTGAACTCTTCCTCGTCTTTATCAACAAACTTAAAGTAAGGATCCTTAATCAAATAGTCATCAAGTTCATTGATTAATGACTCATTGTTATCATCTTGAATTGCCTCCCATTCTCTTTCCAATTCCCATTGTAGCCGTCGACTAAGCTTCGTGTAATCATCAAATTGTTCATGCACCCATTCCCAGAAAGTAGTATTTGATGTACCTTTAAGTCCTTTCAAGTATTCAATTCTACCCTTTTCTTGCAAAGCTTCAGTTTTTCGTGGGCAGTCTTCAACATTATCGTACCACTCATAATCTTCAAAGGTTACATCTTTTCCAACCCGTTTCATCCTAATAATACTTTCCCCATTACAGGTTCCGTCACTTTTATAATCACAGGTCGGCCAAACACTACTCCCGTCCTTGAAAACGAAGGGTGTACAGGTGTGATTAATGTGCTCAAATTCCCATGGTTTATCCCAAACCCATGGTACTTGGTCATTCCATTCGTAGTACCAGGTGTTTTTGAAATCATCATAAGTCTTGAATCCTGGTAAATCTCCAGTAAGCACATCATCGTCGACTCGAAGAAGGTAGTTAAATTCCTTGAACTGCTTGCACAAGGGTGTCTCATAATCGAACACATCAATGTCAATTTTGAATAATTCTTCAATCCCCTCATTGACTGTTGAATCATGAAGTGACGACCCATAATCGCTTTCTACTTCTTCGACTTCACCTCTCATCCAATATATCCATAGTGCATCCTTAGTAGCTCGATCCATACTCTTATGGTTATTAAACTTACTAGCCAACCACTCTGAAAAATCAACATCGTTAGGATCATGGTCAACGTCAAAGCAAGTTTTTCCTATCATATTCCTCCTTATTTCCATGAACTCGTTAAATTGCTCCCTAAAACTCCGTGTCAACCATGAAGTCGTAATCCGCTTAACTTCACTCGCAGGGGCAAATTTCGGACTACCATATTTAAGTTCAAGCCAATCATTGAGGGAGAGGTCCATCAATCTTACCAACTTGCCATGAAATAGTAACTCCACCACAGCATAAATTCTGTCATCGTCCAGATAGTTCTCATTTAATTCCCAGTACTGTTCGGAATAAGGCATATAAGAGATTTGGGTATTGCCTCCACCACAGCTGTTGTTGCTTGAGTCCATGTATGCAAGATAGAATTTCCCATCATCTTCTTCGATAGTAGTCCAGTTCAATCCTTTGGATTTAATTATAGGCCATAAGAGCAACAGTTCATCTCCAGTGTACCTCACAAATACATCATAAGAGAATACCCCTTTGTCAATGTTGCATAAACGCATGAATTCCTTAAAAGCAGCTTCAAGAGGGGTCTCCCAAGAGAATAAATCTGCATCGATCATGAGCACATTGAATGAATCTGAAAGCAAGCATTCCTTAGCAAGATATCCGTTAACTGACATGTCTTCCATAGCAAAATCTGTCATCAAAGGTAAAATCATCAGTAGGATTTGTTCGCTAGAAGAGAAATTAATGAATATAGAAACGGATATAAGAATACAAATAGCTGATATCTGCAGACGATGCGTCGTATCCAAAAAGTTGGATACGCCGTATCTTATAATCGTTAAAATTAAATCAGACTTTTATTCAGAAAATAGATACGCCGCTTAGGAATTATGAATGCGCCGTATCGAATTAAATTAATCAAAAATCGATATTTATTAAAAATTAAATGCGTCGTATTAACGAAAGTTAATGCGCCGTATTTTCGTTACGTTTCAAAATATAAGATTTTTGATTCAGAAGATACGCCGTATCGACAGAGATCGATGCGCCGTATCTGTTTAATAATTCGAAAACTGTTTTTAATTAAAATAATAGATACGCCGTATCTGCTAAAGCAGATGCGTCGTATCGCGTTAACGTTTAGAATTTTTTTTTTATCGAAAACAGATACGCCGTATCTTGGGGAAAAGATGCGTCGTATCACTTTATCGCTTAGAAAAAATTTTCTTATTAAAAACAGATACGCCGTATCTTGGGGAAAAGATGCGTCGTATCGAATTAATTAAACGCGTTGTATTATAAAAAATTGAACGCAATACGCCGTATCTGAAAAATCAGATGCGCCGTATCGTTCGATTTAGCTCAGTACAACGATAGCAGAACACAAAAAATACGAAAAATTAAAACAAATAAAAACACACGAAAATAAACACAAAGAAAAGCAAACAAAAAGCACACAAAAACAGAAAATATGCAAAATAGTACAATGAATGCAAATTAATCTAATACACAACAAAATTAGCGGTTAGATAAAAAAATTAAAAACCTAATTAAAATACTAATCAAATTAACAGATAATAACAATTCACTCCCCGGCAGCGGCGCCAAAAACTTGATGCGTGCGATGTGTCGTTGCGGTTTAGCAGTTTTAATGCCTAATCAAGTTTTAAATTTATATTTAGCCGACTTATCAATAACACACACACTTAACGAGCAGTGTACCCGGTCAGTATGAATATAATGGTAAGTAGAGTGTCGATCACTAAAAGTGGAACGTATTATCTAGTTATTCTAATCAGTATTTTAATATATTAAGTTAGCTATACAACCTATTCTAACGCAAGGGGGGTTCAGCCTGAGAGACTGGCACGATTTGTTTGCAATTAAATAATAAACTAAACTGTTAGGAATATAAATATTCATATGAAGGTTCGGTCACCCCGAGCATCTAATTAGCATTTATATAGCTCGTAGGCTTATATATATTAGTTTAGTATTATTAGTAATATTAGTATTAGCTTAGTCGTATTTATATTTGTGGAGTGGGTCGGGGCTTTCCCCACTGTCAGCTCACTCCACAGCCCACTAGGGGCACCAATAAGTAGAAGTATAAATACCCCTTCCCACTCTTGGGAAGGGTTGGAACTCTTGTCACATTTCACATAGTAATCTAATATTCAGGTTTCTCTCAAGGGTTTCCACCTCTCTCTCTAACTTCTCTCTAAACTCAACCATGGATCTAATCTTCCATGAGCCAAGACCACCCGAATCAACCACACAATCAAGATGGTTATTTCCTACAATTGGTATCAAGAGCCATGGTTTCATCTTGGTCAGATCTGTGGTCAATGGCTTTATATTCGGTTGGTGTTATCTCAGATCTGTGGTCATTCACTGCTTCACGTGAGTTTTTTTTATTGGTCAAACACATTCACTGCTTCACGTGAGTTTTTTTATTGGTCAAACACTTGTGTCTATTACATTATGTTCGAATCATTTGTGACTGTCTTGCGTCACTTATTTTTTGTTTTGGGCTTAAATAGGTAGGCTTTAATTGTCCACAACTTGAGAGAAATGTTGAGTGTGTCAAATGATTGAAATAAGTGTCTCACGTTTAATTTGTTCAAATTGATATGAGATAGTAGGGTGTCTTGGGCCTCAACTGTATATGTTCAAGTCATTTTTCCCTATATTCATTCGTGGGCCTTATTTGAAAAGGATATGACATAACAGTTTAAGTATTTTGATACATATATCTTGGCTGTGTTTTGGTAAAATTGTCACGAGTCAAGAAGTGAAATTCTTGTGGTCCGTACTGGTTTGTAGGCCTTATTTGAAAAGGATATGACATAACAGTTTAAGTATTTTGATACATATATCTTGGCTGTGTTTTGGTAAAATTGTCACGAGTCAAGAAGTGAAATTCTTGTGTTGTCCGTACTGGTTTGTATTATGAATGTCCTGTGCAGTTTGTGACCCTTATGTGGGGTTAAGCTGTTTGTTGATGATGGTATGTTCTTTGTACCGATTTGTGGTGCAAAAATGTTGTGTTTTGGTTGCGGATCTTTCGATATTCATGAACACTTTTGTGTTTACGGCCTATTTGTGGATTAACGATTCGGTTTACGAGCTATGTGTTGGATTCGGTTTGTGTCATGGAAGGATGCTTTCTTGAATGCTGCTTGTGTCTAAGAAAATTGTTCTTGAAGGCGGTTTGTCTGTTTGACTGGTCAAAGAAAAAAAAAAACACAGATCCGGTTTTTAAGGAAAGTACGAAAGTGACAGGTTTGACCGGTCAAATGCGGTTTGTCCTGGACTCGGTTTGTCCTGGACTCGGTTTGTCCATACCGTCATGAACTCGGTTTGTCCAGTTAAACACGAACTCGGTTTGTGTACATAAAGTAGACTCGGTTTGTCTGTTTTACCATGAACTCGGTTTGTGTATATATTGTATACTCGGTTTGTCTGCTAAATCACAGACTCGGTTTGTCTACAATTTCATTGTACGCGGTTTGTCTGTCAAATGTTCATACGGTTAACGAGTTATCAAACAACAAACCGAATCATTGATTAAGAAAAAGAATAAGAAAGATGAAGATGAAAATGATCAGCAACCACAAACCAACAACATATACTCGTTGACGTCAGTTCATGAACATCATCAGTCAAACTTCGAGGAGCCAAACAAGAATTGAAAGAACATAAAGAAGATCGAGAAGACCAGTAGACCACTAACCAAATAACAACAACTCGTATTGAATTCAATCAACCATACGCGACTTATGTGGTAACATAGCCAACCACATCCATGACCAAATCCTATCATCAACCATAACTAATCCTAAACGAGACTCAACCCACTTCATACCAACACAAATCCTTATATAAATCACTCTTCAATTACTCGGACTAAACAGAAAAAAAACAAATTGAATCTCAGATTTCTTTTCGTGTAGAACAAAGCCCAAAGAACTTTTACAAAGTTCAAACACACGAAAAAAATATATCATCATCGATCACTGTCGAAGCATGGCTTCTTTTATATTTGAAATGTAAAGAAAGAAGGATAACAATAATGTTACTTTCTTCCTTTGTTTCGTTCGGTAAGTACTAAACATGAAAACACAACCACAGTTAAACCTACCCGAAACCCAGTTAAAAGGATCCTGAAGCACTCTCGATTGATTTCTTGATCCAGAAGCACATGAAGAAAATGGTTGTGTTTATGATTGTTGTGGTTCGGTTTTGACCTTGCTGATGGGAACTGAGATTCGAAAGTTGTTTGTGTGATTGTACTTGTGTTCGTATGGATGGATATGATTCACTGGAGGTGAGAGTAGAAAGGGTGAAGGAGGCGGATTTGTTTGTAATTAGGGTTTGTTTTTGTGGCTGATTGAGAGAAGAGATGAGAATGGGGGCGGACATTCTTAAGTGAAGGGATTAGGGTTTTGATTAAAAGTGTGGTTAAGTGAATGTTTTTCTTATATACCAAAAATTAGGGCTACATAACTAATTACTGATTTGAGGTGTTTGGTATTGGGCTCGCAGTGATGAAACTAGTTGGGCTGCATGTTTGGAAATTGTACTGGACCAGCGTGTTGAATGGGTTTGGCCATGTGTGGTATTTTAATTCTGGGCTGAAAATATTATGTCACATAGATGTTGGCTGCTATGTTATCATTTGGTCGAATGCTTGAAGAATGTGATTGATCCGAAATATTATATCAAACATGTTAACGAATGGACTTATGTTTGATAATCATCTTGTGAAAAGAGTATTAATTTGGTTGTCACTAATACCTCATGTGGACACACACGTCACGGCCAGTATTTGGGTATATGAATGTCAACGTGATTTTTGAGTTGCGGATTTGGCTGCGTAGTCCCATTAGAGCCTACCAATTGAGTGAGCCTGCAATTTAATTTTTGCGAGTTGAGTTACAGTTGACAGATTGCAATGTGATTAATTGTGATTTGTCAAGTTGCATGTTTGACTTATTGCGACTTGATGGACTGCTATTTGACCAGATACGATATGACGTTGCGAGTTAACACTTGCGATTCGACTTATTGTGATTTGGTTGATTGCAATCTGACTTGGTGCAATTTGACAATCTGTGACTTGCTGCCTTTGCAATTTGATCATGTTGTGATTTGAATTCTGTGACTTGAATTTCGAAGATTGGTATTGCACCTCTCTCTTGGGTATTCTGGTTGATTTCACGGTTTCTCTTGTAGTTTTTAGAAAATCCCGCGAAAGATTCGATTTCTCGGTTTAAATCTCAAGAGCTGTAAAATCCCGTGATATTAATTTTGGACAAGTAGGCGGGACTTGGATTTAGACAAAAGAAAACTTACGGGGTTTGACTATTTTTTTCGGGATAAGTTTGTGCTTCAAGATCAGCAGGAATTGGGAAATTATGGTAACTTGGTTGGTTTGTTAATTCACGGGTTGGTGTACTTAGTGTCACAAACATCTCGGGGTGGATGGATGCACGATGTTTGATGACCCTTGCTCAAGCGTATTTAAGGTGATTAGACCTGGATGTTCAAGAAGTGGATATATACAATAAAGGATGGAAGGTTGGGTATATATCACTACCTATATTTAAAGGAGTTACGTTGTTGTGCTCAATATAGGTTCTAAATCACAATCTGCAATTTAAGGTGATTAGACTTGGATGTTCACGAAGTGGATATATACAATTAAGGATGGAAGGTTGGGTATATATCACTACCTATATTTAAAGGAGTTACGTTGTTGTGCTCAATATAGGTTCTAAATCATAATTTAGTGCAAGTTTAAGTCGCGGACTTGTTCTTTATCAAGCTTCATCAAGTGATTGTTGTTTCTCAAGCTTCTAATGGGATTGTTGCTCGAGATCTTCTCAAGAGGTAGTCAGGCTTTAAGACAAGAGGTGATTTGTTTGGAGACATGTATTAACCTTTTACTCACTTTAAAGTCATATGCATTTCATCAAGCGGTTTTGGCATAATACGAGCTTCAATGAATTGTTAATCTACTTAACCATTGATGATGAGGAAAGCAAGGGGTTACTACAAGAGAGTCTTAATCACCATCTTCGTTGCAAAAGTGTCATTTGTCTCTTTCCATGTTTTGTGCCTGTCAAATTCACAAACATCACGGACTCTCAGTTTTGGCAAAAAGGTCATTCCATGTCCTTTTTGAGGGGGAGAATTATCGCAAGTTTCCTAGAAGTTTCGTCTCCAGCGATGTGAATTTTAGCGGTTCCGGTTACAGCGGGTCAGATCGTATCGGTTCAGTCTCCAGCGGTTTGAATCTTAGCAGTGTCGGTTACAGCGGGTCAGATCGTAGCAATTCAGGACTCAGTGGTTCAGTCTACAGCAATTTGAAGCTTACTATTGTGCAGTTAGTTCTTGAATTTATTTCTCAGATAAATCTCAAGAACTGTAAAATCCTGTGCACAAGATGATCACGATGGTTGACTGACTATGAGTCATGGGCACTTCTAAGAATTAGCACATGTTTCTTCTCTCTTTGGCTAGTCAACAACACAAGATGATCACAAAGTTAATCCGGTATTCTTTATTTGTGATTGAAGTTGAATTTCACGAAGGCGTCTACTTATTTTATCTTGAAGTCGGGGTTGGTTGGATGCATGACCTTCAATGATAACTTGCTCGTGCGTAAAATTTAAGTTGAAGACTTGGGTTATCTAGTTACCAGCAGTCGGGGTAACTATCACTTAAGAGTTACTGGAGTACTCAGTGTCACACGTCATTGACGTTGTCGATAATCGCAAGAGGTGTTAATGTTTCATACTTTGGTTGGGTATTGAGCACTTAGAGATCTGCTTGGAACATTAATTCTCTACACCGTTCTTCCAAACTTAGTGCAAGCTTAAGTAACAAATTTGGGGATTTCTTATTCTGGTTTCAGTATTGGTATATCGGGTTTCCTTCATCAAGTGGTCTCTAATCTGTGTTTAAGGTTGGTTAGTTGGCCAAAGGTTTTAAAAGGTTGTGATGTGATCTGTAATTCTCATAAGATATTCTTACCCAAACTGATGATCACCTAATACCAAATCAGTCACGCCACATTCAATCTGTTACTGTCTCACGGTTTCTTCTTGATTTTGTAAATTCCCGAGAAAGAATTTATTTCTCGGTTTAAATCATAGATTTGTAAAATCCCGTGATGATGGTCTATGCGCTCTTAACCATGATCGGGTTAAAACCATTATCAAAGTTCAGTCGATACATCATAAAGGGCTAGATTTGGGCATTAACCAAAAGAAGTGACTACGGCGTTAATTCATTATTATTTATTTGAGGCTGAAGTGAAATTTCATGGGTGCGTGTACTTAGTATCTGAAGATATCGGGGAGGTTGGATGAAGATTCTTCGAGATCCTTGTTCGAGCTTTCAATACAATGACAAAGACTTGGATATCTAGTTATTTTTTCTTTCTCCCTATTACAAAATAACTATCGCTTTAAGGAGTCACGTTGTAGTGCTCAGTGTCACACGCAGTTGTGGATATCCAAGAGGTGATGTACGTCTTATACTTGATGGTTGGTTGGTTGAAGAGTATAGAGTACTTAGGGATTCGATGTTGCACGAAGTCTCTACACCGCTCTTTGTCACGCATTAGTACAAGTTTAAGTCACAAGTTCGGGTTATATTACTTCAGTATCAAGTTCATCATATTGGGTTTTCTCTATCAGTGGTCAC
Source organism: Artemisia tridentata subsp. tridentata (assembly GCA_021014915.2). NCBI lineage: Eukaryota > Viridiplantae > Streptophyta > Magnoliopsida > Asterales > Asteraceae > Artemisia > Artemisia tridentata. The sequence goes on along the minus strand of CP139502.1, from coordinate 60,070,722 downwards.
GACATCAAGCCGACAGAATGATAATGGGGTTGGTAACGAGTTAGATGAGAGAAGAAGTAAAGAGAGAGATAATGACGTCTGTACAAGTCAGTGCAGGCCTCGTTCTTCATCAAATGACGTCTGCACACATCAGTGCAGGCCTCGCTCTTCAACATTATGACGTTTGAACACAGCAGTTCAAGCCTCGTTCTTCATCATATGACGTCTGTATACATCAGTTCAGGCCTCATTCTTCAAAGAAAAGAAAAGTGTACGCTTGAGTGCACTTTATCTTCAAAAGAAGAGGAGTCTTCTTATTAATGGCCATTCTCATCAACAAGATTCATGCTCTTTCCGTGCTTATTCAATCTTCAAGTGGATCGGCGCATATTGGAGTATTCTTTTATTCACATATTCAATCAAAAATTGCAGTTGACAAGCATATGCAATTTTTGAGGGGGAGAAAGGGTGAATAAACAACATGTCAGTCGTAAAGAACCGTCAAGTGGAGCTACTTACCGTTGATGGTATTCATATTCACTAGTTCAATCATCAAAAATTGCAGTTGGAAGGCATATGCAATTTTTGAGGGGGGGAAAGGGTGAATATTAATCTACATGTTAGTTGATGATTAAGAAATGGTCATACGACTCCTGAATACGTTAGTTCAGGAGTCGTGCAAACCATGTTTCTCCAACACTGCTTCTTCCGTCTATCAAGGTGTTGAAGAACATGGTCATGGAATGCTAATCGACAGAGTCTCACGAGTTGGTCTAATCAGCAACAAAGGGTTTCTAGTCAATGCTTCATGTACACTTCATTAGGCTGCATGTACACATCATGATGATGATTCCGATTAATCGTAACCATCATGGGGGAGAGAAATGTGTACACCAAGGACGCACAACAGGTTCACGTGATCAGGGCTTAATATCCAGAATGGATAAATACTGTAGATGATCAGTGGTTCAACTTGTTACCTGGGTATTATCGTTTCACTGCTACGTGATGTGCTGATTAATCGTAACCATCAGGGGAGAGAGAATGTGTACATCAAGGACGCACAACAGGTTCACGTGATCAGGGCTTAATATCCAAATATGGATACATTCTATAGATGATCAGTGGTTCAACTTGTTACTTTGGTGTTATACTAAAGACTGAAGAAGAGAATGTGTACATCAAGGACGCACAACAGGTTCACGTGATCAGGGCTTAATATCCAAATATGGATACATTCTATAGATGATCAGTGGTTCAACTTGTTACTTTGGTGTTATACTAAAGACTGAAGAAGGTCGAGTCATCAGTCTGTTCTTCATTCTCTGTTGGGAGTTATCTTCTCATGTGTATGCTGCGGGCTGATGGGTTATATGTAAGGGTACTGGAAGACATTTGGTGAGATGAAAATGATTGGCATTCTATTCCTCCACATTGGGCAATCTTGAAGAAGGTCGAGTCTTCAGTCTTCTCTACATTCAAGAATGTTGAGCTCTTTTCTTACAACTTGATATTTAACTTAATCCCATGACAGTTCTTGTTTGATGAGTTGTGGAGTTAAGTTAGGTTCAAGTTGTTCCGTAGTTTTAGGTTAAGTCCAACTTGATGTTAACCTTAACCTCATGACAGTTCTTGTTTGATGAGTTGTGAGGTTAAGCTAGATTTCAGTTGAGGCTCAACTTAAACTACCGAAGAGATGCATAAGGTTTTTGACGGCGTCAATCAAGGACGGGAGTGTTAGAAGATTGAAGACGGCATGCATTTGGTTATCAAAAGACTTCTTCTTATTATGGGTGTTCATCCAAAGGCTTCTTCTTCTTCCTATTTTGGGTGTTCATCAGAATGGTTGTCAGATTGGGGGAGAGCACTAATTAGGGGAGAGTGTTGAGCCAGAATCATTCCCTGATTGAAAGTGCTCACATTGCTCTTCAGCAAGTCAAGTGATGAATGCGGAGAAGATTCAGAATGCTGAGGAGTAATGGTTTCTGGTTCGTATCCTTGTATATATATACTTGTTCATATCTTATACCATTTTGTAAATAGATATATAGAAATCTTGCTAATTGTAAATAGAGAAACGTAAAATCAGAAAAACCATAAAAATTAAAAAATTAGAAAAGACCAAAATAGTTTCACCTAGGCATGTCTTCTGTTTATCGATAACATTTACGGACTTAGAAATGTCATTCAATAATGGCACGGGTCTTTAAATGAAGCTCGAGCAGAAGTTAAAATGGATTCTTAAAACATGTCTAAAATGGCTTGCTATTACTTTAGATAGCAACCCGCGCTTCATACTGAGGAAAGCACGTCGCCAAAAAGACGGCTGTTCCTCCAACTGGGTGATGTTCACCTGGGCATGGATTACTTTATATCCATGTTTCTTCGATCTGATGTACGTTTCAGTGCATCATTTCTTGAAAAAGAAGAGAAGTCTTCTTTGCATACAAATAGTTTTCATTCTATGATTCTTCTGAAAATTATTTGTGAGACACTTGGTGAATATGTGTTGTATGAAATTTGTTTATACTTGGGTTATGCATAAAATTTGTCACTCAATCAACGACTACAAAACCTCATGACAGTTCTTGTTTGATGAGTTATGGGGTTAAGGGTGATTTTAGTTGAGGTTCAACTAGAATACGGGTCATTGATTGAGGGGGAGAGTGAATTCAAATTATATATCATCAAACGGATTTATTGGTTAAATCATACTTGTTAGAAATGGTTTTGTAGTTAATGGGGAATTAGTTGAAGAGGATCTTGCTTAAATATATCAAATGACCAAGTGTGTTAATTGCTAGAAAGATTAGGACATTATGTGCAATTTGCTTATAGTTTCCTAGCTTTATGTATCTAGAAGGTTCATTTGTGTTACTTTGGTATCCTCGTATAATCCCCAAAATGCTTTAAGACTCAAAACCTAAAAGAAGTTAGAAAACCAGTTGTGTTTGATGTTTTTGAATACTCCACTGGCATTTGTATGATCTAAATGAATGAGTTTCAAATGTTGTTTGTCTATGCTGCTTAATGGTTGTTGATATTGTGCATATGTTCTCAGGATTCGCTTAGGTAGATTGCTATTATGTTAGAATCATGTTCCTAAGATCCTGAATTGAATATTGAAATTCGTGTGAATTGCCATGCTCATGATTGCTAATTGCTCTTCATGCTAGATAGTGGTTTGACGTAGTTCCTGATTGGGGTTTGATTATAAGATGAACTTGGTATTATAATGTGGCAAGCTGCTGAAGGGTAGCTATCTAGGAATAGTGTATCTGTATGTATGTATATCTGTGTTGATATTCTTATGCAGATTCCATAGCCAAAATGAATGTACCAGTTCCCATTCTAACCATCCGATCAGACGATCAAACTCTATTGATTGGCTCGAAATTCACCACGACAACAACATCGGCAACAACAACAACAACAACACCTTCACCTCCACCACCATCATTTCAACAAAGAAGTACTTACTCAGATCTCGCCAAGAGGGGATCGACAATACTTGAGAAGATTTGTTGGTGGATGGATGATTGATGTTGACCATTGACTCACTCAGAAAAGCGAGTGATTACATCATCTGCGCAAAAAGGTCAATATCACTTGTGTCATAAAAGTTATCTTGTGCAAAATGAGCAGTGAATCTCCCTCTTAGATTAAGGGGGAGCAAAGTATGTTTCATCATCAGAACATGTTAAACCTGACCACATTTTCTCCCATGTTTTCTAAATTATTTAAATCAATTGGGATCACAAATCTCAAAAGGTTTGAAATTTTTGATCGGGGGAGAGAATGTGATTTAAATATGAAACCTGATGAAAATGTGATGTTTTGGATTTAAGTGTAAGCTCTCCCATATGTGCTAAACTCTTTTGTATACCAAGGCACATATTGAGGGGGAGCAAAATGTTTTGGATGTGAATATAAGCTCTCCAGTAAGTGCTAAACTCTTTCATATACCAATGCACTTATTGAGGGGGAGCAAAGGATTTGGCATGCATCTTATGTGAGCAAGGCTCAGACTTCACCAATGAATTGACGATAGCTAAAGTCAGTAGTTGAAAGGACATGTCCTGGACGGGTAATAATTTCAAACCAGTTTATCTGGTGATGTAAGCGTGTCTCGCAAAGGACGTGTCTGAGTAGAATGTACCGATTTCGAGCGATCTTCCTTGAATGTGATCTGGACGGGTAATAATTTCAAGCTAGTTTACTAGTGATGTAAGCGTGTCTCGCGATGATCATGTTCTTGGAAAATCAATCAATTCAAAAGTGCGAGCTTCACCTGACATGTGCAAATTTATAAAACAATCATTTGAGCACATGTTGAGGGGGAGCATTTGAAAAATATAAAACTCTCAAGTGTTTGCAAAAATGTGTTTCAGAATCATGAACACTTTGAGAGATTTTTCAAAGATTTGGTTTATGGCAATCGTGGAAGTATACCAAAGACCGACCATTTTAATTAATGCATGGAGTTATAAGGATGGTTAGGTTAGGCTCAAGTTCCCACGATCCCGCCAGAGCCGGAGGGATCTACCCAGGGACAATCCACTAGTTAGTGTAGAAGTCCTTAGGTATGATTAAAAAGGAGAAAAGTGTGATTAAGGGAAGAGTGCCGACTGAGATGGAGCTAGTACTGGAACAAACCCAACAAAGTACTAGTTATGAAGTCTCGGTAAGCACTGAAGGGGTTGAAGAATGAAAAAGAATTGTAAAGATAAAGGGTGAAAAGAAATAGCCCTCCTTACAACTTAGGCAGAAAACCGGGTCAATACATATGCTGTCAGAATCACTTAGTTGATTGCTGGCATTGAAGACAAAGTATCATGGACCCAGTGATACGCTGCACAACCCTCCCTAGCCACTCAAGGTCCCTCAAAGGACTCTTGTTTCAATTGTCACGGAGTTCAATACATTCCCATCGTCTCTCTCACTCCGAGTTAGATGATATTGAATAGGTGGCAGTTCTCTCCAGCCTCCGCTCACTAAATCAAAACGCACAATAGAGTCTAGAGCCACGAGATGCATAAGAAGATCTCATAGGGACACGAATTATTTCTACACTGGTTGTTCAACATTAAGGACACCAGTTGTAAACTTATGAGTCCTACGCAGATCTTAGCAATCTGCCAGAACATTTATGAGGGAATTTACAAATGTAATTCTCAATGATTGAATAGAAATTCCTGCCAGGGTCAACATCAAGCAGCCCTGAAAGCAGGTCACTTCGGTAATTCCCTGGGGATTACGCTTAGTGATCGCGGCGGTTTCAAACGATCTACAGTCGTGGAGTGATCTCCAGCGACTCACCTAATCGTTGATGTGCTACGGTTCGATCTTAAAAAGCCCTCTGTGGGTTTTCGATTAGGAACGGTCTTGGTAAGGATTAGAGAGAGTTTTCACACTATGCTGTTAACAATCTCAAAGTCCGAACCTGTAAGTACCGGATGTTTTATTGCTAACTGTCGTATGCAGGAACTTCTGGCGATTGTAGCTGTTTGCTGTTGCAGCTGTTTGCGGTTGTAGCTGATTGAAGTTGCAGCTGAATGCGGTTGTAGCTGGTTGCAGTAAAAATGCCAATCCTCTACCACATGTTCACACTACATCATCATTGTAACTCAAGAATGTCATGATCAACCTAAAAGACCTTTTACACGGCTTCTGCAAACTCTGATGCTAAAGATCATGACACCAAATAGTGTGAGCATGTCGGCTCAAAGAATAACACATCACACGGAAACATACTCCTGAAAGATGACTTGGAAACAAATGTTGGATGATAAAGTCGAAGAATACTCAAAGATCATCCAAGACAAAGAAAGGTCATCACAAGATCACTGCTGAAAACACAAAGATACAAGACTTTGAAGAATCAAAGACTACGAGCTATGAAGACATCTTCAGAAGACAAAATGCTAGAATTCAAGTTATTATTTCCGGGGTGACCTCCCTTAGGGGGAGATTGTTAGGAATATAAATATTCATATGAAGGTTCGGTCACCCCGAGCATCTAATTAGCATTTATATAGCTCGTAGGCTTATATATATTAGTTTAGTATTATTAGTAATATTAGTATTAGCTTAGTCGTATTTATATTTGTGGAGTGGGTCGGGGCTTTCCCCACTGTCAGCTCACTCCACAGCCCACTAGGGGCACCAAATAGTAGAAGTATAAATACCCCTTCCCACACTTGGGAAGGGTTGGAACTCTTGTCACATTTCACATAGTAATCTAATATTCAGGTTTCTCTCAAGGGTTTCCACCTCTCTCTCTAACTTCTCTCTAAACTCAATCATGGATCTAATCTTCCATGAGCCAAGACCACCCGAATCAACCACACAATCAATATGGTTATTTCCTACATAAACCAATAGGCACGAATCAGCAAGTAGCACACACGTACACAGATAAATACTCGAGACAATAAGAGGGCTGTCCTTATGATAAGTAGTTTGTCACTTGTTTTATTGCTAGTGTTATATGAAGTGTATAGTTCGATGCAACGCACCGAGATTAAGTCCTTTCTCGTTGGTTTTAATCTTATCGGCGAGTAAACCCTTAATGATTACTTATGACTATCCCGTTTATCTTTCTCCTACTTTTCTACTGACCATAGAATACATAGGCATCTAATAAACAGGCGAGGGCAGAGGCATGACGACCCGATCAACGCTCAGCTAGCCATAGAGGTTATCAATGCACTAATAAAAGTCACCAAAGACACTAACATATAAACTTTAATTGATGAGAAAGCAGTTTTAAGGGAGTGCAACCTTTCCGTTGTCACATTACACAAGCCACCAATCTTGATGAATTAAAGTTTACTAACACAATAAAACAAAACTACTTAATGAATTAAACACATGCAGCACCTTCTTACAGCTTTTGTATCTTTGATTTGGGTGTGTCTTGTGCTGCTGCCTTGACTGAATTCGTCCTAGGGTTTCTGGTCTTCGGTTCGTATATAATATATGTCACACGAAATTCGTCTGGTCTTGGGGTATTTATAGTTTCTGTCTGAGGGTGAGATGCGGCGCATCTTGTAAGTAGATGCGGCGCATGTACTTAACTTCGCGTGGGGTCCAAGATTATAATATTCAGGAATATTCATACACCGCCAGAAGATGCGGCGTATCTTCATCTTTTGATGCGGCGCATGTCCTCTTGTATCTTGGATCGTATCTGGTGAAATATTGATAGTGATGCGGCGCATGTAATGAGTGAGATGCGGCGCATCTGGAGCAGATTTGACTTGATCTTGTCCATTTCAGTAGACTCTTCACTTTATGCATGTTTTGCTCCATAATTAGTCCAAAATCGCCAAGTTTCACCAAATGCTTGTTTTCAACTGAGAATTACAAAAGTAAACGATTAAGTATCAATCCTCATACATAATATAGTAAAACAAGTCAAATTAATAGGATAAATGATGGTAATAAAATATACTTATTTGAGTTCATCAATCATCATGATAGGCTTCCACTGATTCCTTCAGGTTGACATAATGAACAGCGGCTTCAGTGTGCTGGTCAAACATTTCTTCAGTCAGACCTTGGAAGAGAGCCTTGTTGGTCTTAAGCAGGAACTTGACCAATTGTCTCTCAGTGAGAGGAAGAGTGTTGTCATACTTGCTGAGGATGTTGTCAGTATCTGAAGAACCAGCAGCTTGAGATTCTGATTCTTCACTTGGATGTGGAGATGACTGATGTGATTGTTCAGATTGTTCAGATTGTACATCAGTTTCCATATCCTCACCTGCCTCAAAAATTTCCTCATCACTCTCTTCCTTGAGCTCATCATCAGACTCAAGAAGAGCCTGAATGTCCCCCATGGACTCAATACCCAAAAGTTGAACCGGCTCCTCCTCATAAGAAGACTCGCCTTTGTTTTGGCCAGGTCCTGACCCCGTTGTCATAATAACTGAGTGGGTTTGCTCAGCCTGACTAGCCATAATAACTAGGGTAATACCAGCCTGGATTTTGGGGGCAGTTCCTGAGTGAATGGATCCGCCTGAGGGGGTGATGGGTTCCATATCAGCGGGTTATTTCTTTCCCTCTGAGTCTTTGTCCCCCTTAGCGCCTTCAACTACTGATGGGTGTTTTCCAGTAGTATCACTAGGCACTGATTGTGATGATTGACGGACCCCCTTCCCATCAGGATTGTACTATCCTTTTGGGGATTTAGGGTCCTGAACTCCCTGAGATCCTGAGTGTGTTTGCTCAGGAACGTTAGCAGGATGTGATTGTTTGTGGGTCCCCTTCCCAGTAGGATAGTGCTGTCCTACTGAGGATTTAGGACCCTTTTCTCCCTCAGGCCCTGATTGTGATTTATCAGTTCCTTCATCGGGATGTGAGAGGGTGTGGGTCCCCTTCTCAGTGGAGTAGTGTTGCCCCACCGAGGATTTAGAACCCTTTTCTCCCTCAGGAACTGATTGTGATTTGTCAGTTCCTTCATGGGGATGTGAAATGGTGAATGTTCCTGATCCCTCAGACTTGTGTATGTTAGTGGGAACATGTGGAAAGGGTTTTCCCGAGGACACTGAGGATGATTTCTCAGTGCCCTCCGTTGGCCTTTGTTTTGTGGTCAGGGGGGTCTCTGTAGTGGGTGTCTCAGAGGTCTAGGCCACATTCAACCCTTTTTTAAGGTTGAGTTGGTTTTCGGCATCTGTCTCAGTGGCGAGTGGTTTGGGTCTAACCACCTTACTGGACTGACCCTTCTTTGTCTTCTTCACCTTCTTTGTAGGTGAAGGTACTGGAGAAACAACGTTCTCCCCCTGAATAACCACCATCATGTAGTTAGTCAGGGCAATGAGTTGTACCTCAGTGATGCCACTAGTGAAATTGGTCTTATGTAAGACGTCAGGTTTCATACCTATGGCGTCAGGCCTCACTTAGTCAGAACCAAGAAGGTCCTGAAGCACACAGGAAATAAACCTAGGATAAGACAAGTGTTTTTGCCTAGATTTTTCTGAGAGCTTAGCAACAAGGTCACGGAAGATAATACCTCCGATATCAATTTTTCTACCCTCCAAGAGACTGAACAACATCAATTGTTGTGATGAGTTCAATTGCTTAGTGGAGGATTTATTCCCCCCAAGGACCTGAATGACGAATGTCATCAGGATCCTCCAGACTGGGTGGAACCAGGTTTTGACAATTGGAGCCTTTTCTAATAAGGCTCCAGCGGACTCCTTAGGACGTTTAGGGTCATGAGGTCCTAAGAGTATCAACTCTGCTTTGACCTCTTGGTCAGTAGGATTGGGCTCAAAAGCCTCAGCAAAATCAAGACCAGTGGCCTTGATGAAGTCATTGTAACCCAGGGAGAGGGTCCTTCTCCCATTCATCACTATGAAAGTGATGATGAATTCTTTGGTGTCTTTTGGGCTAGTAGCCACAGCAGTACACCAGAATTCCCTTAAGTAGTCATGGTAGATGACTGAGGGGGTTTTGGTAAATGCTTTTGCAAGAAAACAGTTTTGAAGATATTTCATCACATTCTTGTAAGCATGGAACTTTTGTGGATAGGAAAAGTTTCCCACCACATTGTTCTTTGTGAGGTCTACGCTCTCTAATATGAAATCCACATTAGGGGCGTATGTGATAGCATTAGAAGAAGCCATTTGTATTGGTGGGTCTGGGTTAACAAATGATTCTGGGTTTCTAAAGCCTAAGAACACACACACTATTAGTTTTGAGAGAAAAAATGGGCAGAATTTGCTTAAAATTTCTCATAGACGTGTGTGTTGTTGTTTTGGTTGGGTTATTTATAGGGAAGTGGAGTGGAGGGTATTTTAGGAATTAAGCGGATTTTATTTATTCAAAAAGAATTTTTGGAAACTGTTTTGAATAAAATGTTTTGGGATCCGCATTTAATGCCAACACTCCACTTTTCCCTGGTTTGGCGCAACAGTCAAGGTGAACAGTTGAGCAGTTCTGCAAAAGTGTAATTTGCAGAGATGAGTCATCACATATCTGTAATGTGATTGGAGAGGCATTTAATGCCAAGTGGGAATGTGGGGGCCCAGAGGTGGAAGCCAGAAAGGCAAAAAGAACAAATATTCTTAAATTAAATATGAGTTCAGTTACCAACCTCGGACATTTACTAATTAGATACTTAGAGCATTTAAGTCAGTATTTAATGTCTTTTGAGGACCCTGAATGACTTTTCATTCAGTGAACCTGATTGTCAGGACTTGGGTTTAGTCACTGATGGTTCTAGTGATCAGGAATTTGGGTCTAATTCCTGAGGTTCAGAGTTCAGGAACTTGGGTATAGTTCCTGAGGACCAAGAATTCAGGAACTTGGGTTTAATTCCTGAGGATTAAGGGTTCAGGAACTTGGGTTTAGTTCCTGAAGTTCAGTGACCTTTCTCACTGAAGAACACATTGAGTCAAGGATTCAGAATTTACACATATTTGGATGGAGTCAATCAGTGGACTGATTCTCAATATCCAACATTCCTAGTTCAACTTTTAGTCTGGTGAAAGTTGGTTCATCCAATGGCTTGGTGAATATATCAGCTAGCTGATATTCAGTAGGAATGAAGTGTAATTCAATGTCACCCTTCATGACATGGTCCCTGATGAAGTGATATCTAATATCAATGTATTTTGTTCTCTGATGAAGAACAGGGTTATTTGAGATGGCAATTGCACTTGTGTTATCACAAAAGATGGGAACCATCTTGTACTGAATTCCATAGTCACTGAGTTGACTTTTCATCCAGAGTACATTTGCACAACAACTTGCTGCTGCAACATATTCAACTTCAGCTGAGGACATGGCAACTGATTGTTGCTTCTTAGCACTCCAACAAACTAGTTTTCCACCAATAATTTGGCAAGAGCCTGACGTGCTTTTTCTGTCCATGTTGCATCCAGCATAGTCAGAGTCTGAGTATCCTTTAAGATCAAGGCCTGAACATTTTGGATAATATAATCCAAGGTTTGGAGTACCTTTCAGGTACCTGAATATCCTTTTCACAGCAGTGATATGAGTCTCTCTTGGGTCAGATTGATATCTGGCACTTAAGCAGACTGAGAATTGGATATCAGGCCTTGATGCAAGTAAATACATCAGTGATCCTATCATTCCTCTAAAAAGAGTTTGATTCACTGGTTTTCCAGTAAGATCAGGACCAAGGTTGTTTGGGGGTACCATGGGAGTCTTGACTGAGGCACAGTCACTGAGCTCATACTTCTTCAGTAGGCTTTTGACATACTTCTCTTGACTGATAGAGGTTCCTTTATCAGTCTGCTTGATTTGTAGACCAAGGAAGTAAGTCAGTTCTCCCATCATGCTCATTTCAAATTTCTTTGCCATTAGTTTTTCAAACTGTTTGCAAAGTTTATAATTTGTTGAGCCAAAGATGATGTCATCAACATACACTTGTACAAGTATGACATCATTATTTGTCTTGTAGATAAACAATGTATTGTCTATCTTGCCTCTGACAAATTTGTTTTGGATCAGGAAGGCTGAAAGAGTCTCATACCATGCCCTGGGAGCTTGTTTCAGTCCATAAAGGGCTTTGTTAAGCTTGCAGACATGATCAGGAAACTCATGGCTTTCAAATCCAGGAGGTTGCTGAACATAAACTTCTTCTTTCAGTGAGCCATTTAAGAATGCACTTTTAACATCCATTTGGTACACCTTGAAGTTCATGTATGTAGCAAAAGCAAGGAAGATCCTGATGGCTTCCATCCTTGCTACTGGTGCAAATATTTCTTCATAGTCAATGCCTTCTTGTTGATTATATCCTTTGGCTACAAGTCTGGCTTTATTTTTAATGACTATGCCATTTTCATCAGATTTGTTTTTAAATACCCATTTCATGCCAATGACTGAAACATCTTTAGGACATTTGACCAAGGTCATTACCTTGTTTCTGTCAAATTGTTCCGGTTCATCATTCATGGCTTGAACCCAACTTGGATGTTTTAGTGCTTCCTTAACACTTTTGGGTTCAATTGTGGAAATGAAGTCCACAAATAGGCATTCATTGGCTGAGGCTGCTCTCAGTTCAGCAGCCATGCTTCTTGTGAGAATGCCTTCAGTAGGCTCACCAATTATATTGATAAGTTCTATATCCTGAGACCTAGTCCAACTGTCCTGAGGTCTTGGAAACTGATTAGAACTTGTAAAGGCCTGATGGGTAGGATCAGGATCAGACACATGATGTTCTTCAGCATCATGAGTGTCTGAGTGGGTTGACTCATCACTGTGATTGTTTAGAACCTGAGCACTTTGTACTGACTGAATGAATTCATCAGTATTTTGTGCTTCAATAAACTCAGTGATGGTTGGGTAAGGAAGGTTGTGGGGAATGATGTAATAGGAGATGTCAGCATTTTCATGGTACTGAGTGGAAGAATCATTATCAGCATGATGTTCATCAGGAGGGTATCTTGATGATTCATCAATACCTATCTCTTCCACTGAGTTGTTAGAGACACTGATTGCATCAGTGCTCTCATCAAAGGTAACATGAAATGTTTCCTCAGCATGCTGTCTCCTAGTGTTGAACACCCTAAAGGCCTTTGAGACAAGGGAGTATCCTAGGAAGTATCCATCATCAGCTTTGGCATCAAATTTTCCTAAGTGATCCTTGTTATTATGAAAAAACACAGGACACCCAAAGACATAAAAGTAGTTGATGTCAGGGATTCTTCCCTTGAATAACTCATAAGGAGTTTTGCTATGTCTCTTGACAATGATGGATCTGTTTTGTGTGTAACAGGCAGTCTTTACTGCTTCAGTCCAAAAGTGTTTGGAAAGGACTGATCCATTTAGCATTGTCCTAGCTGCTTCAATGAGTGTTCTATTTTTCCTTTCAGCCACCCCATTTTGTTCAGGTGTGTAGGGTGAGGAAATTTTTTGTGAAATGCCTTTCTCATCACAGAAACATTCAAGTTCATAATTTTTGAACTCTGTTCCATTGTCAGTCCTAATCTGTTTGACTTTGATGTCATTCTGATTTTCAATGTTCCTGACAAAGGACATAATTGTTTCAGCTGCCTGACTCTTTTTGATCAGGAAGTATACCCAAGTGTATCTTGAATGTTCATCCACAATGACCAGAGTATACTTCTCATGGTTAATGGATCTAGGACTAATTGGTCCAAATAGATCCATATGGAGAAGATGAAGGCAGTTCCTGATGGAAAAGTTGGTTTTGGTTTTAAAGGATACTCTGTGATGTTACCTTTTTCACAAGCTGAGCATGGTTTGTCATTTGAAAACACAAGAGATGATAAGCCAAGGACCTTGTTTTGTTTTACAAGGTTGTTTATGTTTTTGAAGTTCAGGTGGGAGAGTCTCTTATGCCAAAGCCAGTTGAGAGTATCAGTGGCCTTGGTAAAGAGACAAGTTCCATTCTGAGTCAGACTAGACATGTCTAACACATAAACATCATGTCTTCTTGGTGCAATAAGGACAACTTCCTTATTAGCATTGAAGATGATTCCTTGTTTATCATCAAACTGAACTATGTATTTCGCATCACATAGTTGACTGACACTTATCAAATTGTTTTTTAGACCATTTACATAAGCTATCCTAGTAAAGATTATACCATTGCAGTTTACTGAACCATAACCTTCAGTGAGACATGATGAGTTATCAGCAAATATCACTTTGGGTCCTGATTCATCCACATACTTGTGCAGATACTCCTTCACACCAGTCATGCTCCTTGAACATCCACTACCAAGATGCCAAACAGGATCCCTGGCATGTTTCTGCACAAATAGTAAACTGGGTCAGTTCTTTCTAGGACTCCACTTCTTGGAGGGCTTAGCTTTGAGGGTCTTATTAACATTTTCAAGTGATTTATGGTCAGTGGTGGAGTGGACTGAGCTATCACATATTATGCATTTGATTGCTGATGTGGACTCAATGGACTGAGAGGCTGAATTTTTCATACCTCTTTTGGCCTGAATGGCCTTACCACGTCCTGAGGTTTTATGAGTGGAACTTCCACTATTTTCACAACAATTTTCAATTTGACAATCCTTAGGATGGTGGTCATTGAACCCATAGTAAGGGCAAGGTTCAAAAGGCTTTGCCTTTTGTTTCTGTTTCTGTTTAGAATCAGAGGGATAGTTTAAAGACTGAGCTTTAAGACTTGCCATGTTTGATGTGGCTGAATGTGTTTTGTGATCAGAGGTCCTGTGATCATCCTTTTTGCAAACCATACAATAAAGGATTCTATAGCAATTGTCAGTGACATGATTGGTATAGTTACACAGTTCACATCTTTTAAGGGGTTTTGAGGGTTTGGGTTTGGTCTTTGAGGAAGTTGGTTTTTGTTCCTTCTTGGATTGAGAAGATTTTTCTGAAGATGCAATCTTCTCACCAAGCTTCCTGACCATTTCAGCCAACTGATCAAATTTTAAGTCAAGGCTTTGAGTAGTTACTTCAGAAGGGACTGAAGTTGATGAGTCATCAGTGTTTACTAAGACTTCAAGGGTTGGTCTCTTCAGGATGGTTGTTCCCATTCTTGATCTCTCCTTTGGAGAGTGTGGTGAGAAGACCATTGGTGGGAGGCCTAAGTTTGGTGCAGCACCCTGAAGGGTATTCAATGGAGGAAGTGGTGGGTATGATTCTGATTCAGACTCATTCACAGACTCAGTATTATTGAGTTGTTTAGTGAGTTTAAGCTTACTGAGTTGTTCAGTAAGTCCAAGCATATTTTTTAAAGCCTGACTTTCAGGAAGCAAGATCTTTCCAGTCTCAAAGTTTGGTAACTTACTGACTGGGTTGTCCCTGACAATCCAGTCATTAGACTTGGGAAGTATTTCTTGCTCAAAAGATATGCCAGCTGGAACAAAGGTTAATTCACTGTGACTCACATTGGGATCAACCATAAGAGGGTCAATTCCAATGGTTTTCTGAGAGCTTAATCCCACAGTGTCAAAGACCTTGGGGTTCTTTTTGGTCCAGCCTTGGATTACAGCTTTTTCTTTGTTAAGTTCAGTTTGTAGGGCTTGGTTTTGTTTCAAAATTTCAGTGTTATGAATTTGTAGAGTTATTGTTTCTAATTTGGCTTGCTTTAGTACAAGCAATTCATCTCTACATTTATTCAATTCTGACACCTTTTTGTTATATTTTGAACACATGTTAAGCCTTTGTTCCTCAACAAATTTAAGATCTACACAAATATAATTCATGTAAGACTGCCAATCAGAATCATCATCCATAGAAAGTAAAGTGTTTACCTTCTTCATGGTGATGTTTACCCACTCTCCATTCCTTGCATGGCTTTTCCCAACAGCCACCTGATCACCTTCAGAGAGTGCCATCAGTGCACTCACTCTAATTTCCTCATCTGAGGATACCTCTTCTTCATCCCAATCATAGGCTTCAGCAACTAAATCCTTGTTCTTTGCCTGAACAGGCTTGGATGTTTGAGCAACCTGAGACATAGAGGGATTAGTTTCAAGAATTGCAAGTTTAGCATTGGCTTTCCTATATTTTGCTTCAAAATCTTTTTGACCCTTGTTTTGAAATTGTTGGGTCGACTGAAACATTCTAGGTTGAAACTTGCTAGTTCCTAAGGAACTATTTCCTGAAAATTTGTAAGAGGGTTCTGAGGTGGTTTTAGAATAACAGTCCCTGGCAAAATGACCCTTTTTACCACAATTAAAGCATTCAGTGGTTTCATTTGCTTTTCCTTTTGAAAAGTTGGACTGGTTTCTTTTGATGAAACGTTTTGAACTAGCAAGGAGGGCCCTCTCTTGGAATTCCAAGTTTAGATCTTTTAGGTACTCATCACTAGTCCTTTCATCAATTTCATCCTTAGAATCCTCTTGAAAGACCTGCACAACACCATTAGTATAAAAAGCAGTTGATATAGGTGTGGAGGTTAAGGCCGTTTTGGACTCAAGAGCTTTTGAGTCAGGATATCTCCTTGAGATCAAGTTGTCCTCATAGATAAATTTCCCATAGATTTCAGGGAGCTCAAGGGTCTGAATGTGATTAGCATTCCTCAGGCCTTGTGAGAAGTTTAGCCACTTCTCAGGGAGACTGTTGACAAAGCCAACATTTGTCTCATGCTTAGATAATACTACACCATCATTTGATAGTTCGTTTATCAAAGTCTTGCATCTGGTATAAGTCTGAGAGAGACTTTCAAAGTCTTTTGCCCTGAAAGTATTATACTCAAGTTTCAGGTCCATGACCCTGTTTTCCTTGGTATCTGAGGGCCCCTCAAAGCTATTAACCAAGTCATCCCAAGTTTGCTTGGCTGTTAAACAGTTGATGACTGATTCCATTATATCGTCAGAAAGACAAGATATAAGGATGCTTTTAAGGCGCTGGTCTTGATTGACCACCCTCCTCTCATCTATGGTCCATTGTGCCTCAGGCTTGTTTAGCCCTGCAGCAGTCTTAGGGACAAATGGGCCATCCCTGATACAGGTGATGTAGTAAGGTTCCATACCAGTTAAATAGCAAATCATACATTTTTTCCATTTGCTAAATTTTCCAGCTTCTAGTCTGGGTGCAACAGCAGAATAGCTGCCACCCTTTTTATCGACCAGCTAGGGTACATTAATATCAGCCATAGTAGGATCTTGGTTTTAAAAACCTTGAGCACTCTTGGTTAGTTTTGAAAGATTTTATAAACCAGAGGCTTTGATACCACTTGTTGTTCCTTTTACACGCTTAGAGTTAACTAGAAAGTTAATCTATTCGTGTTTATGACTAATACAATGTTATGATTAATTCTAACAGATTAATGAAACGAAAAAGTAAAAACAAATAAGTATTTTTCAATGTTTAAATTCTTATTAGAAATGAATCAAAGAATCTATTACCCAAGTGTTTTGCGGAACAAACACTTGGGATTGAATAGACAAGGTATGGTGGTGTCTCCTATCTAAACTCAAGCTTTGCTTTGAGTGGTAACAATTTGACCCACTGAGCTATCTCAAGGATACGTTACTCTTTGTAGGAGAGAAGTTGCTTTGTAAAAGTCTAAGCTTTCAATGTACAAAACACACTCAACTTCTCTCCTATTGAACCTATTTATACACAAGTATAAAAGAGTAAAAGTGATTAAAACAACTACAACTTGTTGAAGCAAGCGTGTCTGACAATTACAACAGTAATTGTCATTTCCAAGAACCAATGGGAATGGACTATAAAGTCTTTAGGAGTGGTTGGTCTGACACTCCATGACTTTTAGCCGTCTTAGGGAAAGTTTCTTCCTGACAAGATAAGATTTGATCTTATCTTAAAAACTCTTCCCAGATCTTCCCGCCTTTCTTTCAGGCGTTGAGTTCTTCAGTCTTCAATCACTTAATGTTGTTGAGGAGACTGGGGTCCAGTGAGTTCTTGTCCAACACTCACTGAACCATCATCTTCTTCTTTGGCTTAAGTCCTACTCAGGGAGTACCGCCTTCCTGAGTAGTGAATCCTTCTTCTTGAATTCGTCTTAAGCATCCTGAAGATGACTCACTGAGAGACTGTTCTCTCAGTGACTTGAATTGTTCTCGGTTTAATTTACACTTAGTTAATTTGTGTCAAAATCTTGTTTTAAGTATTCTTGGGTACTGATGGACCCAACAAAATATTCATATAAACCATAGTATTTTCTTAAAGCTATAATCCTAATTGACATAGTTCTATTACATCAGTTGATCTGCTAGTAATGAAAGTATTCAACAAGGTAATTGTCGAATAATAATTGACAAACATTTTTCAATTCCTAAATCATTATGGGATTTACAATTGCCAAACCTGGTTGAAATGTACGCATGTTTCATCCCCATCTTATGCCTTGAGTTATAGGTTTCACTAACAACTCAATTAAGTTGTCTAATTTATAAACTGCAAATTCTCATGTACGTCTCACGTAATCATGAAATTCACCTTATCATCACAATCTAGCTAAGGTCTCACTTAGGCTAAATGGTGAATTCAAAGTGTTTCTTATAATTAGATGGCATAAACTTAAATTCAAGGGTACTAGGTTTTGATGTGAGTAATCAAAATATGTATGAAGAAGCATGCATACAACTTCATAACATAGGTTTTAATAAAACTTTTATTAACCAATTCACTAAGATTAAATTAACAAAGTTTTGATTGAGGTATTGGGTTCACCAATCAAAGAATTACCTTTAATTATCGTCCATTATATCGTACTTTTGCATAAGTCCAAAGACTTAGTGTTTCAGATAATTACCACAAAGTGGCGCATGGAATTAAAGGCTAATTCACCCTTAAGACGATTTTGTACATAAAATAGTCGTACTAGGTAGCTCCAATTTGACGCACAAAGGAGCAGAGAAACTAAGGTTAGCATAATGCCAATTAAAAACCCGTTTCTTTTGGGTCACAATTTAATGTGTACCCTCCTTATACCCCTCTTATAGTTTGTGACAATTGGGTGAGCCGTTCTTACTATTGGTACAAAACTCATCACTCAATTAAACTATTGAAAATTTACCTCTTAAAAACCAAATCATATTTCACCATTGATTAGTCCAATTTATTTTTCTATTCAAAATTACCCTTTTGTTTACAACATGTCAAACAAAAAATAAACAAAACAAGTAACAATAAAAAATAAACAACTAAACAATGCGCACATAACGTAACAATTAATATGTGTAAAACAAGTAGCCACATGCATACTTATTCGATAAAACCTATTAATAATCAATTATAGGTTTATAATGCATATATTTAACTAAGGCTCTGATGAGTGTCTAAATACTCATCATTTTTACCTAATCTGAGCTGCCAAAACTCTCAAAAACACTCAGAAATGCATCAAAATACTGAAATTATCCCAGAATTGTGTTTTATATGTTTCAGATGCAAAATGTTTAAAAACAAGTGAAAAACGAACAAAGTTTGCATAATTGGCAGTTTCAGTCCCTCAACTTTTAAAAGTTGTCAAATCTAGTCCCTGATCACTAAAAACTTGTACAAATATCATTTTAGGTCCTTGGGGATTCATAAGTTGTTAAAAAAGTCCTTTGAAGTTAAAAATTGCAAATTTACAACTTTGGTCCCTCAACTTTGAAAAATGTCAGAAATAGTCCTTAAGGTTTTAAAATTGGAATTTATCAAAAATAAACCTTTGAACTAATCATATATGGCATTATTGGTCCTTGTGATATGTATTGTGAATTTACAGGTTGGGTCCTTCAAGTTTCAGAAAGTTACACTTTTGGTCCTTGTGATAATTTAGCTATAAACCAACCGGACCTAAAATTAAATAAACAAACAAACCCATCCCTTATTAAACCCAACCCACTATCCTAACTAATAAACCCAGCCCAACTTCTAAGCCACAAGCCCAATTCCCTTAAAAACCCAACCCGACCCAACCTAGTATTTAAAACCAGGTTTGACTTCGGTCAAACCTATCTTCAACCTCACAAACGCGCCAAACCGCCTAGCCCATGGTTTCTCTGCTAAACCACTCCCCATCCAATCCAACTCACCTAACAATACAAGAAACATTAAATGCTTCTTCTCCACTACCCTGAATAGCATTAATTGCTTTAACCTGCTCAATCCACTATATCCAATTTTGGCGCCAAAATGATAAATCAATGGTTCAGATCGATTGAAGGCAATTCGAGGGTGAGGATGTGTTCAGAGATATCAAATTAGGGTTTCCCATTTGTATTTATTATAAATAGACCAATGTAATAAATAATTTAGTAGTAGTTAATTTTAGTTTAAATCGTATTTCATTTCCAGTCTTTGTAATATTGTAATTTTCGTTTCTCTGTTGTAATCTAAGTTCATTTCAGTCAATATAAGCTCATTTCAATCACTTGTGTTTTACATTTCAAGAATGCTAAGTTTCAAAGTTTACTGTAAAACCATATAAGTTCTAAGTCCCATTTAAATACTACCAAAAGCTCAAAGTAACCTTGTAATAAGCTTATAAAAGCTCTATATAGCTTTTTGTAAGATTATTTAGTATACCTCAGTTCTGAACTTCAAGCAATGGAAAAGTCAAAGAAAAGTCAAAGTTTGGAAATAAGCAATTCTGGGTGAAATAAGCTATAAGGGAAGGCTTAGGGTGTTTTCTAGCTTGTGTTAACAAGTTAGGAAAGTTTCTTGGTCCTTGGTTCTTTAATTCTCATCCAATTCGTTTGTAAGCTTGTTTCTCATTTTTAGCTTATTTCTTGTTACTACTGTAGAACAGCTTAATTGTAGTTTGTTAGTATAATTTCTAGCTTATTGATGGTTTCTAGTCTTATTTCGTTAATCTTCTCAGTTTAAATTGTCTTTGTATTCATTTTCACTCAAAAACATATAAAAGGCCAAAAATAGCTAATTGTAGTATAGCTTTATCTAGTGCTTATTTTTCTGTTAAAAGCTGCTTAATATAGTTCATATAAGTCACTCAATCAGTTATTGTTCAAATCAGAGCTTAAAATAACCATTTGCTAGTTCAAACTCAAAACAGTCAACCCTTAAGGGTTGTTTGGTTCTAGTCAGTCCAAAGGCAAAACCAAGTGCTACTGTAGATTGGTCATAAGCTCACCTTTGAACTAGCTTATCTCAGTCCTAATAAGTCATTTTCAAGCTTTGATAAGTCCCTTAGATCAGTTAAGCAAGTTTTCATAGTTCTTGTGATTTTTAGCCAAAAATAAGTTCAAACAAGCCAATATAAGCCCTAAGCTTATTAAGCCTGTTACTTTGGCCTTTTTGTGTTCCATTTAGTCCATTGATCAAGTCTACAAAATCCTAGACCTAGTGCACAAGTGTGCACTGAGTTGCACCTCAGATCAGTCAAACAGACTGCATGTGCAGTCCTTGTGATTATCTTGAAACTTTGAGATTTTTTAACTCACACACCATAAGCTCTATTAAGTTAATTCCTTTTGATCCTTAAAACCTACCAGCTCAACTACCCTAGGAATTTTTAGTTCGATTTTTGTAAGTCTCTAGAAGCACTAAACCTAGCCTCAAAGTTGCCCATTTTACCCTGGTGCAAGGCAACTAGCAGACCACATAAGCCATAAGCTCTTTTGAGCTTATTTAGCTTATTCAAGCCAGTGTTTTCAATTCCATTAGTTCAATTAAGTATCAAGCAGTCCATAGTTCCATTTTTCATAAGCTCTTAGCTTCTTGATAAGTTTCTAGCTTGTTTGATAATCTCAAAATCTTAAAAGTTCATAAGCCCAACTGCATAAGCTATTTCTAGCTTATTCTTTGAGATCCAAAAATCATTCCAGTTATAAAAGTTGTTCCTCATAAGCTAATTAGTAAGTTCCAATAGAAAAAGTTCAAAAATAAAATAAAAAGAAAAGTGTGCAAACTGGGATTCGAACCCTGGTTGTTTGGCTCAGAACTCAAACCAAAGCCGTGCACCATCTCCCCTAGGGGATTCTTAGTGTTTAGTGTTTCTCTATTTATTTATATACTAGTAATAGCAGTTTAGTATTAATTAGCTTATTAGCTTTCCAGCTTATTTTTAGCTTATCCGTATAAGCTCTCTCCTCCATTTTATTTTTTATACCTCAGTAATCACTTAGAGTAATCTATAAAAAAGTTTCAGATTTTTATTAATAGTTTTAATATTTTTTATCTTTTAATTAGTTTAAAATAGTAATTAAATCATAATAAATAGAAAAATAATCAGAAAAATATAATTCCAATTTTCATAATTTTCTTTTGTCATTTTTAATCTAAGAAAAATATAAAAATATTTTTAGGTCTTAAGAAAACCAAAAATAGAAATAAAGTGATAGCTTCTATTTAATAGAATTTATCTTTTTAAATTTTAATTAAGTAATTTTCATTTTTATAATTTTCTTAGCTTTTATTTACTTAGTAATATTTTTAGAAAAAGTTTTAGATTTTTCTTAGCTCATTTAGTATTTTTTATAAATTTAAATAGTTTAATAAGTTATTAAATAATAAATAATTAATAATAATTAAATAAAAAATATAAAAAAATATAATTTAAGTTTTTAAATAAGTTTTAAGTTATTTTACATTTTTAAGATTTAATTTTCATAAATTTTATTTTTGTCCCATTTTAGCTGTCCCGTTACGCGTTTTGGTTTAATTTTATTCGCGTTTAATTTTCCTGTGCATATCTGTTTTAATTTGTTATTTAGAATTATTAAAAAGCAAAATCAAAAGCAATCTAAATCATCAGTCACTCTTATCCTAGCTTTTCACAGTTTTCCATTCACATCTCGTTGGGAAACGATCCGGGTGATCACTTGCCTGGTTTCACACACTACACACGAGCATTCATTCTGAGACTGTTTGCCTTTTATCATTTATTACGGTTGACCATTCACAAGTGGTTGACTTGTGTGATAGAGAAATAAAAGACGACCGTTTCCTGACGGATCAGGCTCTCACTTACAAAGGCAAGTGAACCACATGCATCGACGTATCGATTGCGTAAACCATAACTAAATATATACCACATAGCACGCAATTGATTCATTAATTATATTGAGGTCTTCCCCAATTTAATAATTATCAATAAATAAACATGTGAATAATATTTTAACAATTAATTCATATAGACTATAATTTCATGACAAAACATGCATGTTCTATCATGGATTTTCATAACAATTATAACACGTTGTCAAAAGATCGCATACAATTAACACGTAATTATATCATGCAATCTTAGGGTCTCTAATCCAATTAATAAACAAAACAATTTTTTTTAATTAAATAGGGCAATCGGCCCCCCCTAAATTTAGGGTTTCGAATTATATAAACCCTAAAATTCGACATATATAATTAAACACAATTCAAGATTCGTTTTTTACGTGTTTCGATAATTAATTACACATTAACCTAGGCTCGTGATGCCACTGTTGGAATTTAATAACATGACTACTCATAATTAAACACATAAACATCAAAGTATTGCGGAAGCGTATAGATCATATAATATGTAAGTAATTAACCGAATATAAAAGTATGCGTACCTTTTAGCAATTCTTAAATCAATCAACTTTATGAACCCTAATTAGGGTTTTTGTGGATTATAAGAATTACCCCTTACCGTTTTGTAATTCAATCCAAGATACTAACAATAGTGTGTTAGTATCACGTTCTTGTACACACGTACTAATACCAAGTTAATGTAATGCTAGTTAATAAGAACACAAAACAATTTGTTTATTAAAAACAACCAATCGAATCCCTAAGAAGGATTTAGTTCGATCAACACTCAACCAAAAAAAGGAGAAAAAACTTTAGGGTTTGGTATTGTGTGTGCACAAAAGGTACCAAAACAATAATCCTATGTTTGTATATATAGTGTAGAAAACTTGGAAGACAAGTTGGTGTAGGATTGGGTTTCCCCAATCCCCCACCGGTTATGAGCCCAAAGAGGGGATCCGGAACCTTCTTGACCTTAATTTCTATCTATAGTCCTTTCATTTTATTAGTTAACGGTCGTTAGTCAATTATTGTTAATTACTTAACGTCCGTTAGTCGTTTTGTGTATTTAATAATTAAATATAACCTTTTATATTAAATTATTAATCATTAACCCTTTTTACAAGTGTGCAATATCGTGATTTCGAGTTCGATCATAACATAAATCTATGAGTAAATTACACGGATGGTCCTTGTGGTTGGCGTTGACTTTCACGGATGGTCCTTTGACTTTTTTTTTTGCACTCACAGTCCCTAACTCGGAAACTACTAACACATATGGTCCCTTGACCAAACGTCCGTTTGGTCAAGGCGTTAAGTTGTATAATTGTGAGGGTATTTTCGTCCGTTCACTGTAGCATCTCTCTCCCTCTCTTTTCTTTCGCTAACATAAATCCGATCATTTTCAACCTTTTGTTCTTCAATATTCAGCCACCCATCACCAACATCAAAAATCCACTCGATCAAAAATTTAACCACACAAATCCACCAAAACCGATTTAGATCTAAAATATTGGAAACACACTCCAAAACCCTGATCTATACAAACACACATTCACTGTACCATCACTCCAAATATTCACTCGATCAATATATCGAAACCATAACAATAACAAGATACATGATTATGTTTGTGTTTGGTGTCAAAATGTCAAAATGTCAGCTCCTGAATTGAGGTATCATCATTTGAGAAGAATGTGGGGTAGATTTTGCTTGAAAGATGTCATTGTTAATTCTAAAGGGCATTGTTTTTTCAAAATCTAGAGATCTTAATGAGGCTCAGAGGGCGTATAAAGATGCGGTTGCTTTTGGGTTGGATAAGGATATTTTGTTGGGGAATGCGATGATTGATATGTTTGGGAAATGTAAGTGTGTTGATGGGGCGAAAAGGGCGTTTGAGGAATTGGAGTTTAGAGATGTGATTTCTTGGACGTCAATGTGTTCGTGTTATGTTAGTTGTGGGAAGGTGAGGCAGGGTTTGGAGATGTTTAGAAAGATGTGTTTGGATGGAGTGAGGCCTAATTCGGTTTCAGTTTCGTCGATTCTTCCTGCTTGTTCTGATTTGAAGTGTTTGAATTTGGGTCGAGAGATACATGGATTTGTGGTGAAAAATGGGTTGGGTGGGAATGTGTTTATTAGTAGTGCGCTTGTGGATATGTATGCTGGTTGTTTATGTCTTAGACAAGCTGAATTGGTGTTTAATCGAATGAGTAATAGAGATATTGTGTCATATAATGTGATGATATCGGCGTATTTTGAGAACGGAGAAGCTGTGAAAGCACTTGCTATATTCGAAAGGATGAAGAGTAGAGGCTTGAGATTAAACTATGCATCTTGGAATGTTGTTATATGTGGGTCTTTACAAGCTGGACGAACACAACAAGCTTTGGAGTTACTTGCTGAAATGCAAAAAGCGGGATTTAGCCCTAATCAGATTACATTGACAGCTGTCTTGACCGCCTGTACAAATTTAGAAAGCTTGCGGGGAGGTAAGGAGACACATGGTTATATCTACAGGCATTGTTTTTTGGATGATACGACAGCCTTAACTGCTCTTGTTTTCATGTATGCAAAATGTGGCAAACTTGAATTGTCTCGAAAGGCTTTTGAGATGATGGAAATCAGCAACCAAATATCAGTCAGACAAAGGCAGCAACCAAACTTGAATTGTCTCGAAAGGCTTTTGAGATGGTTTTGGGTCAAAGTCAGGCATAAGGGGAAAGTCTTAATGGACACAAGGTCAATGCAGTATCTACAAACTACATTCATCACTCCAAGTGTCTGAAGAAATGCAGCATGATATGAAGTAGCAGCAGAATTGATGTAGCCTACCAGCAGAATTGATGTAGCTTAGCAGCAGAAATGGTTATAGTTTAGCAGCAGAATTGTTATAGTGTAGCAGCAGAATTGAAGTATTGTAGTTAGCAGTAGTCTGTAACAGTCTTGTATAAATACTCTGTAATTGGTCATTTGACCATAAGTTTTTCAACTTCAATAATATCAATTTCACTTTTCTCTCAATCTCAATAAGTCTTTCTTTTTAAAGTAAGTTGAGAGAAACACACAGTTGAGGTGAAAGGTATATTGAATTGATTAAGAACAAATGAGGTGTTACAAGGTATTTATACTATACAAAGCACTGCTATACTACTTCTATGTTACTTGTTACATTACTGCTAATACATTGCTATATTTCTAGAAGCTGTTGCAACAGACTAATATGGACTGATGTAGTTTGAACTTGGTGCTTCTTTGAATTGTTGCAGCAGTAGTCTTCAAGGTGTGAACTTGATGGCTGGCTGTTGCATTATCTGTCTTGACACTTGCATGTATTTTGAGCTAATGGTGTTGTCTTCTGAGGCCTCTTGTACAACTGATTGTCCAATTATGCCATCAGCTTTATTCTCCATCCCTTTATCATTCATTTCCTCTCTCACTACAGCTACATCTTCCCACCTTCCCGCAGAAGCACATATATTAGATACAGCAACATAATCTTCGCTATTGTCATACGCTTCAAGAGTCATCTCTGGCTTTATCGAGATAAGAATCTTTGCCACTCTCTCACCCATCACAATATCATTATGCACCCTACAAGCATGTAACAAGCTCCGCCATAACACCTCATCGCCTTCAACTTTTTCACTGATGATAAACTCATATGCCTCATATAAGTGTCCCACTCGCCCAAGAAGGTCAACAATGCAACCATAATGATGTGACAAAGGTACAATACCAAACTTCATTGTCATATCATGAAACAAATAAAGACCCTCCTCAAGAAGCCCTGCTTGAGAACAAGCAAACAACAAGCTCGTAAATGTCACCGAATTAGGCACAATACCGGATTCTATCATGTCATTGAAAAACTTCAAAGCTTGTTTTCCTTTCCCATGAACAGCAAAGCCCGAAACCATAGCTGTCCAAGTCATAACATTCTTACATCCCATACTCATAAACACATCCAAAGCTGAATCCAAACACCCACACTTGGCGTACATATCAACAAGCCCAGTACCTAAATAAACATCACTCTCAACATCACAAACCGTCTTCACAATATACCCATGAACACCAACACCAGTCTCAAGACACCCAACTCTCGCAACAGCAGACAAAACACAAACCAAAGTGGTATCACTAACCTTCACCCCACAATCACCCACCAACATCTCCAAAAACAAAAACAACCCATCTCGCGCATACTCTTTCCTCGCACAATACCATAGTTCTTCCAATTTTGAACCCGGGTACGACCGTAAATCCCACCTTTGATATACCCTCATCATAATATGCATCTTTTCTTGTTACATCTTCCATATAAATCATTGAAAAGTCGACCCCTTTTTCCACTTGAAAGATCTCGACTGGTGGACTAAACGAACGAGCCAATTTATGAAGTAACCACATTGAGCTAGACATATTAACAAAATCCATTATATTATCATCACACCCCTCATTTCCATCCACGCCAAAATTTTCCGTATCAAAATCTTGAAACATACCTAAACAAACATACGACAAAAACGCATACCTATTATGCCCCTTTTTCACGTAAACAACATTCAGATGAACATAACTAGCCGCTAGTCCCAAATCAAACCCTGCCTTCTTCATCAACTGAATCAAAACCTGTTGAAATAATCATGTATATGATTGCACTCACCACATCAGAAACCTCAATAAGCATGTTAAGTGGAAATGAAATTATTAAGTGGGTATGATCTTGAGTGTCCAATTGAGGTATTTGGTGTCGAATTGAGGCAAGGGGTTTTATTTATATTTAGATTGTTTGGTGAAATGAGATGAGAAGTATCAAATGGAGAAAGAAATATATCAGAGAGAGGGAAAGAGATATATGAGAGAGAGGGAAAGAGTTGCTACAGTGTTCGGACGAAAATACCCTCACAATTAGCCAACTTAACGGTTTGACTAAACGGACGTTTGGTCAAGGGACCATATGTGTTAGTAGTTTCCGAGTTAGGGACTGTGAGTGCAAAAAAAAAAGTCAAGGGACCAAACGTGAAAGTCAACGCCAACCACAAGGACCATCCGTGTAATTTACTCTAAATCTATTAATTTATGTCTATAAACTAACAAATGTTTAATCTGATGTGCATGATATCACGTACTGTATAACCAAAGGAATTAAATCCTTTATTAGCTATGCACGTTCGTCGAAAAAGCAAATAATAATATTATGTAGTTTAATGGTCTTCGAATGATATAAAAAAAAAATGGCGATTGGCTTTTGCTTCCTGTGTCCCCAGTTAAATAATGGATGGATCTTTGAAAAAAATAATAAAACGGATGTGTTATATGATTTATTGAGAGGCGTGTAGAGTTGTATAGAAAAAAAAAGAATACCGTTATCTTGGCTAAACTTGTATAATGATACCATGAGACTTGGCAAGGCGTGTGGAGTATATCACAAAGAAAAGATGTGTGTTTTTGTTTCTAGGCGTTCGAATGGGAGGAAAATGGGAGAGGTACATATCGTTTAATAATAAACGAGTAGAGGGGAATCTCAATTAGGAATGTCGAAATTTTTGGGTGGTGATTGAGAGGTGATTGCCGAATATCATGGGTGATTAGTTAAGAGATGATTATCACAAATATGTTTCCATAATTCGAATTATAGAGTGTGTACAAATAATAATGCCAATTGGTCCTAACCCACCTATGAACGTGTGATGTTTTGCATGCTTAGGATATAGGTAGAGTCATCTTCTTATTAAGTAGTTTAGGGTTTTCCACGTCTTCAAAATTTAATTCATAACGTATCGTATTCGATATTAGGTTATATTTGTAATAAAGGTTCAAACGTTATTCGGATTTTCAGGTCGTTATAATAACAGATAAAACATAAGTAAATTAAAGAATGAAATTGTAATGATTCAAAGATAAAAACCATCAATAATCGATCTAGCCATGAATCAATCTTAGAATAAAATCAAACCAATAAAATTAATATCACAATATATAAAATGAATCTTTAATTTAGCTACAGAAAATCATATGATCATCATATATTATCATACAACATCTTCATTATGATTTTATAAATCAATCAAATGAACAATCAAACTCACTCAGAATTTGAAAATGCATCCACCACAGCTTGCATGAGTCTCACTCTCATTTGTAAACTCAATATATATTCAGCAGTCTCTCTAAACAATCCGTCCAAACCAACCGATGAGTCCCCGTTTGGGATCAGTTTCTTCAATGTTCGAACCTTTCTTTCTATGATCGTCGTGGTAGCCCGTCTTGAACTTCGACCTTCTTGACCCACTCTTCGTGCCCTACGTCTCTTTATCATCTTCAACGTATTATTCCTTGTGGGGATATGTCTTCTAGTCGTCGTTATCGTTGATTTTGAGTGATGCTTTTCGCGTTGCACGTTGTTCATCTTCTGCTTCCAACTCCCTAACCATGTTTTCTTGGCTTGAGCTTCCATAACTTTTTTCCATAATGAATTGTTGATGTATTTGCCTTTAACTTCCAATAAATCTTTAAGTGTTTGTTGCAAATCTTGATCACCCATGATTTGTTTCAAGAAATTAGTAACTTGACCCTCAAACAATGTATGATTCTCTAAAAGATGGATGAACTTTGATTAATGAACTAATAAAGTATGGATGGATGGAATATAGTGGTGGTATTGAGGGGTTTTTATATGTGTTTTGTGAGGTGGATTATTAAGCTATTTTATGGATAATGTTTTATTAAGACCGTGGAAATGATACGTGTACCTATGTAGAACCTAAGCATGTGATTTTTTATGTTTTTCTTATGTGTATAATTGGTCTATATCATTAATTTGGAGCCTTTTTTCCTCATCAAACTATATAGATAATCATTATTGAAACATCCAAAAACATCTTAATATAACTTTTCTTTGTAATTTAATTTATCAACAACTTGGAATTTTGTAACATCTTCAATCATAAACGTTTCTTATCCTTGCAAAACTAGTTAGGATTGGTTTGATCTCACACACTTCAAACAACAATTTTCTAAGAAGCAAAATCAAATGGAAACCAAAATACAACATAAAATTTATCTTTACCGTACACACGAAAAATGAGAGAAGCAAGCAGTTTATGATGTTCAACCGATCTCAAATCGAGCAACATCTAGCTTATAATGATCAATATTAAAAAGTCACACTTAATACATGATCAACAACAACAGTATTCAATCTTTCCAGAATTCCAGAGTAGGGTATATTTAGGTATATATGCCGTAAACAGTCACATCTATACGGTTTACTCGCTTGAAGGTATTAAACTGCTTTTAGAAAAACATCCGAAAAAATATGTTTAGTTGTATATGTGAGCAAAAGTCACACTCAGTGAGTCTTAAAAATCCAAAACTACGACTTTAAAATTCACCAAAAGATATTGATATTAATAATTAACACCAACTTAACAAGCATAGCTTGATTTGGTACAGTTAATTAACCTAAAAGCTTATGTGTGAATATAATTGTAACGGAGACGATATATGGTTGTATTGGGAAGCATGTTCTGAAGAGGAGAATAATGCACATGTAAATCAAATGATTGTATAATTTTTTCTTTGTTTAATAAATAAAACATATCCCAAAAAGAAACTTATGTTTCATTCCCATAAAAAACACTCTGGATTATTCTTCCCTCCTTCCTAAATTCAATGCACATAATATAATCTCGAAATTGGTTATATATGTGACTTTTTCATCCCAAAATCCAGCTCGATTCATGATCATATGCACAGTACGGTAGTTAGCTCCCATGTTCCCAAACACGAAGCTTGACCTTTTCATATATAATAATCTAGTGTGTAGGTTGAATGTCCTAACATGTTCGGTTTATGTCTGGTATGGGAATTAACCTTTTTTTCTGGTTAATCTCATGCCACGGCTACTTCCATGTTAGTGACATGCATGCTAGCTAGCTACCTCCAATCAACATGCATGCATCATATCTACCTTCGAATCAAATATCTGTTAAGCATGTTCAAACATTATGTGACTCTGTACGTATATATCCTCTTTGTTCTATCATGAATTCTTGAGTATTTGAACTCACAACTTATAATTGTTCGACCCAAAGGATTTTGACCCGGTACGGTGAAGTAACTTACGTATCCTTTTGGTATAGTATTATCATGAATTCTTAAGTATTTAGACCCGTAATACTAAAATCTAGTCAATGTATTTGGACCGACTAGGCACTTAATTAGCAGAAGTGAAGAAATATGTTAAGTAATGATGAGATAAGCGTATGTAGTAAGTTGAAGGACCTTAGACTTGAATTCGTACATGACAAAGATGGACATGCATGTTGCAATACATAATTTTCTTGCCAAGGAAAATATTTACAACTTTAGTTAGCGAAAGCTAAAAAAGATAAAATGTCATATTAGTAACTCTTGATAAACACAAAAAGGAAAACATTCTATATATATATATTAGCTAGGGTTTCATGTGTAGACTTGAAACATATGTGATAATATTTCGATTGAATCTCGTAACTCGTTATATTCTTGTGTTTGTTTGTTTCTATATTTCATGTTGTGCAACGCCCATGATTTTGAGAGTATTATATGATTGATGGGCTCTATGCTCAATTATGTTGAGAACAAAAGTATAGTTTATTATGATGATGTGGCATAGATGAGCTAAATTGATTATGCATCAAGTAATATTTAACTTGAATCATACTCATTGGTTTCTATTGGATCGATCATATATATGATGTAACAAAACTACACGTAGTGTTCGAACCACCATCAAGAACATGGGTGCATGTAGGCTTTAGCTGTCAAAGTGCTTCATACGTGATTACGGTTTGACATGGGCCCAATCAATATAAATGCTCTCTAAACAATAAGAAAAATTTAACTTTTATCATTCTATAACAGAATAAAACTCATTTGGATAGTGAGTTGTTTTTATAATAAGTCAAGTTAAGAATCATATTCGAACTGCTCGTTACAAATAATCATACTTAGAGGCATTTTATCTTTTGGGTAAAGGGTTTATACCCGGTGAAACTTAGAGGCATTTTAACATGAACTACTCGTTGCTTTGTAAATTGGTTTTCTAATCGACCTAGCCAAGTTCCCGGTTTCATTGGTAGAACTTACGCCTTTCAAACCAATTGATTGTGATTTGTGACTTTCAAATTCCAAACTCTTAGTCGGCATGAGTTGTCTTTACTTTTTAAAGAACGTGAATATTTCTACTCATTTCGATTTTAAATACATACAAATATATATGGTCCATTTATGTTTCTTGACACCAAAAAAGACAATAGGGTAACAAGCCAACGAGGCTAGTTGTAGGGTTAGGTTTGTGAATGATGCTTCATTCATTTACATTTATTCGGTTATATATATGAACTACAATAATTGAGAATAGTAGAAATTAGTTGGTATAAAAGTTAAGAAATGTGCTAGATGGGCTATCATAACGTGGCGGTTAAAGATACAAACTCTAGCTTGGTTGTCATATATGTCTTGTGTGCCTCATGGCCCATGTAACTAACTTCCCTGTCAAGTCTTAAACTTTTTGTTATGAAAATAAAATTCATAACTTTGATGAGTATTATACTGTTTTAGACTTTTGGTTCTTAAAATATTCGAATATTTACCAACTGTATTGTCACTCTTAATGTTCACTACAGGCTTAAAACTCATATCTTGCTAAGACAATATCACTATTGCCTTCTCATGATTCTTGCCAAATTTAATGTAGGTTACATTTGTAGTTGATGGATCAATTCATACTTGAAGTCGACGAGCATTCCTTTAAGAGGACAATGTTTTGATGATAAATAACCAAATCACATGTAGTATTAGGGTATGAAACTCGATAAGTATCCATGTTTTGTCGTTCGATACGTCTGGTTATAAGTTGTCATGTCAACATATATACGTTTACCCACCCTTTTTATTTTATTAGTCTATATAAAGAAAGGTTCTTCCAGCTATGAATCAATAAGAATCATACATTATCCATCTCCTTGTAATCACCATGTGCAAATATAGAAACTTGAATGACATCTGGAATCAATCCATACACTAACATACCAAATTTAAAGTTTTGGTGCCAAAAAACATACTCAATTGAACACACTAACCCTTACCAAACATTAGGTTGCATGCAGTAATGTTGGTCAATCCCTCTCATTTTCTCTGCCACGTCAGCTTTCTCTCTCCAGCGACCTTCAGGCGATTGGGTGCCCCAGTAAGGCGACCTTCATCCAACTTTTTTTTTTTTTTTTTTTTTTTTTTTTTTTTTTTTTACACAAACTTAAATTTCATTAATAATTAAATTCTAATTATTAATAATTTCATAATATCAAACTAATAATTTCAATCGGATATGCGAACTAATATCAAACGTCTACCTCAAAAAAGAAAGAAAACAAAAGAAATAAAGTAGCAAACATGTCGATCGGATATGCGAACTAGATCCTTTTTTTTTTTTTTTTTCAATCGATCGATTTCATAAATTTGCCACAATAAGACGATTCAATCGATCAATTGGGATTGATCGAATGAATCCTTCTACTGCATGCAGCCTTACATAATTACAACAACTTGGCTATATTATCATTTCATTTAACATGAACTTGAAAATATGAGTTTTTCAAGGCAATGAAGCATGAAAATGTTCATTTCATCTCATTTGAATAATCAATTATGAATAATCATGTTTGAATGATAATTTCTAAGAAAATGAACATACTACTAACACTTGATTGAAATTAGTTGATACAATTTATAGTTCTTCTCGTTACAAAATAATTATTCACTTTCAAAATGCACAAAGTTTAAGAAATAACCAATAACTGCATTATAATCAATCAAATATCATCTAAACTTACTAAGTTCTCTTTTAATTTGTTGAAATAGAAATTTGTCATTTATTTTGATACAATTCAAAATAGAATTATAAACAGTTATTTTGAGACGGATGGATACAATATATTGTAAGCATCGATCTATCTCTTAATTAAAACAAATTATTCGTACATATGAACTAAGTTGCTGTATTTTTCTCCTTATAACTTTCGGATTCGACATAAATTGATGTATTCCATACATTCAATTGTTTCATTCTGACATAGACTCGAAGCACTAATGAGAAACAGTAATAACACACTTCATCAACTATAGCTATGTTGCGATGAATTTTAAGACCACGTAATGAATAATGATGTTTGGCCCACTAATTAACTGGTTTTGGTGTGATTAGAGGTTGAATAATGATGTTTGGCCCACTAAATTGGTGTTATTAGACGGATGGTTGAGGACTTGAGGCTCTATGTCGATAGCATTATTTGCTTTACAAAAACATTGAGTAAGATTACATTTATTGTTAAGAAAATTTTCTAGAAAAGGTTACTAGATGGATGTATTAACTACAACTGTTTCCATGGTCGATCCGGAATGTATCATAAAAAGTGGATGTTTTGAACGAGTGTTGAACGAGGAATGAACAAAATACGAACAATTAACATAGTATGGTCATAGCGTAAATAGAGATATTATTGACTGTGTTTTTATGTGATCACATAATGAGATTTCATGTCTATTGATAATGAAACATGACTTAGAGAATAAGCTAATATAACCTTAAAGGTAATGGACCTAAGCCTTTAGCCTTTAGGCTTGGGCCTTAACCTAACATCTTACACATAGATCTAGGTTGTAACTTGTAACTTGATCATGAGCGAATTTGTTGATGTGTTAACTAATTTAACTATTGAGAACTTTGAGTGAGTATACATAAATGTTTAAAACTTTTAGGTTAAATGAGTAAACTAATAAAATAAGGATTATATAGGTAATCATACATCACTAAATAGCAGCACCTCCTGGACTATTGGCTTTTTTATGCAAAACGTAAAATGATGTTTTTGTTTTATAATTACGAAAACGGGTAGACCATTTGGGCTGTCGAATATATAAATGGTGTCTTTGTAACATCCACATACTTGTATTCTCTTTTCTTGTGGGAACTTATAGAGCCACATGAACAAATGTGTAGTCTCTCTTTAAAGCACATGTGATTTTATAACATTTATATACTTGGTTTTGTATATCAACAAACATATACGTTTTGGTCCTCTTTAATACGTTTTGTCATTTGTCGTTGTTTTGCCACATAAAAGTGAATACAAATATGACTTAGAACGAATGTAGCATTACTTATCTACATTGCTATATATGTGCTTTTTATGGTGCAGGTTGCTTTATTACATTATGTTTAATGTTGGTTTATTGCATAAAGGAGTAAAGTAGGTAGGGTGTCACGTTGGTGCTTCGCACCTTCAACCATCTCAAGTTTTCTCTATATTCATCGAATACAAAATATACCATTACCAGAACCATCTTAATAATAAATTCCGGTTTGGCCCCTAATTATTCAATATGGTTTACGTATACACGTTAAATTTGAACTCATTACAGATTGATTTGTTCAATTATAAGCGTTAGCATACGATTTACATATTAATAAAGCGTTCATCAATGTTAAAGACAATAATGTCCTTTATATGGGTATACAGTTTTAATAAAAATGCATCTTAACAAAAGGGTTGATTGGGTCGTTAGCAGGCGATGTTCTTTTAGGCTGCGTGTACTGATCATCATCTTACCAACTTCACTTTAACGTCACATTAGCTTTTTAGAACATCACCTAACTCCACCAACTAACAGCCGTAATGGTGATCATCTAACCAAACACATAAAAAATACTCCACTTTACAAACATACCCCACACTATACCCCACACACAATCACAATAAAAGAAGGTGTCCTTCGTTAGGTGGTCTGCACCACTGAACCATAAAAAAAACCTTACCTTGGTGTGCGATGGTGTTTGGCCGTCATGGGGTTTGTGCACAATGGAATTGCTCCACCGGGTGGTGAATAACTACCAAATGCCCGATCTTATATGGATATATTGTTCATCTAATGTTATACAAGGTAGGTTGTTTGAGTGTATAATTCATGCGCTCACAAATCACAACAATCATAAATCTAAAGATTTACAATATACACCGGCAGTTTTTGGAGTATTTGTCGTAGTGCATATAACCATTGTCAACTAGCGCTGGCACGTTGACTTTTATTCTCAATTATTAGCCGACCACTATTACCCTTTTACGATTTTATCATCATCACTAATCATTTTGTCTGCTGAATTATAACTTCTAAACACATGTACCGTCAAATGCCTATTAGAAAGCGGTACATACCTTTTAGAAAGAAAAAAAAAAATAAATAAAAAAAAATAAGAGATCGGCAACATTATATCCATACCCAACATCGGCTACCCACTAGGTGTATTCGACCATTGAGGTTGTCAAGCCTCTCCGTCCAAGGTCCTCGCATGGCATTGCGTATGCCATTAATTATTTTTCAACCAATAAAAGCTAAATGTCGAATTAAGGGTAATAAATACGCTAAAGTTAGAATTCCTTTTTAATACATTTGGCCGTACTTTAAAACCCATTAATGTTAAACTTATCACATACATAAATCATATATTTAACGTTATGGTAAAAATAGAAAGAAAGCAAAAGATAGCCGCATTTCAAATATCCTGACATGAAATTGAACGTAAAACCCTAATCATACAACACAAAATTGTTCAACTCAACTTGCCTTAAATCTCTACCATTATTCGAATGCAAAGTCACGTCAATCAACTGACTTCTTCTTTAAAATAAAATCACGTAAAAAAAATGCTCTCACTCCTACCGGCGCAAAACCGTTATTCCTCATCCTTCGCCCAAAACGCATGATAACTACCATAAATCCACTTCAACTATAGATAGGTTAATCTCACATAAATAATAATACACAATGATCGAGATATTATTATGTGACACTTTCTTACATTCTTTCCAACTATCATATGAAAAGAATTGGGCCTATTTTGGTAAGAAAAACTATGGTCCGTACGGATGGCGTTAATTCATCAATATATATACTTTTTCCACACAACTTAAAAAAACATAACCTACAGACAATATTAACAAGATCTTCTTTTTTTTAACCACCTTTCGATGAATTTAAGAAAATCCATCTTTCGCGTTTGTGCGTGAATCCAACGAAACTCAATTTGTGTTCTGACAAGATATGTTCGTTAGATTCACGCACAAACTCGTGAGATGTCTTTTCAGCTGTGCAAATACGAATAGCTACCGTTAGCAAAACCTTTTTTTCTTACGGTTTTTTTCTACTGTTTTTATTTTGTGCAGGCTTATGACTTATGAGTGAATTAAATTTAACGGGTGTTGGAGATTAATTGTTTCATAATTGTTGTTATAAATATCAACTGTTTATATTTTATGTTAACATAAATGTAGCAAGCGGAGAAGCAGCTAGATTTAATAGTTGTGATTTTTTTTATTTTTTTTTGTGTTTATATTTTTACATATTCTGATTGATTTTATGTAAATCAAAACAAACCTTAAACTGCAGATGTATAATGAGCAGTGGTTGGTAATTGGTTAACAGGCTTAACCCTATTTTTGGCACGGTGACTTTTTTAACTTATTTTATTGAAATAAAAAAAAAATTGATATTTTGGCACTTTGATGAAAAACAATAAATAAAAAGTAATGAATTAACTAACACAATAATGTGATGTGTAATCGTGTATTACAGATTTACAGTAATAAATATGATCAATTAATGTGTTTTATGCATTAAATATACAAATTTGGTTAACAATATTAACCATGCAACATTTGAAACCGAGATAAGACAATTTGAGAACGATGTTATGTAGTCATTACTAATGATGTAGGATCGCTAAAAGCCACATGAACCTAGAACCACCACCACCCCACCACCGCCATTTCTACCACCAAACCTGAGCCCCATCCGTGAACGCGGGTTTGACTTGGTCTTATGAAACCTTTGCGTTAGTATCTTCGAAGAGCATACCCTAAAGGGTGTTGGGCTTCGATTGACAACTTCCCAAAGTGGTAATCAATGCTAGTGCTCGTGAGTGATTTTACGCCAAAGTAGATTTTTGGAGGTTTGCCACGTGTGTCGGAATGTAGTATCCGAAGTGAGTATGAAGGGAGACCTTCAAACTGAACGGAGGGTATATCATCAAGCCCATCGGTTGAAATTGATGCGTAAACTTTGAATTCAACTTAAAATTCAACAAATCCTTCCTTATGAAAAAATCAAATAAGGATTAATCATTAAGTAATATAAACATTGAAGGTCATATATTTTGTATGTGTATCAAGCCTATGGACTTCATTTAAGCAAATTAGTAGTCATTGGACAAGTTACTTACTTTCTTTTGCAAGGCTATGGCCTTTATGCATGTTAAAATAATATCCCTTGTTTAGGATTTTAACTATCGTAGGTGGGGAGTGGTTTCCCTCACCTTTTATGTGTTCCGGTAGGCCATTTTCGACCTTTAAGTAAGCAAGAATGAAGGTTCTTGTGTTAACAGTAATTTAACCCCAAGGGTGGTGTGTATCCTTTAAGACAATTTCGTGCATGCTTCTGGGCTTCGGCCCGTCTTTGAACAATTTATTTTATATCTTTTGGCCTTGGCCATATGCTACAATGTTAGTATTATCTACTTTATATCTACTAATGCAGGTTAAGGGACGATGCCCCGCTTTTGTTATCATGTTTTCCTTCTCTTACGTCATTTACTAACGCGTTTAAAATTTTACAACCTAAGACTATAGTAGATAGATAGCCTTATTGTGTGTAAATTCTACACCAAGAATATTGCAATCAATTATTTTGACTACTGACATAGGGTTGTGTTAGTGCAAATATTACGATATGAGTAAACTGCAAAATACATCCCTGTGGTTTACACCTTTTGGCACTTTACATCCCTGTCAGAAACTATTGGCAATATACATCCCCCGTTAGGCAAACGTTTGCCACATTACATCCCTGAGTTGGATGGGCGTTATGTTTCTCCGTTAAAGTGTTTGCATCGTTAGTCCTTCTGTTAAAATGTTTGCACCGTTAGTCCTATGGGTTAAGTCTATTTGCACCGTTAGTCCTTTGTTACGTTTTCGTCTAGTTTTTTACGTTTTCGTCCGATTTTTTACGTTTTCGTCCAATTTTTTACGTTTTCGTCTGTTTTATTACGTTTTCGCCCGATTTTTTACGTTTTCGTCCGATTTTTTACTTTTTCGTCTGTTTTTTTTACGTTTTCGTCCGATTTTTTACGTTTTAGTCCGATTTTTTTCGTTTTCGTCCGATTTTTTACCTTTTCGTCTGTTTTTTTTTACGTTTTCATCCATTTTTTTACGTTTTCGTCCGATTTTTTACATTTTCGTCTGTTTTTTTAAGTTTTCATCCATATTTTTACGTTTTCGTCTGTTTTTTTAAGTTTTCGTCTGTTTTTTTACGTTTTCGTCCGATTTTTTACGATTTCGTCTAATTTTTTAAGTTTTTGTCCGATTATTTTTGTTTTCGTCTGATTTTTTTCGTTTTCGTCCGATTTTTTTACGTTTTCGTCTGTTTTTTACGTTTTCGTCTGATTTTTTACATTTTCGTCTGTTTTTTTATGTTTTGATCCATTTTTTTTACGTTTTCGTACCTTTTTTTACGTTTTCGTCAAGTTTTTTACGTTTTCGTCCGGTTTTTTACGTTTTCGTCCATTTTTTAACTTTTCGTCTATTTTTTACGTTTTCGTCCGATTTTTTTACGTTTTCGTCCAATTTTTTACATTTTCGTCTGTTTTTTTATGTTTTCGTCTGTTTTTTTAAGTTTTCATCCATTTTTTACGTTTTCGTCTGTTTTTTTAAGTTTTCATCCATTTTTTACGTTTTCGTCTGTTTTTTAACGTTTTCGTCCATTTTTTTACGTTTTGTTCTTTTTTTTACGTTTTCGTCCGATTTTTTTCGTAAAAAAATAGACGAAAACGTAAAAACAGATGAAAACAAAAAAATCAGACGAAAACGTAAAAAAAAAATAAAGCGTAAAAAAATGGACGAAAACGTTAAAAACAGACGAAAACGTAAAAAATGGATGAAAACTTAAAAAAACAGACGAAAACGTAAAAAATGATGAAAACTTAAAAAAACAGACGAAAACATAAAAAAAAGACGAAAATGTAAAAAATTGGACGAAAACGTAAAAAAAAATCGGACGAAAACGTAAAAAAACAAACGAAAACGTAAAAAAATGGACTAAAACGAAAAAAATCGGACGAAAACGTAAAAAATCGGATGAAAAACGTAAAAAAAATGGACAAAAACGTAAAAAAATGGATGAAAACGTAAAAAAACAGACGAAAATGTAAAAAATTAGACAAAACGTAAAAAAAAGACGAAAACGAAAAAAATCGGACAAAAACTTTAAAAAATAAACGAAATCGTAAAAAATTGGACGAAAACGTAAAAAAACAGGCGAAAACGTAAAAAAACAGACGAAAACGTAAAAATATGGATGAAAACGTAAAAAAACAGACGAAAACGTAAAAAAAATGGATGAAAACGTAAAAAAAACAGACGAAAAGGTTAAAAAATCGGACGAAAACGAAAAAAATCGGACTAAAACGTAAAAAATCGGACGAAAACGTAAAAAAACAGACGAAAACGTAAAAATATGGATGAAAACGTAAAAAAACAGACGAAAACGTAAAAAAATGGATGAAAACGTAAAAAAACAGACGAAAAGGTAAAAAATCGGACGAAAACGTAAAAAATCAGACTGAAAACGTAAAAAAACAGACGAAAACGTAAAAAAATCGACGAAAACGTAAAAAAAAGAGAAAACGTAAAAAAATCGAGACGAAAACGAAAAAAAATCGGACGAAAACGTAAAAAAACACAAAACGGACGAAAACGTAAAAACAAAAACTATGGACGAAAACGTATACGACGTAGGACTAACGGTGCAAATAGACTTAACCCATAGGACTAACGGTGCAAACATTTTAACAGAAGGACTAACGATGCAAACACTTAACGGAGAAAGATAACGCCCATCCAACTCAGGGATGTAATGTGGCAAACGTTTGCCTAACGGGGGATGTATATTGCCAATAGTTTCTGACAGGGATGTAAAGTGCCAAAAGGTGTAAACCACAGGGATGTATTTTGCAGTTTACTCTTACGATATTTAATCAATACAGTCTTGTTTGTTTTGATTGATGACAAACATGTAACTTGATACATAACGTATGTGGAAAACTAGAAGGGGGGTTGAATAGTTTTACGTCTTTTTAATTTTATTATGAAAACTTTGTTTCCTTTTAAAACCTTAGATTTGAGTTTATATGAAAAATGATACTTGACCAACATTATTAATTATATGTGTATCCTTTTAGATTTGTTATAAAAGTTTTCTTTTTATGAATGGAGTTTTAAATTGATCTTTATGTGAAATCAACTTCTAATTAATACCAACAGTTATATATGCCTACATGTATGAAAGTAATGACGATATAAAGAAATAAGTAAGAGATGGAAAGATCAAACCGAGACACGAGGGATTTATAGTGGTTCGGCTACAAGGACACCTTCCTTGCCCTACTCCACTCCCCGAGCACATCTTGCTCGAGAGTTTTCTTCACTACTTCAACAAGCTCCCTTATGGCGGAGAAAACCTTACACAACTTTGGCTTACACTGGTTTAACGACACAAAGCTAAATGTCGAGTTCTAATAGTAGCTAGAACCAATCTCACACTTCAATCACAACTAGTTCACGACTTATTCACGACTTCAACACAACGGCTTCACGACTTCTACACGACGACTTCACAACTTCTAAGCTACGGCTTCACGACTTCTACACAACTACTTCACAACTTCTAAGCTATGGCTTCACGACTTCTACATGACGACTTCACAACTTCTAAGCTACGGCTTCACGACTTCTACATGACGACTTCACAACTTCTAAGCTATGGCTTCATGACTTCTACACCACGACTTCACAACTTCTAAGCTATGGCTTCACGACTTCTACATGACGACTTCACAACTTCTAAGCAACGGCTTCATGACATCTACACCACGGCTTCACAACTTCTACACCACGGCTTTACAACTTCTACATCACGGCTTTACAACTTCTACATGACTTGTTTACACCACAACTACTTATACACCTTCTTCACTACTCACACACTATACATATCTAGTTACTTATGTTTACACCTTATACACACACTTTACACAAATGAATGAATGATTTACAATTATGATACACCAACAACTTGGATGGAAGAGATACACCAAGTTGTAATACTTCTTGTCTTGAAGGATAAAAGTATTCTTCTCTTGCACTTGAGAGGTTGAAGCTTTGGATCACTTGAAACAAAAGCTTATAATTATATGATCAAAGGGTTTTTGAAAATATGAAATGAGATCTAAACCAGAAAGTTTTTAGTGCAAAAGGTGAGTAAAAATCCAGGGGAAGGCTGGTATTTATAGGCAGAAAAACTGGACAGCTGGAAGCTAGTGGAGCGTGGCCGGCCCCCTTAAATAGGGGGGCGGTCCCCTTAATTTTAAGGGGGCTGCCTAGCAAAATTAAGGGGGCCGCCCAAGCCAACCGTTGCCCAATTTTGTCTTTTTGTGGGGAAGGTTTTTCTGGAACATTTTTACTGATTTTGGTTAAAAATTTGAATTCATAAATTTATAATGAATTAAACCTTTTTATTTATTACCAAAAATGTTTTTCTAAAAGATATAAAATATTTTTGACATTTTATAAAAAATCTAGTTATTAAGAAAATGTTCCTTTGATCATATAATGCATTAAGCATTAGTTCATTCATACCTTAAGTGATTTTAGTTGTAGAAGTGAATATTTACAACTAAGTACTTGTTTATTTTATAAGTTTATGTTTTAATGAGTTTACATTTTTTGATCATCAAAACATAGAGATATGAATAAATATTGATAATGTTTTTAGGCATTATTTATGTCAACAATCTCCCCCTTTTTGATGATTACAAAACTAAAACTCATTAAATCCAAAAAGTTATTTTTGGACAAGTATTTAGTGAGTTTATATTCACTTCTCCTCCTTTTTGTAGAATCAAAAAGGTTATGCCGACAAGTTTTTGAGATAAAATTTGTCGGGACGAGAACTCCCCCTTGATGTGTGCTCCCCCTCGTTTGAGGGCACCAAGGAATCGATATATGGAATACTTGCAAGAAAAATATTAGAAGCACAAGCATATATATAGCAAAAATAAGCATGCATATAAAGACATTCATTAAAAATGTTGTGTATAAATACACAACCATCCAAGATTATATTCAATCCTACATTAGCTAGTAAGTAATGCAATCTACATAATCATTCTAGGAGTACATGATCTTCCATGGGGCTTGCACACAAAATGGTTTGAAAAATTATTTTTGATTAAGCATTGCATATGCTTAATTTGGTGAGAATGGAGGTGGTGGTGGTGTAGTGGGTGAAAATGGTAGAGGTTGTGGTGGAGGTTGGTTGTTAAGCATGTGTTCAAGGGATGAAAACATGTAGTGTATCTCATCTCTAAGACCAAAGATGATGGTTCGGTTGTGGATGCAACAAAGGCAATTGTCTCCATGGGCTTCAAGTAAAGCCCAAGGGATGGGAAAGCATGGTGGTGGTATTGGTGATGATGAGAAATGAGCATCAAGAGGTGTTATTGGTGATATGGAAATGACAAGTTGGGTGAATGGAGGTTCTTGAGTAGGAGGTGGAGTTGATGCTCTTGATGGTGGTGATGATAGGTGTGAGTTGATGTAGTTATTGATGGATGAAGTGGAAGGTATGGATGAAGATGATGTCACTAGTACAAAAATGAGATTTAGTCACACATGCTGTTTTTCGAACAGCCACACAGTCGCCTTTTTATGTGACTAAATGTACCAGAATAAAATAAACAGCCACACTTGATCCGACTTGTGTGACCATTTCGGAATTACATCCGAGGCTATAGCCACACATTTGAATATTTTCGTGACTATACGTATCTGGTAAAAAAAATTTTGATTTTTTAGTCACTTATAATTTGGGACGTGTGACGGATACAAATAAGGTTGAAACATTAGTCACACTATATATATACATATGTGACAAATATATGTCACGCAATTGAAAAGTGTGACCAAAATCCATATATGGTCACACGAAGTAATTGTGTATGTGGCTAAATCATATGCTCAAGTTTGTCACACATTATTTAAGCGTGACTGCTAGTTTTTGTTGAAAATTTAGCCACATATGAATTTGAAATGTGTGACAACTGAAAAGTAAGTTTGAAGCATAGTCACGATATGCATTTAAAAGTGACAAATATATGTCACACACTTGAGATGTGTGACCAAATGTCATATATGGTCACACTAAACCATAGGCATACATGATTAAGTGTGACCAAAATTCGATACAAATAGTCACGTAAGTTAATATGTGTGTCTAAAGTTAAGTGTGTGTTTGCCTGCCAATTCCTAATGTGTATGGTCACATTTAATTGTAGCACAATCATGTGACTATAGGCTATACAATAGTAACACCATACCACAAATGTGCATCTAAATTATGTTTATGGCCACATTATAAGGGTATTATATGTGACCAATACATTGAAAATAGTCCACACTGAAATATTCATGTGACTAATATGTATAGCAAAATGTGAACTCAGTTATCATTAACCTTGATATTAGTCACATTGAGTGTTTGTGTGACTAAATTCAAGATGTTACATATGGTCACATGAAGTATTTATTTAGGTGTCTAAATCATAGAGTCATATTTTGAGTTCAGACTGTTAGTCATGACTCTTCATTTAATTTGCCCCATTACAATGCTGGGATTTTATAGTCTATCTAGTTTAATGCAGTAGTATGTAAGTATGTTACTTGCCCCTAGCTGGAACCAGATTACTTGACTTTCTAAAGTCAATTTTCAACTTTATAATGAAGTAACATGTTACTAAAGTGCCTGCAAGTGCATATACATGATAAATGGAAACTGCAAATACAATAAAGCTTGACTGCAAGTGGACATATACATGATAAATGTCAGACTATACATTCTAGCAGTAATAACTATACATTCTAGCAGTAATAACTATACATACTAGCAGTAATAACTATACATGTTTAAGTCAAACTATAC
The DNA here is from genome assembly GCA_021014915.2 of Artemisia tridentata subsp. tridentata. Taxonomy (NCBI): domain Eukaryota; kingdom Viridiplantae; phylum Streptophyta; class Magnoliopsida; order Asterales; family Asteraceae; genus Artemisia; species Artemisia tridentata. The sequence goes on along the minus strand of CP139502.1, from coordinate 60,026,208 downwards.
ATTGTAGCAGTAATAACTATACATTCTATTTCTTGTCCTTGGGTCCTAGATATACTCTTCCATCTTCCTGAGCAGTTCATATGCCATGTTATCATAATTAAGCTGAAGCTTGAGTATTTTCTTTCCACGCAACATCTGATGTAGAATGTCTTTGTGAAACTTTAAAGGGTAATCCTTTTCTACAAGCATGTAGATCACCAACTCATTCACAGTTAAAGCATGTACTCCACATCGTTGAAAAATTTTCCATTCTTTAACAGTATTGTGCGTTAGTCTTCTCCAACATTCATCTTCATGATTTGGTTCAAACATTACCTTTAAATAATTCCAGACTTCTCTATCATAATTAGCTTGTTCTGGTGTCTTACTACCAAATGTTTGTTTGAGTAATTTCCATAGAGCTATCATATCTTGTCTATCAAAATCATGAACCATGTGAAGAAAGCTTACATACCTTCTAGAAGAACCATCATGCCTCTTAATATCGTAATAAACTGTTTCCCCAAAAGATCCAGACTTATAATCAACAATGGGATGTTTGACAGTTAAAGGTTGTGCATCCATGGCTTCTCCTACAGAGTCAACTGCAAGTTCAGTGTGAGCTTGCATTTGTTCTTCAGCAACAGCTTGCTCAGTTTGTTCTTGTTTTCTCTTTTTACTGCTTTCTATTTCCAACTGTTCACCTGCTCTCTTTGAACTGTCATTCAAGAAGAGATCATTGTTTCTCTTGGCAATTGCATATAATTCTTCAATTCTTTTATCATCCAAGAATTTCAAATCCTTTAGTTTCCATCTGTCCACATTCTTCAAATACCTGCACATGAGTAGATGTTTATGATATGATGTACATATTGGGTATTGTTGATATTAATATAAATACCTTTGCAAAAAAAAAAAAAAAAAAAAAAAAAAAAAAAAAAAAAAAAAAAACTACCTGCACGTGAGATCTCTTCTTTGTTTTTGAGTGGGTGGCTTGTTCTTCTTAGCTGCATATCTTTGTTCTGCATACAACTTCTTTTTTGCATCAAAAAATTCTTTCAGCATCCTGGCTTTTTCATCTACTGAGTACTTATCTTGCTCTTGTTTATGTAGTTTCTTAGCAAGCTCAGAATCAGCTGCAACCTGAGCCCTTTGCTCATCCCATGAAGCTATTAACTCTGCATCTTTTTCTTCTTGTATTCTCCTTTGTTCCAAAATCGTCTGATGTTCTGCATCATACTTTTGTGAGAATTTCATAGCAATTTTAGCATCAACTTTTAATTGCTCTTCTTTTGATAATGGTTTCTCCACAGGCTCTTCAGTAAGAATCCCTTTACCTTTGCCTTGTACCTGTGGAGTTGATTGTTTAGTCTTTTGGAGAGGATGATGGCTCTTGTATCACAACACCTTTGGTTACTGGTTTTGCTGTCTTCAGCTCAGCAAGTACACTAACAGCATTTGCAAAAACCTCTGGTGTAGCAGTACTAGCTTTTGTAGTACCAACTGTAATTGGCTCAGTAGCACTATCAGCATTTGTAACCTTGCCCAGACGATGATCAATCACCACTTGATTCCCTTGGTTATCCTCCCCTGAAACTTTGCCTTCATTCCCTCCCTGTTTGGGAGCATCCTTAGAAGCTTCAGAAGATTTAACCTTTTGTTTGGGAATTCTTGATCCTTTGACTCCTTCTAAATACCTAACCCTTCTCCTCAAAGCCTTTATCTCCCACACCTTGAGCTTTGATGACTCCATCTTGGGAAGAAGCTATTGCTCGCAGATCACCAATTTGTGCAGACAGCTTGGCACAGGTATCCTTCAATTCATTCAAAAGTTGCATACTATCCTCACCACTTCGGCTTGTGTTACCTAGCCCGAGAGGTGGATCACTGGAAAAGTTAAGTTCAGTCTCACCCCTAGGATGAACATCCGAACCCCCCATTGTTTCCATGTGACTGGGACCTTCACCTGAATCAGTTCCAGAGGAACTTTCTTCATTAGAAGTTGTCTTGGTTCGGGTCTTAATGATGTTACCACTGTCCTGTGCTGCTGCTAAGCTAGACACAGTAGTGGCAGCCCTTGCCAACATGTCACACACTCCCCCCCCCCCAGTGACATCCTCATCTGCAACAGTTGGTATAGAACCACTAGCCTGAGGTAGCTCAGTGTTCTTGGTGTTAGTCCTACGTTTATAGGTCTTTTGTTGTTGTTCTGTGGGTGTGTGATGGGTACCAGCTGGGATTGCTGAACCTTCACCCATTTGGGTTTGGGCTAGTGCCAACATTGTTGGAAACAAAGGTGTCACTCTCCCTGAAAAATCTTTTCCAACCCTACTCATATTAGCAAAAACCTTTTTGGTATGGCAGGGAGTGGGATAAACATTTTTGTGACTTTTCTTTTTTTTAAATTGGTTGTCCAAAAAGAGTTGCAAAAACCTTGGATATAGAAAATATTTAGCCAAAGAACCATCCAAGTTCTTAACCATATTATCAAAAATTAATTTTGAGAAATTAAATCTTTGAGTATTTTCAGCCAAACAAATTATAGCAGAAGCTAAATTACTGCTAAATTCATTCCATGCAGTGGTCTTTGGACTTAGACACACTAAGACAGTATGAATTAAGAATTTCCACTGAGGAGAAAAATTACCTTTTTGGAACTTTAAAGCATCTGTATATCTCTCATAGCCCATCAGTGCAAGTTTTTCAAAGATTGTAGTATTTGGAAGATTCTCAACTCCGTTAGCATCATCTAGGAGAAGATCTCTTCAAATAGACGCCTCTGTAATGATAATCATCTGCCCATCTACAAGGGCATGGATTTGTGCTTCCCCATTAATAGTTTGGACCTTAGCAGACGACCAAAACTGGATAATGTTGGAAGTATATATAGTAGGTTTTACTGTTAATGCAAACTTAATATAGCTTGCATTAAGGAAATCAATGATCTCAGTAAAATCTACAGACTTATTGGATTTTTCTAAAAAGGCAACATTATTATGAGGTTCGGTAAAAGTTAGGTTCGACATTATGATTTGATTTGGGGGTTTTGCAATTTGACAATTAAAATTCGATTAGGGAGTGGAAGAGAGAGAGTAATGTGTGCGTGAATGTGATTGTGTGCAGCAATTGGGGGTTTATACACTTTAAGTAAAAAGTGATACAAACTACCCTGCACTCCCAACCACTACTAAAAGGATACCCAGCAGTACAACGTTTCGCTAGCAGTACAATTATTTACCTAGCAGTACAAGAATAATAACTGTATTCAAATATCATAAACTTGTACATAATAACTGCATTCATATATTAAACCAAGTCAAAATAAGTTTATATTTACATAGGCAAAATATACATAGGCAAAATATATAAAGAAAAGATACATTAAGACACATATTTACTAGCTTCAATACTTCTGTAAACATCAACTATTTTCTCTCTTTCTTCTTCTATTTTTTTGTTCCTCTCCTCAATTTTCTTCTGATGCTCCTCAATGACCTCTAAATCTTTCTTGTTCCTTTCTTCATACATCTTTATACGCTTGTTGTGAATTTCTAACAATGCGTTTTCAACACCATACTGGCCTTTACTACATTTCTCCCAAATATTTTGGGATATGCCAATTTTATATATTTTTCAGGCATTGGTGGAGGAGAATCATCCCTTGGGCGTTTGTTTTTGTTGGAAGAAGGAGTTGAAGAGGAGTCAGCCATTGAAATTTGAAATTTATTTTCTAATGAAAATATCAAAGGAGTTGTATATGGTACGGTTGATTAATTATGAACGGTTTTCCATGTCGAGTTGTACAAATAGGCTAGAGAGGTATACGAACGGTTCCCAATACTTTAGGCGGGAAGAGGGACCATCGAGAGGCGCCAAAAGTAAACAGATGGATAATATTGATCGGATTTGGTTTGTGTTTGGTTTGGATTTGACTAGTGTAGTTGATCTAGAAGTGTGTTTGGTGTTGGATTGACTAATTGACTTTTTAATTAGGGTAATTGATATTTTCTATATTAATGATGTTTAATGTAATTTGTGTGCTAACTTTAATGACTAATTGACTTTTTCATTAGGGTAATTGATATTTTCTAGTACATATTTAATGTAAATACATGCTTTAATATCTATCGCAGTCTGAATGTGTTTGAGAAGTATGGGTATATTTAGGCCACTTCCAACAATAACTCAGCCTTAACAAATTAAAATTCAAATTCAAATTCAAACGTAAGATAAAGTACAACATATTAACGCTGCGTTAACGCAGGTTAGCCCCAACAATTAAAATTCAAAGTCACGTTAATAAAACGTGTGCATTTGTACCCTATAAATACCAATGCTTCTGAAGCACAAGTCACACAGAAACACATTCCAAACTTCTCAAATACTCAAGATCCAAGCATCTCAAATTCAAGATGTCTTCCAGAAAAGATTTCGGGCAACAATTTCCAAGCCCACCTCGCCAAAAGGATTTTGGCCAACAATTTCCAAGCCCACCTCGCCAAAAGGATTTTGGCCAACAGTTTCCAAGCCCACCTAGCGAAAATGAAAAATTTCATACTCCACCCGAGCATATCTTTCCGGTTTTCCAACCGGAAAATTTTTCGGTGAATAATCAACCTGAAAATGAACCAGTTCCCAACCAAGACCCAAATCCGTTTGGGTTAACTGAGGAACAACTTAGGCAAGAGGAAGCAGATATGCAAGTCCTCCTGGAAATGGAAGCACTTGAAAGAGAAGAGGAAGCTGATCGTTTGGAGCGGCAAGCCAGGGAGGATGAAGAACGTAGGCAAAGGTGGGAGTCTGGTTTTTTCACACCTTCCGAATCCTCTGAAGATGGTTACCCAAATTCAGATTATAGTTTTTATTAATCGTCCGTTGTTTATGTTAATCGTATGTTGTTTATGTTAATCAATCATTGTTTATGTTAACGTAGTTTTTATTTGACATTTAATGTATTTCTATTTCATGTTTAATGTATTTCTATTTCATGTTTAATGTATTTGTATTTGATACTTTATTTTCAATTTATAAATTGAATTGAATTTGAATTGAATTGATAAATTTTAAATATATCCCGCCTTTTTGTTTAATTTGAATTTGAAATTTTAAATTTTAAATATCCCGCTCGTTATTAATATGTTGTACTGTTACTTTACGTTTGAATTTGAATAATACTCGTACGGTTACTTTTACTTTCAATCTGATTTTTAAAATAGCCTCCAACGGCTAGTTTAACGGCTTTCCACTATCAAAGCCACTTTCACAACACTTCGTTTTCTCACACAACTTCTTATAAAACTCTCTCGCAAGTATCACTAATTTTAACACAAACACTGTGGCTAACAAATTAACTAGCAGAGGTGCAAAAGGCTATCCTCACCTGATTACACAATGAACAAGAAAAAGAACTCAAATTGATTAACAATTTGCTAGGTGAGATAACTCGTATTATGCTACAGATGCATAATCGTGCTGATCCAGAGGTCGAAAGGTTGCGTGAGTTGCCTCAAGACCATCCAGCTATCAGGGTTGGTCTAGAAATTAAACTCTTTTAAGAAATGATGAAACAGGGTCGAAAGGTTGCGTGAGTTATTGTTGGGTGTGTTGCTCATGTACAAACATATAATCTCGGCTCATTCGTTAAACATCTCGTATACAACCATATCATCTCGGCTCATTCAATTCGTTAAACATCTCGTGTATAACCATATCATCTCGGCTCATTCGTTAAACATCTCGTGTACAACCATATCATCTCGGCTCATTCGTTAAACATCTCGTGTACAACCATATCATCTCGGCTCATTCGTTAAACATCTCGTGTATAATCATATCATCTCGGCTCATTCGTTAAACATCTCGTATACAACCATATTATCTCGGCTCATTCGTTAAACATCTCGTATATATACAACCATATCATCTCGGCTCATTCGTTAAACATCTCGTATACAACCATATCATCTCGGCTCATTCGTTAAACATCTTGTGTATAACTAAAGCTCAGTTAATTAAGGGTGAGTGTGTTAAAGCTGACGTGGCATTGTGTTAAAGTTTAAAGCTGAGTTATTGTTGGGAGTGGTTAGAGTATTTTCTTTTGTTTTTTCGGTGGATTTTAGCGTGACTTAATCTTAATACCGCCAATTTTGTCCATATAATATTCAACTACGTACGGATAACTAATACCCGCGGGGAAACCCGAAAAACCGATGGATAATATTAATCGGGTATCCGGTGGGATATGGGGCGGGTACGGGTATATTATAAACGGGTTCGGTTATGGGTATACTAAAACCCGCCCCGAACCCGAACCGTTGCCATCCCTATTTACCGGCTATAGCCGGATTTCACCGCCACCTCATCACCATTAGTTTTTTTTTTTTTTTTAAACAAATCTTGCCACGTCAGCTATAGTTAAACCAAACCACAAATTCAATATTCAACCAGCAATTAATCCCTTTACCCGGTCATTTGTAAACACACACAAAAATCAATAAACCCTAATCAACACACACATTCTTATGGCAAACACAAGCACGCAAACAATGAAACCAAATAACAAAAAGGTAATTAGTAATTTGTGTTTTGTAAATGTAATTGGTAAGGGTACAATAACTAGTAATTACGTTTGTACTGTTGATGTGATGGTTGCACAGTATGATACATTATTTGCGATTATTAAGATAGTACCCTATAAAATTTGGAGTCAAAAATTTTATTTTTTCAAGTTTATGCTTTAATTAACAGGTTCAAAGGGAAAATTTTCAAATAATTCAATTGTTAATTTCAAATTACAACTTGGAGGCAAATTTTTGGATCGAAATTTTTTGAATCACAAACGATTCATATTCTTGGTGTATAGCCTCTTTTCTCTCCTTAAAAAAAAGACTGCAAATAAAAAACAAAAATCAAATCTTCTCTCACCATTACTCTCCAAGCTAAGCCATAATCATTTTCTTTTACCCTTTGTTGCTCAAGAGTCATGGAAACTGAACCCATTGTTGATAACCATACTTTGCTTCCTCTTGATCATATTGTACATGATGATAACGCCTTAGAATATGAATCCGAAAAGTCTTCTGATGAAGAAGATATAGATGAGCCTGTAACCAACCAAACACCTGAGATAGTAGCTAAGAGGGGCTCAACCAGGCTAGTAAAGTTTCGCGCGAAGCATGACAAACCTGGTGCAACAAAGCTCAAGGTAACCATCGATGCATTAGGTAGGGTAACAGGGGAAAACAGAGCAGTGTTTGTGAGTTTTTTAGGAGATGTGGCTCGTGAGCAGATAGGTGTGAAGATTCTACACTGGAAGAAGGTGAATAAAGAAGCAAGAGATAAACTATGGGATGAAATCTTGGTACATATATACTATTTTGTAACCCAGTACTACATAAGTTTATGTATGCAGTTACATTATGTGCAACTAATTAACAACATTGTGTTAATCTTTTCAGAAATTTTTTGTTGTTGACGTCCAATACAGAAAATTGATAATGATTCGTCTTGGTAAAATGCTAAGGAATTACAGAAGGAAGCTCAAATTCAACTACATTTTGCCCAACCTAAATACACCTTCCAAACTGAATGAAGTCCCGGACTTGTATAATACAATAATGAAATTAGAAGACTGGGTCGAGTATGTTAAATACACGACCACCGAAGCATACAAGGTTTTAATTAGTCATCTTTAATTAAGTGTATATGTCATTTTATTATTTTCAGTTTGCAGCATTACCGCATCTAAACGCCTTATGATTTTGTGTTTTTAGGAGAAATCTGAGAAAGGTAAAATGGCGCGTTCCCAAAATATTTATCAGCATAAAATGGGACGAGGTGGATATGCTTATGTCAAAGAGAAAATGGTAAGATTACACAATGTTTGTTTTAACCAATTAAGAGACGATCAGTATGAGAAATGAATCTGTTTACATTGCCCAATTTGCACATTTGCATTAATACCCTCATATTTTCGATTATCTTGGTTTAACTGTACATGTGTAAGCATCCTTATATTTTCTTTTATCTTGGTTTAACTTTACATGGGTATGCATTTGATGTTTATTAGATCGAAAATAAAGAGATTGAAGCGGATGAAGAACCCCCCCGTGATGTAATGTGGGTGAAAGGAAGGGTAAACAAAGACGGCGAATACCCAAATGATGATATTAAATCAAAGGGAGATGAACTTGTAAGTTTGACTGCTAATTCTATTATTATGCTTATATAGCAGCAACATTTAACTGTGTACTAGCAGTAGTAGCTTGTATACCAGCAGTTACTCTAACAGCATCAAGAAGACTTTTAATCCCAACATTTCCTATATTTTTTGTGCAGAAAGAAGCTGATGACAAGATCAAGGAAGGAACATCGGGTTTTGATGATGGCACTGATGCCATGACATTTGTATTTGGTAAGGAAAAGGGCGGTTATGCCAGAGGAGTGGGAGGTGCAGTAACATACATAGAGTATTTTGGCCTTCCTCGAAGAAAACAAGAAGCCAATGAAAAAATTGCCTTACTTCAAACTCAACTGGATAATGAGAGACGCGAGCGTGAAGAAAAAGATAAATTGATCAAGAAATTGTCCGCCGAGATGACCGAAAAAGATGTGCAGGTCAATAAATTATCCGGTGAGGTGGAAAACACAAATATAATGCTTTCTCAAATTCTGCAACAGTTGAATGATAAAGGGATGAATATAACTCTGCCAACTGAACCATCGCCAATAGCCTCAGTTGTAAGCCATTTTTTATGTTGTTAACAATTTCATTTTCTAATGCTAACACCACTGATGCTAATGATACTAGGCATTGAACATAAACTGATGAGTGACTGTATTTCTTAATTTATATTGCAGGTGACTCCAATGGCCATTGACAATATTGCAGGTGACTCCAATGGCACTCAGACAAGTGGTGTTATAAGTCCTAAAGATGCGGGAATTGAGGAGAAATCCAATGGCCTTGAAACTTCTAAAAAGGTAACGGAAACAATGGTAAGTATAGTAATAAAAGATCGCCCTTTGATTTTTGAATTTTACATACATGATCGACTAATGTACCGTGTTTTATATATACGTATAGGAACCTGCTGCTAAAACTGTCAGGCCTAAGCATAACCTTAAGTCACGACGAAACGGGTCTCCCGATTCCCAATCGCTACAAAATGTGTCGTCTCCAACACAACCACTGCCAACAGTATGTATTTCAACATGTTTCTTGTTACTCTTTTGTTTAAATAATGTAACGTGTTTTATATATACATATAGGAACTTGCTAAAACTGTCGGACCCAATAAGCCAAAGCAAAAGAAGCGACGAAACGGGTCTCCAGATTCCCAATCGCAACAAGATGTGTCTCTAACACAAGCACTGCCAACAGTATGTATTTCAACATGTTTCTTGTTATTCTTTTGTTTAAATAATTTCTGATATATACATGCAAAATTTTTTTTTTGTAGACACTTAAGTGCAAACTCTGGCACATAAAGAAATCAAATATCGTTGCTTTTGGTACCGTATACCAGTCTCATGGAAAGCAAATGCTGCATAACCTACCACTCCCAAATGATTGCTACAGAGTGTCAATTGATTCATCGTTAGTTGATGCAGCATGCATACCGGACGTAGCAAATAATGGGTTCAAAACAGTTAAGAAAGTCGAAGGTAGTTTCGTTGCATGGCCAAAGGATCAAGTTATTTTTGAAGAGGTGGTACGTACATGTGTTTTTTTCAACCTACATATATAATTATTCATATGTAATTCAATGTTTGATAGAAGCGTCTTTTGTTTACTACAGGTTACACCAACAAACCATGTGACTAAATGTGTACCATAGGCACCAACGAAGAAACAATATATATCTGCTAACGACTTAAGGCAAACTGCTAAGGGGGTGAAGGTTCAAAAGTCTTTAGATATTTGATTAATTAAGTACGACATTACAATTGTATATTCTGTCCAGTTATATACATTCGAGTTTAATTCAATTTGAAATTTCTTGTGTTTTTTAATATTGTTTTATATATAATATATATACACATTCCAGCAGCACTAGCATAGTACTAGCAGCAGTAACTCTGCTTCAGCAGGACTACCTTGGACTACCTTAGTACTGCTAGCAGTAGCAACTCTGCTCCAACATTATTGGTCACTCTTTGTTTAATTCGATGTGTGACTAAATAGTACCAAAGGCCACACAAAATAAAAATTCATGTGACCATTGGAAGAACAATGGTCACGCAAAATACACATTTCTTCACTTTAAACAGCATATGGTCACACTTATTAACAACTTTGGCCACTTTATGCTTAATTGTATGTGACTAAATACCCAAAACAAGCATGCTTTGTGTGACTAAATATTATAAAAGGCCATACAAACATAAAATTCAAGTGGCCATTGGATGATCAATAGTCACACAAAATACAAATTTCTTCACTTTAAACAGCATATGGTCACACTTATCAACACTTTTAGCCACTTAATGCTTAATTGTATGTGACTAAATAACCAAAACAAACATGCTTTGTGTGACTAAATATTACAAAAGGCCACACAAACATAAAATTCATGTGGCCATTGGATGATCAATAGTCACACAAAATACACATTTCTTCACTTAAAACAACAGATGGTCACACTTATTAACACTTTTGGCCACTTTATGCTTAATTGTATGTGACTAAATACCCAAAACAAACATGCTTTGTGTGACTAAATATTACAAAAGGCCACACAAACTAAGAATTCATGTGACCATTGGATGATCAATAGTCACACAAAATACACATTTCTTTACTTAAAACAGCATATGGTCACACTTATTAACACTTTTGGCCACTTTATGCTTAATTGTATGTGACTAAATACCCAAAACAAACATGCTTTGTGTGACTAAATATTACAAAAGGCCACACAAACTAAGAATTCATGTGACCATTGGATGATCAATAGTCACACAAAATACACATTTCTTCACTTAAAACAGCATATGGTCACACTTATTAACACTTTTGGCCACTTTATGCTTAATTGTATATGACTAAATACCCAAAGCAAACATGCTTTGTGTGACTAAATATTACAAAAGGCCACACAAACTAAGAATTCATGTGACCATTGGATGATCAATAGTACACATTTCTTCACTTTAAATAGCATATGGTCACACTTATTAACACTTTTGGCCACTGTTTTTTAAATTGTATGTGACTAACTCGAAAAAAACAACACACGATGTGTGACTAAATCATCACAAACGTCACATTTATTATATTTTCGTGTGGCCATAGGATGGGAAATAGTCACACATACTGATGAATCCAACAAAACTTGTGCCTAATTAGTCACACATATTCGGGTTTTGGTCACTCTTTTTCGATGAAAACGGCCACAAACTAAACAATGTGATCATATGATACCTACGGTGGCGCGACTTTTTGTCACACACACCCAAAAAAACGTGTGTGACTATATGCATATAGTCAGGCATTTCCAGTGTGACGATAGGCAGAATCTGTACCAGTGTGTGCCATGAGTGGAGGGTGTTTTTGATGGTGCATTTGGTGTACTTAGGGATGAACATTGAGGTGGTGGTGATGGAGTTTTGGTGTCTTAGAGATGATTTTGGTGATAGCATGGTGAATGAAAATGGGTGTTTGATGGAGGTGATGGTTGATTTAGGTAAGGTTTGGAGGTTTTGTGGTAAAATTCCAATACCAGTTCGTCCTTTAAGAGAAATGGTAGCTGGGGCTAGATAAAAGGGGTCGCAAGATGCAAAAGAAAACAGTAAATTTTACTGCCCAGATGGCCGGTCCCCTTAATTGTAGGCCGGCCCCCTTAAAATTAAGGGGACCACCTAGGGAATTAAGGGGGCCGCCCATCTGGTGTTTTCCCAGGCGACCAAATTTGAAAATTTTCCAGAAAAGGGTCATTTTTAGGGTGTTTTTGCAGCAAGCTCCATTTGAATCATATACATCAAGAATGATTAAATAGTGGCATAAACATGTTAAATACGCATGCATACATTTAAAACATATTATGGAATAAGCATGTTATTAATCATCAAGCATGTATATATATCATGATATTGAGTATACAAGCAATAAGCATAACAATCATATATTAAAGACAAGAAATAAAGCATTCATTAGTTGAAAATAATTATGTTAAAAACATAATTATTGATACAACACATATTTTGCTTATAGCATACAATAAGTAGAAAATTTTAAATTGCCTAAGAGATCCATTTGACTTGCTTGAGACATGAAAAACTTTAATTATTTTGGATAGATGATGGTAAAGAAGGGGTAAAAATGTTGGATTAATGGGGTTGTAAGTTTGGGTGTATGGATGTTGGAGAGAGTGTTGATGGAGGAATTGGAGGTGGAGAGCTTGGACTTGACCATGTTGAATGAGGGTTTTGATGTTGTTCAAGTGGTGGTGTTGGATTAGATCTAGTGAAAAGATACTCAATCCAAGTGAGACGCTCATTTAAGGCGATGGTTTGATTTTGGAGAAAGATGCAACTAGGACAATTGTTGACATGTTTCTCAATTTGACTCAAGTGATGTGGTGATGATGGTAATGATGGTGAGATGGATGGTGATGGGTCTAAGTTGCTTTGAGCAAGGTGCAAAGCAAGGAGAGCATTAAGCTCATGGGCTTCCTTGAGTTCTTCAATGAACTTCAAGTGTTGAGTGGAAGGTGATGATAATGGAGAGTGGTTGTTATTTGGTGGAAGTGGTGGTGACACTCTTGGTGGTGGAGACATTTGTGAACTTGGGTAATTATGAGTGAATGAAGGTGGACATATGGATGATTGGTTATGTGTGTGAAAGGGTTCATTAAGATGAGGTTTAGGTGTTAGTTGAGTTTGAACAACATCATTTGTCGGGTTATGGCAAATGTCAAGCTTCCTCCTCCAAATGGGCCTCACTGAGATTTTAGCAACTCTTGAAGGCTTGGATCTTGGGTGGTTAGATGATGACATGTTTGGATGGATGATATGGATGAGCATTTATGATGGAGTTGGGTATTTATGGTGTAGTGATGATGTGATTGTGGAAGGTAAATTTTGGTGGGTGGTTTGTGACAAAATGTCTTTGTGAATTTTGGGAAGTATAGGATAAAATGGGCTAAAAAATAGAAAAAGGGAGCAGCACCTTCGACCATCAGATGGCCGGTCCCCTTAATTAAAGGGCCGGTCCCCTTAAATATTAAGGGGGCCGCCTAATGAATTAAGGGGGCCGCTCATCTGCTGATTTTCAGGTTACTGGAAATGGGTTTTTGGCAGAAAATTGTTGAAAGGGTTGTGTTTTTTGGGTTTAGTTTCAAGAAAGTCCAACTTCTTTTAAGGCAATTTAGGATTTAATAACTTATGTATGCTAAGCATATTCATTAGACATTATTATCTAGCATGCAAACAACTCATTTAGCATGTAACATATATATGTTAGACAAGAAAACACTACATAGCACCAAGTAATTCATAGTATCATATTTAGGAAGATTAATAAGCTAGTTAAATTATCCTAACGAATATCTATGTGCATGGGAATGTAGAGTTGTGATAGCATGGACTTCTAGACTTGTACCAAGTGAGGTCTTAGTGAATAAATTATGGTTATTTTCAAATTTAGTTCACTTATAAATGTCACATACATAAATATAGATGACAGATATGAGATCACCATACATGATTTAAAAAAATGTTTTTGGCATTATTCAACAATGTTTGAAAGTGGGTTTTTATGTGGATGTGAAAAATATTTTAATGAAATAGTTTTGGTTTTATTTCAAAATGTTTTTATGAGGAAAGAAAACATATTTTTCCAATCTTTGGTTTTGATAAACACGTAATTATGGACACAAGTTTGGAAGAAAGGTAGGATGGTGAAACATGTAAAATAGAAATGTGTCATAATCTTTTGAAAAATCATTTATCCAAAATGTGAAATTTTTGCAAATTTAAAAATAAGTCCCATTAGTTATAGGTTTAAAAATAGTGGTTTATAAAAGATCTCATGCTCAAGGGTATTGGTTAAGTCTATTGTCACATGCTACCTCTTTCTACATATCCTATGGCATTTAAGTATGTATTATGACTAAATACAAAAATACATCATGTCAGAGTAGTTAGAGAAAAACAAAAGCTATTATAATGACAATGCATTCAACAACTAAACAAATAATTACGAAGGCATGCAGTCAAATCACATAGGAGCAAGTAAACATCTAGAAATTTTATATATGCAAGATGACATAAATCTAGGAATGAAAAGCTCTAGTGAAAAGCAAAGTTCATAACAGTAAACTATCGTTAGGTATATTTAGGAAGAATAATGTATTCAAGTTGGAGAATGAGTATGATACTATTACTAGTGGTGCTCAATTCAGGCTAAACACGACCGTTTTTACGGGTTACACACACCCAACTTCTCACATAGAAGCAATTCAACCGTTAGGTCAAATTGAGTTTCTAGTCAATAGATTCTCCAGTAGTCATTCTCTTTTTAGAAGAAATTAAGTTCCTAAATTTACCTATCAAAGAGTACCAAATATGAAGATTGCTTGGTTTACTAATATTTAGGGGGGCTAACTAAAGGGTTTCTAGTTCATTAAGCCACAGAACGAATATAACTAAAGTGTAGAGGCAAAGCAACCTATCAGACTAAGCGTATCCTAAGGCATTAATAAGATTATATGCATGAAGTAATTACTTATGAAATTTAAAAAGAAAACTTACCTCACGTCCTAGCTTTTCTTTGTAATGTCTCAGATAATAATCGACGTGTGAATGATAGGTGAGTCTTATTTGGAGTTTTATCTAATTTGCATTCGTCACATACCGGATGGTGATCTTCTCCTTCGTCTGTGTCACTTCATGATTTTGGATTGAGTTCACTTTGGAGTTGATTCATGTAGTCTTCATCGTTAATACCTTCATTAACAGCATTTGAACTAGTAGCACATGTATCTATTTTATCTAAATGTTTATCTATTAAATTTTCTAAGATAA
The DNA here is from genome assembly GCA_021014915.2 of Artemisia tridentata subsp. tridentata. NCBI lineage: Eukaryota > Viridiplantae > Streptophyta > Magnoliopsida > Asterales > Asteraceae > Artemisia > Artemisia tridentata. Next base: position 60,011,202 of record CP139502.1, on the reverse strand, counting down.
CTAATTCATGTACAAGATCAAAATCTTCATCTTTGGCTTGTCATTTTTCTTGATGAAAGTTTAAGAGATTTTTCCAAATATTATTTGCCGTTTTACAGAAGAATATTCTTTCATATTCAACTTTCGGCAAGGTTTTATAAATAATTATTTTAGCTTTATTATTTATGTCATTCTTTGTTTTCAAATGTTCAATTTGACTTTCAAAATCCGTTTTTGTTTGACTTTCAAAATCCGTTTTTGTTTGACTCTCAAAATCCGTTTTTGTTTGACTTTCAAAATATGTTTTTGTTTGACTTTCAAAATCACCAATCGAAATGACATGCCAAAGATCTAGATCAATTGATTTCACATAAGTTTCAAATTTATTTTTCCATTCAAGAAAAGTATAGTTTTCAAATAGTGGTGGTTTTAGCAAAGATTCCCCTTCTAGATATTTTTCGAATTCCATAGATCGATTCAAGTTTTAAAATACAGTATATTTTAAAGATCTTGATTGACGTGGCTCTTGATACCAATTGTGGAAAACTAGAAGGGGGGGTTGAATAGTTTTATGTCTTTTTAATTTTATTATGAAAACTTTGTTTCCTTTTAAAACCTTAGATTTGAGTTTATATGAAAAATGATACTTGACCAACATTATTAATTATATGTGTATCCTTTTAGATTTGTTATAAAAGTTTTATTTGTAACACCCATTTCCTAGGTGTTTGGACCCCACGCTAGATGAAAATGGATAAAGACTTTATGTGATTGGTTGGTCAACAAAGTTACGTGGAAGCCAAACCCGATAGTCAAATTAATAGTTAAAGTATGACTAATGTAGTAATATGGAATGTGATGTATAAACTAGAAGGACCTAAGTTGCCAAGTGATTAATTATGTGTTATAAGTTAGTTGTGGTTAAAATAGAAGGAATGAAACTTGAGGGACTAATTATGTCAAAGGGCCAAAGTCCACACCTAACTAGTTATATCTAGTTATTTCTAGATGAGTCTTCAATTATTGAGGGTATGAAGACCGGATTTTAGAGGAAGAAATAGAGAGGGAAAAGCTAGATGGTGGATTGGGAAGAAGATGAAGATTTGATGATTGTAGCCTTCATTAGTAATGATTCTTCAAGTAAGTATGTATGTTCTTAATGTTAATGAAGTGATAGATTATGAGTTAAGTGGGATTTCACCATATGATCAAGATATGATCATATAATGATGTAGGAAGGTAGATGAGTATGTTTGATGGGTTATGTTAACCCTTGTTTATGTTATTGATTGTTATGTTGTTAGGTTTTGCTTAATTGTAGAAGATGATGATTATGATGATGATGATGGTTAGAAGATGTTGTTGGTGGGATTTATGTTAGTAGCCTAGCTTGGATTGAAGGTAAGTAACTCTCCCTAAAACATGTGTTATGTATGTATTTATCATGTATGTATTGTGGTTGTGTAAGAGCATAGGAGTTGGGTTAGTATGGTTGTAAGCTAAGGATGGATGGCTAGTGACCTTGGATAAGAGTATGTTAGTTATCGGCTTTGGACTAGTTAAGGTATGTTGTGATTATGGTTATGATGAATGGATGTGATTATGTTATGAAGTCGGATATGATATGAGTGGTATGTGGTAGTTTAGAGGTTTTTATGTGATTATGATGCTTATGTGAAAGTATGTGTATGATATATGTTTTATGATGGGTTACTTACTAAGCGTAAGCTTATTCTTTAGTTGTCAATGTTTTTGTAGGCTTAAGTGCGGCGGAATGGAAGGCTTGGAGTGTAGCATAAGAGTTTGGAATGGATTTGGAAGATAACAAGCATTAGGAGCTAGGTAGAATACCGAGCTCGAGTCAAAGTTGTACCCCGAGAGTCTAGTTTATGAGTCGTATAATGTGTGTTAAGGTCGGGTAACGGTTTGGGAGTCTAACGAGTTGTCAAATGTGTTTTAAGTGTTTTTAGTAAAAGTTAAGGGGGTGTTTGGCAAAAGTGTCAAAGTACCCATTTTGGGTGGTTAACGGGTCAAGTGATCTTGGAACATGTTTATTATGTTAATATAATAATTTCTGGAAAGTTTGATGTAATTCGGAAGTGGTATAAGTGGTTTGTTGTGAAAATGGGTCAAAAGTGGTTTATGCATAACCCGTCAGTTCTGGGATCTACCTTTAGGTTCCAAAGTATGGACCTAAGTGTGGATCCATAGTTTTCAGTTTAGGATCCCCCTTTAGGTTCCAAAGTATGGACCTAAGTGTGGATCCATAGTTTTCAGTTTAGGATCCCCCTTTAGGTTCCAAAGTATGGACCTAAGTATGGATCCAGAAATGGTCATCTTGGTTATGAGTTAAATGTTCATCTTGGTTATGAATGTTGATTCTTATAAAGGGTCAATAGAGTAACGGAATGTCAAGTAAAGTCAAGCATTTCCCGTCAAATCCTAAAGTATAATTTCAGTCCTGGACCTTAGAATGGATCTTCCAGGATCTACTTTTAGGTTCCATAAATCTGGACCTTAGAGTGGATCTTTCAGGATCTACTTTTAGGTTCCACAATCTAGACCTTAGTGTGGGTCAGTTTCGGAATGTTACTTTTTGCGAAAAAATTTCACGTTTTTGGTCAAAGTGGTCAAGGGGCGTTACAACTTGGTATCAGAGCTTCGGTTTAAGTGAATTAGGTTTCCACTTTAGGTTGCCTAGACTTAAACCACTCGTAGACGCGTTAAGTTAAGTTTGAGATAGGAGGGCTAATAGTTTGTGAGTCATAGGATGTGAATGTTGAGTTTTGAAACATATTATGTGATTGCTGTATGAGTGTATTGATGAGAGACTTGATGTGGAGTGATAGGATGACCGTGCACCTCGGGTTGTATCGGTAATTATTATATGATTATGTGAACGTAGTGAAGTATAGAAGTAATGATTTAGACGCGAAAAATAAATGCCTTAGTGGTGCGATGTGAAAGAGCTTAGAGCAATAGGGGGATTAGGCTTTGATTGGATATAATGTGAATATTGAGAATGTGGATTTACTAGTGGTAGAATTAATAAGTTGAACTTGAGTCTTTGATTGTTTATGAAGTGGAATACGTGATATGTTGTGTGAGCATAAAGTGTTAGGAGTTGTCTATGTTTATAGTATTGATGTGAATGTAATGTAAGTCCATGGTGGACTAGGCGTGCTTAAATGATAAATTACCGTACACTTGGATATTGTCGGTGATCGTTATATGATTATGTGATTGTGTGCTATGGTGGTTTAGCGAGGGCGAATGGATGTAATAAGTTATGTGGTGGTTTATAGGAGATGTGACAAAAAAAAATGAAAGTGCGTGATTTATGTGATAGTGATGACCAAAGCATGATCTTATGAGTAGTAATACTTAGTGTGATAATCATTAAAGAGGTATTAGAGACGGGTTAGTGGGAAGTCAAGGTATTAGGAGCATGATTATGAACATGTGGTGACGTTGAATGTGTGTGGTGAAGAAATGAAATAAAAATATATACATAATAAGTTTGTGATGAACTTAGTTACAAGATGAGGAAAGGCATAGTGATTGAGTATGTAACACCCCAACCCGACAAGGGTAAAGATGTCACAAATACATGGTTTCATATCAGATACAAGCATTCAAGAAATAAAATAGCGGAAGCCTTTACATTAGAATCCAAAGGAAAATAAGTCAACACGACTTATATTAAGTGCAAGACAGAAATAACGAAGTATAAAACAGAATCCAAAATGCCCAAACAATGGCATAACAGAAATAATATCCAAATGGTCACACTAGAATGACAAGGTCTAAACTCCACACAAGTTGCTCTCATCCCAAGCTAAAACCCAGCTCCTAGTTTAAATGTACCTGCCGCAGGAAAAGAAATGCGGCTGAGCTACAAGAGCTCAGTGAACAGATATAACGGAAACAAAGCAGTAATAACGTATAGAGAAGTGAAAGATACAATACCAGGATGACATGAGTCAGGAAGGGATATACAAAAGTTATATAGAAATATCAAGAATCATGAAACAGATATCAAAGTCAAAGTAAACAAATAACCCATCACATCCCAAGTCATACCAAGTCTAGTCCAGTATAATGCCAAGTCAAGAATCAAAGTAAACAAACCAGAAATCCAGGTCAAATCATGTCAAGTCAAATCTCGAGATAACCAAATCAAAATCTTCCACAAGTCCAGGTCTAATCAGATCAGATCACATGGCAAGTCATATATCAAATTATAGCACATATGGAACAAGTAATGGCAAATAAAGGTTAAGGTGTAGGGTGACAGAAATCCTCTACGAGCCCGAACCAAATCACATATCGAACCAGATCACATATCAGGATACCAAGGTGTACGGAGGGGTGACCTCGTACCAATAAATGAGGGGATACCTCCAAGGGTTGGAGTCATGAGCTCCCAAGGGTGTGAAAGATGTGTATCGCACACACCATCAGTCACCAAGATATACAAGTACAAGCAAATCAAGACACGACTAGGATGCATCCATACGCCCCCGCAGGCCACAAGGTCTTCCACTACATAATAAATCAGAAACAAGAGTCCGGGGACGGGGCAAGACATCACTTCCTTGCCCTAAAGTCAAGCCATCGGTGCATCAATGACAGGGACATGAAACCCTCATGCCTAGTAGATGGCTCGTAGTCTCAAACTGTGGGTCAGGGTCATGTATCAAGTCTAAGGTGTCAAATCACAGGGTTCAGGTCTCAGGGTTCACATAAGGTTCACATTAGACACATATCAGGATCATATCAAGGTTCGCATCAAGAATCAAGCCAGGAGACAAATACAGGGTTCATAATCAGGAGGTCAAACATCAAGGTTCAAATACTAGGGGTCAATATCAAATATCAGAAGGTCACATATCTGGAGATCAAATATCAGGGGATCAAACATTAGGAGAGCAAGTATCAAAATCAGAAGGTTCATAACAATTTATTCAAGGTTCATAACAAAGGTTTTTTTTTTTTTTTTTTTTTTTTTTTTTTTTTTTTTTTTTTTTTTTTAAAAGCTCATATCATAGTTTCAAAAGAAATCCTTTAAAATGGTCTTTATAAAAATGATCTCACAAAGCAGTTTTCATAAGATAAGTCACATGTAATTTAAAAGAGTTTTGTACATTCAGTTATAAAATCTAATGAACCTTCAATGTAGCCTAGAGTCACAACTATCCAGATTACCAAGTGATGAATAGGTTGGTCCAAGTATCAAAATAACATAACATGGATCATGACAAGGTCCAGAACAAAGTAACCTAAGCAAAGTTCAAATCAAAGAATCAAGACAAGAATTTCAACACAAAATCAGGACAAGAGCTTCAAACAATTTATCAAGACAAAGGTTCAAACAAGGAATCAATTAAGATTCACAATATCATATAAGAACAAACAGGATTCACAAATAAGAACATAACCAAGAGTCAGAAATCAGGAAAGTGAGATGAAGGCACCCTATACAATGAGGGCAGAATATCTGTACCTTTATTAGCAAGCTAAAACAAAAGCAATCACTGACAGAAAGCCAAATCAGTTCCTCCTCGAACCTAAAGGAGTAGAAGAATAGAATTACAAACGGTTCCTTATAACTTCCATTTTAAGTAGCTTTAAGGTTCATAAGGTTATTATAGTAGTTTTATTCATTTAAGGGTTTATTAAGTATTTAGGATAAGTTTAAGGACCAATTGTGCAATTATCATAAAGTTAGAGTATGAGGTGTAATTATTGTAAAGTTACAGGTTTCTACAAGTTTAGTCCTTTAATATTATCAAAATAACCATATAGACCCTCTAATGTTTGAACATAAACAATTAACACTCTTTAATTATCAAATACACTTTTTCAGGTTTTTAGGCATTTCTGGACCCGTATTAAATAATTTAAAAATCATAGTAAAACTCAGGAATAAAATCTACAAAAATTCACAGAGGTACCTCAATGTCCCTAGTATTTTACCAAATTTTTTCCAGATTTTATTAGTTAGTGTAAGTACGAAATAAAAATCCACTTTTACAACTTGTTTTGAAATCGTATCTGATGGAACACTGAAAAGTTATCACTTGTTAACCCCTTCAGAAAAATTCACAAAAATCTACAAAAATTAAAGTTACTAATGGACATCCCAAATGTTACCCAGTTCAAATGGCTCTTTCTAATTCGACACGGTTTGGAAATTAAAATTCAAAAACCCGGACTGATTTTCCAGACTTACAAATACGACCAGACACATAATTTTCTAAAAATAGAAAAGTAGCCTTACAGGCCTCTAAAAATTACAAACTAAATTTCTCCAGGTAGATATTTCATTAAAATACAATATAGACTCCAGAAACATCAAAATACACGTTCATATCATTAATTCACAGCCGATTAAAGTCGAACAAAAATCCAGTTCAGAAACAGCCATCACAGAAACATGATTATATTAGGGTTTTTATCATTCCATTCATTAATTATTGACATAAAACGTTTTTAGATGAGTTCATCCATGATTAGGTCGAATTAATATAGGTCATAACATGATCAAATCGAATAATTACCTCACAAGACTCCTGGTCGATTTATACATATAGACTTTTAGGTTTTTCTATGATTCATGATTTTATGTATCCATTATTATTTCATGCAACATAATTTCGACCAAGAACAAGAACAATAACGACAAGGATTGAACGGAGAAAGATGCAATACCCTCGTAGACCACGAAGAACACAACCAAAATCAAAACACCACACGAAACTCCTTCTTCTTCTCTTTGGTCGATCGGTAGCAGGAACAACAAGAGGGAAAAACATGTTTTTTTGATTAGTTTTTGGTTTACAACTTATTAGGGATTAACATAGGTGTTACATGGTTACCTTGTGATGATTCAAGAACAAGATTTAGCCTTCCTTGGTGGTTGTTTGGATCGTGGCAGCAGGCACAAGGAGGGAGGGTCGAAACTTTGGTTTTAGGGTTTTAAGGATTTTGTGAAGATCGGCTCAAGGAAAATATAAGGACCGAAAATTTGTTTGGGTTATTTTAGGGAAAGATCAATCACATAATGGGCTTAACAAAATTGTACTAATCATGAACTTGGACCCAATTGTGGTCAAGGGGGGGGGGGGGGGCGCGGCATTATAGTGTATGTTCTTTCTTTTATTTATTTTTTTGTACAACATTATGTTTGTAAGATTTTAATTATGTTAAACTTAGGTTAGTGTTACTTAATTAATATTTATAAGTTTTCAAAATTTTAAATTCAAGGGTATTTTTGTCATCTCATATTATATTAAATCTGTGGGTTTTACAACTCTTCCCCTCTTAAAAAAAAAATCGTCCTCAAAATTTGCAAAAAGCAGAACGGAAAATAGAGCATGAAAACACGACCGGTACTAGGAATAGGAGAAGGAGGACCAAGATATTTCTCAAGTGGTTCCGGATTTTGCCTAGGACAGTCTTTCAACTTATGCTCCTTAGAGCCACATTCAAAACAAGCGCCCGAAGTCGTACGACAAAATCCCGTATGGTTCTTCCCACATTGAGGACAACTAACTGATCCCTGCTGAGCTTTCGAAGGACAATCTTTCAACCTATGTTCCCTAGAACCACATTCAAAACAAGCACCCGAAGATGTACGACAGAATCCCGTATGATTCTTCCCACACTGAGGACAACTAGCTGACCCCTGACTGTCGCTGCGCCCCCGACGTTCGCCATCCTGCCTAGAAGCTGACCTTGAATCCCGACCTCGCTGATCATGACCACGGTCCGCCCGATCTCGTGATTCCAAACCCCTACTAGATTGCCCCGTTCGCTCAAAATTCTGGTCCCTATCATGGTCCAGCTGACTCTGTCCCCTGGAATGTACTCGATTACCGTCCCTATCCCGCTTATTAGAATCCCTGTCCGCATGTAACAACTCGATGTTACGCGCGGCGTCCTGAACTCCAGCCACATCCTCAAACGGAGTGTTAACAATCCGGTCTAACACCCACCTCTTTAAAGCCCATTTGAAATGACGAGCCTGCCGCATAGCATCACCAGTGACCTCTGGTCCAACGAAACTGGCCAGACGCAGAAACCGTTGCATAAACTCTCCTGACGACTCTTGATCACCCTGACGAATCGACCCGTATTCCCTTTCATACCTTAACTGCTCCGACATAGGAATATACTGTCTATAAAACACCTCGATGAAATCCGCCTACGAACAAGTCTCAGCAAAATCATCCCCTTTCGCCTGAACAAGAGCAGTCCACCAATTTTGGGCATCACCTTCGAATTTGAATGTGGCCAACCGAGTTTTAAACTCGTCAGCACATCCCAGAGCACGAAACAACTTCTCGATGTGTGTGATCCAGTCCTCCGCTTCATGGGGAGTAGCAGCGGACCTGAAAGAGAGAGGCTTAAGCTTGTTGAACCTCTCGATCCACACGTGGATACCAGCTGGGGGAGCAGCGGGTGGAGCAGTGGGTGGAGTAGTGGGTGGAGCACCGCCACCACCACCACCAGAAGAACTTGCCCCATTCCTGATATTATTGGTGACTTCAGTCACCACTCGAGGAATAGCAGCAGCCACAGCAGCGGCTATCATAGCCTCAAAATTAGGGCCATCATCCCCATTAGTGTATTGAGTAAAGCGCGTATTCACCATCTGAACGATACAAAAAGATTAGCAACTCAGGTAGAATATGATAGAGTAGATCAAGAATATATGACAGAGCAAAACAGGAAAGGAGAGTGCGCGAAAGGAAACCTAATGTCTACCCAATCCTCACAGGTCACATGGCCTAAGCCTAAGGGTTTCGGAAACCTGGCTCTGATACCATAAATTGTAACACCCCAACCCGACAAGGGTAAAGATGTCACAAATACATGGTTTCATATCAGATACAAGCATTCAAGAAATAAAATAGCGGAAGCCTTTACATTAGAATCCAAAGGAAAATAAGTCAACACGACTTATATCAAGTGCAAGACAGAAATAACGAAGTATAAAACAGAATCCAAAATGCCCAAACAATGGCATAACAGAAATAATATCCAAATGGTCACACTAGAATGACAAGGTCTAAACTCCACACAAGTTGCTCTCATCCCAAGCTAAAACCCAGCTCCTAGTTTAAATGTACCTGCCGCAGGAAAAGAAATGCGGCTGAGCTACAAGAGCTCAGTGAACAGATATAACGGAAACAAAGCAGTAATAACGTATAGAGAAGTGAAAGATACAATACCAGGATGACATGAGTCAGGAAGGGATATACAAAAGTTATATAGAAATATCAAGAATCATGAAACAGATATCAAAGTCAAAGTAAACAAATAACCCATCACATCCCAAGTCATACCAAGTCTAGTCCAGTATAATGCCAAGTCAAGAATCAAAGTAAACAAACCAGAAATCCAGGTCAAATCATGTCAAGTCAAATCTCGAGATAACCAAATCAAAATCTTCCACAAGTCCAGGTCTAATCAGATCAGATCACATGGCAAGTCATATATCAAATTATAGCACATATGGAACAAGTAATGGCAAATAAAGGTTAAGGTGTAGGGTGACAGAAATCCTCTACGAGCCCGAACCAAATCACATATCGAACCAGATCACATATCAGGATACCAAGGTGTACGGAGGGGTGACCTCGTACCAATAAATGAGGGGATACCTCCAAGGGTTGGAGTCATGAGCTCCCAAGGGTGTGAAAGATGTGTATCGCACACACCATCAGTCACCAAGATATACAAGTACAAGCAAATCAAGACACGACTAGGATGCATCCATACGCCCCCGCAGGCCACAAGGTCTTCCACTACATAATAAATCAGAAACAAGAGTCCGGGGACGGGGCAAGACATCACTTCCTTGCCCTAAAGTCAAGCCATCGGTGCATCAATGACAGGGACATGAAACCCTCATGCCTAGTAGATGGCTCGTAGTCTCAAACTGTGGGTCAGGGTCATGTATCAAGTCTAAGGTGTCAAATCACAGGGTTCAGGTCTCAGGGTTCACATAAGGTTCACATTAGACACATATCAGGATCATATCAAGGTTCGCATCAAGAATCAAGCCAGGAGACAAATACAGGGTTCATAATCAGGAGGTCAAACATCAAGGTTCAAATACTAGGGGTCAATATCAAATATCAGAAGGTCACATATCTGGAGATCAAATATCAGGGGATCAAACATTAGGAGAGCAAGTATCAAAATCAGAAGGTTCATAACAATTTATTCAAGGTTCATAACAAAGGTTTTTTTTTTTTTTTTTTTTTTTTTTTTTTAAAAGCTCATATCATAGTTTCAAAAGAAATCATTTAAAATGGTCTTTATAAAAATGATCTCACAAAGCAGTTTTCATAAGATAAGTCACATGTAATTTAAAAGAGTTTTGTACATTCAGTTATAAAATCTAATGAACCTTCAATGTAGCCTAGAGTCACAACTATCCAGATTACCAAGTGATGAATAGGTTGGTCCAAGTATCAAAATAACATAACATGGATCATGACAAGGTCCAGAACAAAGTAACCTAAGCAAAGTTCAAATCAAAGAATCAAGACAAGAATTTCAACACAAAATCAGGACAAGAGCTTCAAACAATTTATCAAGACAAAGGTTCAAACAAGGAATCAATTAAGATTCACAATATCATATAAGAACAAACAGGATTCACAAATAAGAACATAACCAAGAGTCAGAAATCAGGAAAGTGAGACGAAGGCACCCTATACAATGAGGGCAGAATATCTGTACCTTTATTAGCAAGCTAAAACAAAAGCAATCACTGACAGAAAGCCAAATCAGTTCCTCCTCGAACCTAAAGGAGTAGAAGAATAGAATTACAAACGGTTCCTTATAACTTCCATTTTAAGTAGCTTTAAGGTTCATAAGGTTATTATAGTAGTTTTATTCATTTAAGGGTTTATTAAGTATTTAGGATAAGTTTAAGGACCAATTGTGCAATTATCATAAAGTTAGAGTATGAGGTGTAATTATTGTAAAGTTACAGGTTTCTACAAGTTTAGTCCTTTAATATTATCAAAATAACAACAAAGACCCTTTAATGTTAGAATATTAACACTTAACACTTTTTAATTATCAAATACACTTTTTCAGGTTTTTAGGCATTTCTGGACCCGTATTAAATAATTTAAAAATCATAGTAAAACTCCGGAATAAAATCTACAAAAATTCACAGAGGTACCTCAATGTCCCTAGTATTTTACCAAATTTTTTCCAGATTTTATTAGTTAGTGTAAGTACGAAATAAAAATCCACTTTTACAACTTGTTTTGAAATCGTATCTGATGGAACACTGAAAAGTTATCACTTGTTAACCCCTTCAGAAAAATTCACAAAAATCTACAAAAATTAAAGTTACTAATGGACATCCCAAAGGTTACCCAGTTCAAAGGGCTCTTTCTAATTCGACACGGTTTGGAAATTAAAATTCAAAAACCCGGACTGATTTTCCAGACTTACAAATACGACCAGACACATAATTTTCTAAAAATCGAAAAGTAGCCTTACAGGCCTCTAAAAATTACAAACTAAATTTCTCCAGGTAGCTATTTCATTAAAATACAATATAGACTCCAGAAACATCAAAATACACGTTCATATCATTAATTCACAGCCGATTAAAGTCGAACAAAAATCCAGTTCAGAAACAGCCATCACAGAAACATGATTATATTAGGGTTTTTATCATTCCATTCATTAATTATTGACATAAAACGTTTTTAGATGAGTTCATCCATGATTAGGTCGAATTAATATAGGTCATAACATGATCAAATCGAATAATTACCTCACAAGACTCCTGGTCGATTTATACATATAGACTTTTAGGTTTTTCTATGATTCATGATTTTATGTATCCATTATTATTTCATGCAACATAATTTCGACCAAGAACAAGAACAATAACGACAAGGATTGAACGAGGAGAAAGATGCAATACCCTCGTATACCACGAAGAACACAACCAAAATCAAAACACCACACGAAACTCCTTCTTCTTCTCTTTGGTCGATCGGTAGCAGGAACAACAAGAGGGAAAAACATGTTTTTTTGATTAGTTTTTTGGTTTACAACTTATTAGGGATTAACATAGGTGTTACATGGTTACCTTGTGATGATTCAAGAACAAGATTTGGCCTTCCTTGGTGGTTGTTTGGATCGTGGCAGCAGGCACAAGGAGGGAGGGTCGAAACTTTGGTTTTAGGGTTTTAAGGATTTTGTGAAGATCGGCTCAAGGAAAATATAAGGACCGAAAATTTGTTTGGGTTATTTTAGGGAAAGATCAATCACATAATGGGCTTAACAAAATTGTACTAATCATGAACTTGGACCCAATTGTGGTCAAGGGGGGGGGGGGCGGCATTATAGTGTATGTTCTTTCTTTTATTTATTTTTTTGTACAACATTATGTTTGTAAGATTTTAATTATGTTAAACTTAGGTTAGTGTTACTTAATTAATATTTATAAGTTTTCAAAATTTTAAATTCAAGGGTATTTTTGTCATCTCATATTATATTAAATCTGTGGGTTTTACAACTCTTCCCCTCTTAAAAAAAAATTTCGTCCTCGAAATTTGCAAAAAGCAGAACGGAAAATAGAGCATGAAAACACGACCGGTACTAGGAATAGGAGAAGGAGGACCAAGATATTTCTCAAGTGGTTCCGGATTTTGCCTAGGACAGTCTTTCAACTTATGCTCCTTAGAGCCACATTCAAAACAAGCGCCCGAAGTCGTACGACAAAATCCCGTATGGTTCTTCCCACATTGAGGACAACTAACTGATCCCTGCTGAGCTTTCGAAGGACAATCTTTCAACCTATGTTCCCTAGAACCACATTCAAAACAAGCACCCGAAGATGTACGACAGAATCCCGTATGATTCTTCCCACACTGAGGACAACTAGCTGACCCCTGACTGTCGCTGCGCCCCCGACGTTCGCCATCCTGCCTAGAAGCTGACCTTGAATCCCGACCTCGCTGATCATGACCACGGTCCGCCCGATCTCGTGATTCCAAACCCCTACTAGATTGCCCCTTTCGCTCAAAATTCTGGTCCCTATCATGGTCCAGCTGACTCTGTCCCCTGGAATGTACTCGATTACCGTCCCTATCCCGCTTATTAGAATCCCTGTCCGCATGTAACAACTCGATGTTACGCGCGGCGTCCTGAACTCCAGCCACATCCTCAAACGGAGTGTTAACAATCCGGTCTAACACCCACCTCTTTAAAGCCCATTTGAAATGACGAGCCTGCCGCATAGCATCACCAGTGACCTCTGGTCCAACGAAACTGGCCAGACGCAGAAACCGTTGCATAAACTCTCCTGACGACTCTTGATCACCCTGACGAATCGACCCGTATTCCCTTTCATACCTTAACTGCTCCGACATAGGAATATACTGTCTATAAAACACCTCGATGAAATCCGCCTACGAACAAGTCTCAGCAAAATCATCCCCTTTCGCCTGAACAAGAGCAGTCCACCAATTTTGGGCATCACCTTCGAATTTGAATGTGGCCAACCGAGTTTTAAACTCGTCAGCACATCCCAGAGCACGAAACAACTTCTCGATGTGTGTGATCCAGTCCTCCGCTTCATGGGGAGTAGCAGCGGACCTGAAAGAGAGAGGCTTAAGCTTGTTGAACCTCTCGATCCACACGTGGATACCAGCTGGGGGAGCAGCGGGTGGAGCAGTGGGTGGAGTAGTGGGTGGAGCACCGCCACCACCACCACCAGAAGAACTTGCCCCATTCCTGATATTATTGGTGACTTCAGTCACCACTCGAGGAATAGCAGCAGCCACAGCAGCGGCTATCATAGCCTCAAAATTAGGGCCATCATCCCCATTAGTGTATTGAGTAAAGCGCGTATTCACCATCTGAACGATACAAAAAGATTAGCAACTCAGGTAGAATATGATAGAGTAGATCAAGAATATATGACAGAGCAAAACAGGAAAGGAGAGTGCGCGAAAGGAAACCTAATGTCTACCCAATCCTCACAGGTCACATGGCCTAAGCCTAAGGGTTTCGGAAACCTGGCTCTGATACCATAAATTGTAACACCCCAACCCGACAAGGGTAAAGATGTCACAAATACATGGTTTCATATCAGATACAAGCATTCAAGAAATAAAATAGCGGAAGCCTTTACATTAGAATCCAAAGGAAAATAAGTCAACACGACTTATATTAAGTGCAAGACAGAAATAACGAAGTATAAAACAGAATCCAAAATGCCCAAACAATGGCATAACAGAAATAATATCCAAATGGTCACACTAGAATGACAAGGTCTAAACTCCACACAAGTTGCTCTCATCCCAAGCTAAAACCCAGCTCCTAGTTTAAATGTACCTGCCGCAGGAAAAGAAATGCGGCTGAGCTACAAGAGCTCAGTGAACAGATATAACGGAAACAAAGTAGTAATAACGTATAGAGAAGTGAAAGATACAATACCAGGATGACATGAGTCAGGAAGGGATATACAAAAGTTATATAGAAATATCAAGAATCATGAAACAGATATCAAAGTCAAAGTAAACAAATAACCCATCACATCCCAAGTCATACCAAGTCTAGTCCAGTATAATGCCAAGTCAAGAATCAAAGTAAACAAACCAGAAATCCAGGTCAAATCATGTCAAGTCAAATCTCGAGATAACCAAATCAAAATCTTCCACAAGTCCAGGTCTAATCAGATCAGATCACATGGCAAGTCATATATCAAATTATAGCACATATGGAACAAGTAATGGCAAATAAAGGTTAAGGTGTAGGGTGACAGAAATCCTCTACGAGCCCGAACCAAATCACATATCGAACCAGATCACATATCAGGATACCAAGGTGTACGGATGGGTGACCTCGTACCAAGAAATGAGGGGATACCTCCAAGGGTTGGAGTCATGAGCTCCCAAGGGTGTGAAAGATGTGTATCGCACACACCATCAGTCACCAAGATATACAAGTACAAGCAAATCAAGACACGACTAGGATGCATCCATACGCCCCCGCAGGCCACAAGGTCTTCCACTACATAATAAATCAGAAACAAGAGTCCGGGGACGGGGCAAGACATCACTTCCTTGCCCTAAAGTCAAGCCATCGGTGCATCAATGACAGGGACATGAAACCCTCATGCCTAGTAGATGGCTCGTAGTCTCAAACTGTGGGTCAGGGTCATGTATCAAGTCTAAGGTGTCAAATCACAGGGTTCAGGTCTCAGGGTTCACATAAGGTTCACATTAGACACATATCAGGATCATATCAAGGTTCGCATCAAGAATCAAGCCAGGAGACAAATACAGGGTTCATAATCAGGAGGTCAAACATCAAGGTTCAAATACTAGGGGTCAATAAAAAATATCAGAAGGTCACATATCTGGAGATCAAATATCAGGGGATCAAACATTAGGAGAGCAAGTATCAAAATCAGAAGGTTCATAACAATTTATTCAAGGTTCATAACAAAGGTTTTTTTTTTTTTTTTTTTTTTTTTTTTTTTTTTTTTTTTTTTTTTTTAAAAGCTCATATCATAGTTTCAAAAGAAATCCTTTAAAATGGTCTTTATAAAAATGATCTCACAAAGCAGTTTTCATAAGATAAGTCACATGTAATTTAAAAGAGTTTTGTACATTCAGTTATAAAATCTAATGAACCTTCAATGTAGCCTAGAGTCACAACTATCCAGATTACCAAGTGATGAATAGGTTGGTCCAAGTATCAAAATAACATAACATGGATCATGACAAGGTCCAGAATAAAGTAACCTAAGCAAAGTTCAAATCAAAGAATCAAGACAAGAATTTCAACACAAAATCAGGACAAGAGCTTCAAACAATTTATCAAGACAAAGGTTCAAACAAGGAATCAATTAAGATTCACAATATCATATAAGAACAAACAGGATTCACAAATAAGAACATAACCAAGAGTCAGAAATCAGGAAAGTGAGACGAAGGCACCCTATACAATGAGGGCAGAATATCTGTACCTTTATTAGCAAGCTAAAACAAAAGCAATCACTGACAGAAAGCCAAATCAGTTCCTCCTCGAACCTAAAGGAGTAGAAGAATAGAATTACAAACGGTTCCTTATAACTTCCATTTTAAGTAGCTTTAAGGTTCATAAGGTTATTATAGTAGTTTTATTCATTTAAGGGTTTATTAAGTATTTAGGATAAGTTTAAGGACCAATTGTGCAATTATCATAAAGTTAGAGTATGAGGTGTAATTATTGTAAAGTTACAGGTTTCTACAAGTTTAGTCCTTTAATATTATCAAAATAACCATATAGACCCTCTAATGTTTGAACATAAACAATTAACACTCTTTAATTATCAAATACACTTTTTCAGGTTTTTAGGCATTTCTGGACCCGTATTAAATAATTTAAAAATCATAGTAAAACTCCGGAATAAAATCTACAAAAATTCACAGAGGTACCTCAATGTCCCTAGTATTTTACAAAATTTTTTCAGATTTTATTAGTTAGTGTAAGTACAAAATAAAAATCGACTTTTACAACTTGTTCTGAAATCGTATCTGATGGAACACCGAAAAGTTATCACTTGTTAACCCCTTCAGAAAAATTCAAAAAAATCTAAAAAAATTAAAGTTACTAATGGACATCCCAAAGGTTACCCAGTTCAAAGGGCTCTTTCTAATTCGACACGGTTTGGAAATTAAAATTCAAAAACCCGGACTGATTTTCCAGACTTACAAATACGACCAGACACATAATTTTCTAAAAATCGAAAAGTAGCCTTACAGGCCTCTAAAAATTACAAACTAAATTTCTCCAGGTAGCTATTTCATTAAACTACAATATAGACTCCAGAAACATCAAAATACACGTTCATATCATTAATTCACAGCCGATTAAAGTCGAACAAAAATCCAGTTCAGAAACAGCCATCACAGAAACATGATTATATTAGGGTTTTTATCATTCCATTCATTAATTATTGACATAAAACGTTTTTAGATGAGTTCATCCATGATTAGGTCGAATTAATATAGGTCATAACATGATCAAATCGAATAATTACCTCACAAGACTCCTGGTCGATTTATACATATAGACTTTTAGGTTTTTCTATGATTCATGATTTTATGTATCCATTATTATTTCATGCAACATAATTTCGACCAAGAACAAGAACAATAACGACAAGGATTGAACGAGGAGAAAGATGCAATACCCTCGTAGACCACGAAGAACACAACCAAAATCAAAACACCACACGAAACTCCTTCTTCTTCTCTTTGGTCGATCGGCAGCAGGAACAACAAGAGGGAAAAACATGTTTTTTTGATTAGTTTTTGGTTTACAACTTATTAGGGATTAACATAGGTGTTACATGGTTACCTTGTGATGATTCAAGAACAAGATTTGGCCTTCCTTGGTGGTTGTTTGGATCGTGGCAGCAGGCACAAGGAGGGAGGGTCGAAACTTTGGTTTTAGGGTTTTAAGGATTTTGTGAAGATCGGCTCAAGGAAAATATAAGGACCGAAAATTTGTTTGGGTTATTTTAGGGAAAGATCAATCACATAATGGGCTTAACAAAATTGTACTAATCATGAACTTGGACCCAATTGTGGTCAAGGGGGGGGGGGGCGGCATTATAGTGTATGTTCTTTCTTTTTCTTTTTTTTTTGTACAACATTATGTTTGTAAGATTTTAATTATGTTAAACTTAGGTTAGTGTTACTTAATTAATATTTATAAGTTTTCAAAATTTTAAATTCAAGGGTATTTTTGTCATCTCATATTATATTAAATCTGTGGGTTTTACAGAGTAAATAGTAAAATAGAACAAAACTTCCTAAATAATAATAGCTAAAATGAGATGAATATGTGTGAAGCTAAGGTGTTGTCATGAAATAATTATATTACGGCTAAGGCGATTAGCTATAATCATTAATAAAAAATGAGCGTGTTATAATTGACGATCTATGTAAGGTCTACATGTAAAGGAAGCGAGTGAGACTAAAAGAAGAGAGATAAGATATGGAAATAAAAATGTGATGGATTAAAAACGTAAGAAAGAATGAGAGGAGTATGTGTGAGATAAAGACGTTGTCTTGAAATTATCATATTACGGCTAAGGCGATTAGCTGTAATCACCATAATGAATGCATGAGTTTCGGTTGGTAAAATGTGAGAAGTCTATATGTAAATGAGTCGAGTGGACTAAAATGTAAAGTAAGAATGTGAAAATGATTAATGAAGGCTAAGAATGCAAGAGGTAAAGTAAAGATGTGAAAATAACTAAAGCGGATTAAGAATGTAAGGAGTGTGTATGAGATAAAGGCGTTGTTCTGAAATTATCATATTACTGCTAAGGCGATTAGCGGTAATTACTATAATAAATGAATGTAATAATGTGTGTGTGGTGCTTATGACTTGGATCCGTTGTTAAGGTGATAAAGTGTGAATGTAATGATCCTTCGGGATGAATGTTAAATATGGTATCCCTCGGGATGACCAAGTAAAGGAATGTTAAGGAATCCTTCGGGATGAAAAGTGTTGCCTTCACCGGCAAGGGGTTGCCTACGTCCATGGCATATAAAAGTATCCCCATGATGAATGTGATAATGTGAAGGATCCAAGTCTAAGAAGAGTAAAAATAATGTAATAAAAACAATGAGAAAATAATAAAAGTTAAATTGGGAATTAGGAGTAGTGGTGTTATGTCGGGAGTACATAACCTGTAGGATATTTGAATTCATGACACAAACACAAGAGTAAAGAATGGATTGAATCTTGGATAGAGGAAGATAAAAGTTGGGAACAATTCTAGAGAGAGAGAGTGGAGAGAAATATGAGAATATTAGATTAAGAGAATGAAGAGTTCCAACCCTTCCCAAGTGTGGGAAGGGGAATTTATACTACCTAATAATAGTGCCCCTAGTGGGCTGTGAAGTGAGCTGACAGAGGGGAAAGCCCCGACCCACTCCACAAATATAGATACGACTAATCTAATAAAACTAATAATACTAATAATACTAAGCTTATATAAATAAGCCTACGAGCTATATAAATGCTAATTAGATGCTCGGGGTGACCGAACCTTCATATGAATATTTATATTCCTAACAATCTCCCCCTAAGGGAGGTCACCCCGGAAATAATAACTTGAATTCTAGCACTTTGTCTTCTGAAGATGTCTTCATAGCTCGTAGTCTTTGATTCTTCATTGTCTTGAAACTTTGTGCATTCAGCAGTGTACGTTAGATGACCTTTCTTTGTCTTGGATGATCTTTGAGTATTCTTTGACTTTATCATCCAACATTTGATTCCAAGTCATCTTTCGGGAGTAAGTTTCCATGTGATGTGATATTCTTCGAGCCGACATGCTCACACTGTTTGGTGTCATGATCTTTAGCATCAGAGTTAGCAGAAGCCGTGTTGAAGGTCTTTTGGTTGATCATGACTTTGTTGAATAACAATGATGATGTAGTGTGAACATGTGGTAGAGGATTGGCATCTTTACTGCAACCAGCTACAACTGCAACCATCTACAGCATCAATCAGCTACAATTGCAAACAGCTGCAACAGCAATTAGCTTCAATCGCCAGAAGTTCCTGCATACGACAGTTAGCAATAAAACGTCCGGTACTTACAGGTTCGGACTTCGAGATTGTTAACAGCATAGTGTGAAAACTCTCTCTAATCCTTACCAAGACCGTTCCTAATCGAAAACCCACAGAGGGCTTTTTAAGATCGAGCCGTAGCACATCAACGATTAGGTGAGTCGCTGGAGATCACTCCATGACTGTAGACCGTTAGAAACCGCCGCGATCACTAAGCGTAATCCACAAGGAATTATCGAAGTGACCTGCTTTCAGGGCTGCTTGATGTTGACCCTGGCAGGAATTTCCATTCAATCATTGAGAATTACATTTGTAAATTCTCTCATAAATGTTCTGGCAGATTGCTAAGATCTGCGTAGGACTCATAAGTTTACAACTGGTGTCCTTAATGTTGAACAACCAGTGTAGAAATAATTCGTGTCCCTATGAGATCTTCTTATGCATCTCGTGGCTCTAGACTCTATTGTGCGTTTTGATTTAGTGAGCGGAGGCTGGAGAGAACTGCCACCTTTTCAATATCATCTAACTCGGAGTGAGAGAGACGATAGGAGTGTATTGAACTCCGTGACAATTGAAACAAGAATCCTTTGAGGGACCTTGAGTGGCTAGGGAGGGTTGTGCAGCGTATCACTGGGTCCATGATACTTTGTCTTCAATGTCAGCAATCAACTAAGTGATTCTGACAGCATATGTATTGACCCGGTTTCTGCCTAAGTTGTAAGGAGGGCTATTTCTTTTCACCCTTTATCTTTACAATTCTTTTTCATTCTTCAACCCCTTCAGTGCTTACCGAGACTTCATTACTAGTACCTTGTTGGGTTTGTTCCAGTACTAGCTCCATCTCAGTCGGCACTCTTCCCTTAATCACACTTTTCTCCTTTTTAATCATACCTAAGGACTTCTACACTAACTAGTGGATTGTCCCTGGGTAGATCCCTCCGGATCTGGCGGGATCGTGGGAACTTGAGCCTAACCTAACCATCCTTATAACTCCATACATTAAATAAAATGGTCGGTCTTTGTTGTACATCCACGATTGCCAAACCAAATCTTTGAAAAATCTCTCAAAGTGTTCATGATTCTGAAACACATTTTTGCAAACACTTGAGAGTTTTATATTTTTCAAATGCTCCCCCTCAACATGTGCTCGGTTGATTGTTTTATAAATTTGCACATGTTAGGCAGAGCTCGCACTTTTTGAATTGATTGATTTTCCACGAACATGATCATCGCGAGACACGCTTACATCACTAGTAAACTAGCTTGAAATTATTACCCGTCCAGATCACATTCAAGGAAAGTCGCTCGAAATCGGTACATTCTACTCAGACACGTCCTTTGCGAGACACGCTTACATCACCAGATAAACTGGCTTGAAATTATTACCCGTCCAGGACATGTCCTTTCGACTACTGACTTTAGCTATCGTCAATTCATTGGTGAAGTCTGAGCCTTGCTCACATAAGATGCATGCCAAATCCTTTGCTCCCCCTCAATAAGTGCATTGGTATACAAAAGAGTTTAGCACATATGGGAGAGCTTACACTTAAATCCAAAACATCACATTTTCATCAGGTTTCATATTTAAATCACATTCTCTCCCCCGATCAAAAATTTCAAACCTTTTGAGATTTGTGATCCCAATTGATTTAAATAAGTTAGAAAATGTGGGAGAAAATGTGTCCGATTTAATATATTCTGATGATGAGAACATACTATGCTCCCCCTTAATCTAAGAGGGAGATTCACTGCTTATTTTGCACAAGTTGACTATTATGACACAAATGATATTGACCTTTTTGCTCAAATGATGTAATCACCCACTTTTCTGAGTGAGTCAGTGGTCAACATCGATTATCCATCCACCAACAAATCTTCTCAAGTATTGTCGATCCCCACTAGGCGAGATCTGAGTAAGTACTTCTTTGTTGAAATGATGGTGGTGGAGGTGAAGGTGTTGTTGTTGTTGTTGCTGAAGTTGTTGTTGAGGTGAATTCCGAGCCAATCAATAGAATTTGAACGTCTGATTAAATGGTTAGAATGGGAACTGGCACATTCATTTTGGCTATGGAATCTGCATAAGAATATCAACACAGATATACATGCATACAGATACACTATCCCTTAATAGCTACCCTTCAGCAGCTTGCCACATTATAATACCAAGTTCATCTTATAATCAAACCCCAATCAGGAACTACGTCAAACCACTATCTAGCATGAAGAGCAATTAGCAATCATGAACATGGCAATTCACACAGACTTCAATATTTAATTCAGGATCTTAGGAACATGATTCTAACATAATAGCAATCTACCTAAGTGAATCCTGAGAACATATGCACAATATCAACAACCATTAAACAGCAGAGACAAACAACATTTGAAACTCATTCACTTAGTTCATACAAATGTCAGTGGAGTATTCAAAAACATCAAACACAACTGGTTTTCTGACTTCTTTTAGGTTTTGAGTCTTAAAGCATTTTGGGGATTATACGAGGATTCCAAAGTAACACAAATGAACCTTCTAGATACATAAAGCTAGGAAACTATAAGCAAATTGCACATAATGTCCTAAACTTTCTAGTAACTAACACACTTGGTCATTTGATATATTTAAGCAAGATCCTCTTCAACTAATTCCCCATTAACTACAAAACCATTTCTAACAAGTATGATTTAACCAATAAATCCGTTTGATGATATAAAATTTGAATTCACTCTCCCCCTCAATCAATGACCCGTATTCTAGTTGAACCTCAACTAAAATCACCCTTAACCCCATAACTCATCAAACAAGAACTGTCATGAGGTTTTGTAGTCGTTGATTGAGTGACAAATTTTATGCATAACCCAAGTATAAACAAATTTCATACAACACATATTCACCAAGTGTCTCACAAATAATTTTCAGAAGAATCATAGAATGAAAACTATTTGTTATACTAAGAAGATTTCTCTTCTTTTACAAGAAATGATGCACTGAAACGTACATCAAATCAGGAAACATGGATATGAATTAATCCATGCCCAGGTGAACATCACCCAGTTGGAGGAACAGCCGTCTTTTTGGCGACGTGCTTTCCCCAGTATGAAGCGCGGGTTGCTATCTAAAGTAATAGCAAGCCATTTAGACATGTTTTAACCGGTTTGTATAACTTCTGCTCGAGCTTCATTTAAAGACCCGTGCCATTATTGAATGACATTTCTAAGTCCGTAAATGTTATCGATAAACAGAAGACATGTCTAGGTGAAACTATTTTTGGTATTTTCTATTTTTTAATTTTTATGGATTTTCTGGTTTTACGTTTCTATATTTACACTTAGCAGGTTTTCTAAGTATCTATTTACAATTTTCTGGATCTATAATTTTCTATTTACAGTATGTTTTAAGATATGTACAAACTATATTATTCAGTTTAAGACGATGATGAAATGAATACCGAAATGAGGATACGTTCAGTATGTTGAAGAAATCTGTAGTCAACATCTCCTAAACTTTCACCACCAAAGCTTTCAAGGCTCCAAAATAATCATCTTAGCTTGAGCCTTCTCAATGTGAAGCTTTGATAGCTTCCCCCCAAACCGACAATCTTCCTTTTGAGCAGATTCAAAGCTCTCTTTCAAGCTTACGAACGGTATGTGTACAGCGAAAACCGTATCAAACCCCATTAAGTATTGCTGCTCCTTTTAAGAATAACCATCGAGATTCTCCGATCGGGGGACCATCACATAAATAAGCAACGAATCATCTCACACTTAAATTAACCTTCTCACATTTCTTCCCGCTGAAGTCTGAAGAAATGCATGCCAAGAGTATCCAGAGACCACTTCCCCCAAGTAGTTGAAGTGATGCAATCAGTCTCGATATATGAAGCCCAAAAACCCGAAGTACACACTCAATCCCATTAATGAAGTCGACAGAGCATCATCAAGATCAATTAAGACCCGAAAATCTCCTTATCTCCTTTCAGGACATTGCAGATGAGAACTGTTACACCAAATTCAGCTAAGTCCCGAGTGTAAGCAATTTATCCCGTATGTAGTCGACATGATAACACCAAGACAGTACCATAATAGCTACTGAGTACCGGATGTACACATTTCCTTCAGTAGGATACCGACTAACCATAGGAACCATCATACAATTGTGTACCTCTTTTATCATCAGAAACTGACATTCTCTTCCCACACTTAGTTGGAATGACACACCAGAAAGAACGAGTTAGAACACTGATTTTCTCTGCGGTTATGACGTTTGTCTTCCCAGAATAATCTTCAATTGAGAAGAAGTATAAAGCCCATCATGTGTACTCATTGTGCATTCAGATGTATGTCTCCTTCCCCCTTGCTGGTTTTGATACCTCAGAATCAGCAACACATTTTACGTACATATTCTTGAAATCTTGTGAGAAGAACAACTTAGGCTCAAGTAGATCAAGTGAGAATTAACCGCTGCCGAAACCGTCTCTGACTATCTTTATCAACCCTCAAGTAGGCCTTATGATGAGATAACTAATGGAGCAAACCCGATATACCAAACTTGAGCCTGAAGATAGAATTCCCCATTCTTGTGACTTACGCTTGCACTAATGTTGGAAGAACAGTGTAGAGAATTAGTGCTCCAAGCAAATCTCTAAGTACTCAATACCCAACCAAGGTATGAGACATTAACACCTCTTACGATTATCCACAACGACATCGGCGTGTGACACTAAGTACTACAACGTAACTCCTTTAAGTGATAGTTACCCCAACTACTGGTAACTAGATAACCTAAGTCTTCAACTTAAATCTTAAGCACGAGCAAGTTATCATTGAAGGTCATGCATCCAACCAACCCCGACTTCAAGATAAAGTAAGATCACGCCTTTGAGGAAGTCACCTTCAATCTCGAATAAGTGATACCTGATTAACTCCATGGTCACGATTAGATGCCCAACACAAGTGAGTGAACCAATAACCAAGTATACATCGAATCACTTGTTCACACTTCTGCCCCTCAAAGATTGCATACGAGGATGCCATCTTTGATTGAACAAGTGCATATGAGGTTGATCCACTGTTCACACTTCTCCCCCTCAAAGATTGCATACGAGGATGCCATCTTTGATTGAACAAATGCATATGAGGTTGATCCACTGTTCACACTTCTCCCCCTCAAAGACTGCATACGAGGATGCCATTTTTGATTGAGTGAATAAACGTCCAATCGGATGGAAGTAGATCCACTTGATATCTGAATGAGCGTGGAGCAAGTATGAAGCCTTTTGATGAGAATAGTCAGAAACATGGAGAGTCGTATGACCATTTCCCAAATCTCAATCACCATGTAGTTTATTCACCCTTCTCCTCCCCCTCAAAAATTGCATATCACGACCAACTGCCATTTTTG
Organism: Artemisia tridentata subsp. tridentata; assembly: GCA_021014915.2. NCBI lineage: Eukaryota > Viridiplantae > Streptophyta > Magnoliopsida > Asterales > Asteraceae > Artemisia > Artemisia tridentata. The sequence goes on along the minus strand of CP139502.1, from coordinate 59,986,193 downwards.
ATAGACCAGGTGAATAGGAATATACTCCAATGTACGTTTATCCCCCTTTGGTGACTGAATGAGCATTTGAAGAACATGAAGCTTGATGAGAGTGGTCATGAATAAGAAGATTCCTCTTCTTCCGAAGATAAAGCGCACTCAAGCGTACGCCTTTCTTTTCTTTGATGAACGGGGCCTGAAGAGATGTCAGCAGACGCCATTATGATGAAGAGCGAGGCTTGAACTGCTGTGTTCAAACGTCATTATGATGAAGAGCGAGGCCTGCACTGAAGTGTACAGACGTCATCGTCGATGATGTTCATCAAGCTTGAATTGTTTGAACCCCTTCATCATGAGATATCACTCTTTTCGGCACCCAAACTCTGAGTCTTTCCTTAATACAAGGCCTGAACGATGTACCTGCACTTAAGTAAAGACTTCCTGCATTGACATTAAGAGTTTGTTTGCATTTATATGGGTTAGTGATATCAGAATTTAGACCATTTGGGATTTCACTATCAACCTTGGTTTCGCACTTAGTGAACATCTTTCGAATAGGTATCCACCTAAGACCAACAATCTTAAAAGTTCTACCCGTCGGTATCCACCTAAGGCAAGATCTAGGAGTGTTTGGTTTCTCATGCACAGTTACAGACTTTTTGGGAGAAAACCTTTGTCCTAGGGCAACCGGCCTATCAGGTTTCTGCATACCCCTCTTTGGTTCTACGGGCTTGTTGTTGTTTCTAGTCTTAGAGGATGGAACCTTGGCACGTGCATTCACTTCCTTCAGGAGTTTTGTTATACAATCATCATGGGTTGCATTGAAAACACATTTCTGACAAGTCGAGCAAACAAAGTGTTTGGAATCAAAAAAAGATCTAGGGTTCTTAGAGTGATCGGCTACGGGAGTTGCCTTAATTGGCACGCAACTACTCTTAGGAACAGGCAAATTCCTAGTCTTTTCATGTGTGTTTTTCTTAGCGTCCACTAGGTTTTGATTCTGAACAATGTCTTTATGTCTAACATGTTCCTTTGGTGTCACAAGTGACTCACGCGTTGAACTAATCCTAGAGGAACTAGATGCACTCATGTGATGTGGTTTTGCAACAGCATGTTCCTTTTCACTAGGTCTAGACTGTGAAGTGACTGGTTTTGACAAAACTTTTTCCGCATCAACTTGGGAGGCAAACCGTGTTTTTGAAACATTTGACCGTTCAGATCTAAACGCTGACAGTTGTCTAACAACTGATTGGTTCCCAAGTGGTGGTTTCCCCAAGATTGATGGTTTTGCAAACTTAGTGTTCACATCATTTCCATTCAGTTTTCTCAATTCGTTTTTCAACGATGCAATCGCAAAACCCTTTTCCTGAAGTTGAGCCTTGAATTTATCATTTTTGGCAATCAAAGAGGTAATTTGCTCTACATTCTTAGCTTTTGTTTCTTTGATTGTATCACTCAGTTCTTTGCAATGAATTTTCAAAGACTCATTATCGTTAAACAATTCAGCCACTTTATGTTCTAATTCTGCATTTATTGTTGCAACAACATCATTTTTATGTTTAGTCCTAACTTCATTAAGCATGTCACGCATCTCAGTCAATCTGTTTTTCAGGTTTTTGATCGTTAAGTTTTTCGCTTCTAGCTGAGCTTTCAAATCGTTTATCATAAAAAATTCACGGAATTCAGGGAGTTCCGGATTTTTACATGGTGGTTTAGTTTGAAAACGTTCTTCCTTATGTTGTATTTCAATTTCAAGAGAAATACAATGTTTTTCAAGCTGTGAAAATCCTTTTGAAAGTTCATTATACACTTCTTTTTCAACCATATCATTTGATTTGAAAAACTCAGCCGTATGCAAAGAACTCGACGTATTATCATGTTCATGTTCAGCATCCTGATCAATTTCTCCCCCTTATGACTCATATTTGTTGAATCATAAGTAAGTTTAAGATGATCAGTATGTTGTTGTTCATTAGAAAGAGCATTATCTGGATAAGACAGATGTACCACAGCAGATTGTGCTTGGTGATTTTCAGGTACGTAGGCTGCATTCTCACATATTGTGAAATCACCTCCTGTGCTGTCACCATCATCAAACTTGTCTGATCTTATTCCATTCCCCATTTGTTTAGCCCTTTCATCAATAAACCCATTAACATTACTCATCAATTGAAGTAATGTAACTCTGAACACGTCAACCTCGAATCCAGTGTAATTAGCAAAACACCCTTTTGTCATCTGACTGTCATAGTCATAGTCCCCAGTGTATTGCGAGTCAATGAACACCTGGAGTTGGTTATTGATCACACTGAACGCTGCTCTGGATCTTGCTTCAGAGAATTCTTCTTTGTCAAGTTGTTGTTCAAGTTGATCTAAATATAGAGTCATTTCGACTGTGAAATTATGAACATCTTGACCAAAGAGTGCTGTGAAAGCCCGTGTGTAACCCATCACGTATTCAGATTTTTCAAACAGAGCCTTGATATGTGACTGAAGTGACTGGAAGCATGCAACTTGACTTTCCTTTGCATTAAGCACCATAAGTGACTGATGAAACTCTTTCTCTTGTGAATTCGGGCTCGAAGATTCTACATTAGTAATCTCAGAATCACACACGTTTATTTGTTGTACAGAATTGGAAATCTTTTGTTGATCATACGTGTCGTACAACTTGAGTACCTCAGATATGAAGGAATCTGAAGTAGTAGACATGATGTAAACGTGCACGGGATTTTACAATTCTATGATTTAAACCGAGAAATAAATTCTTTCGCGGGATTTTACAAAAATCAAGAATGAACCGTGAGGTGATACTGATTACTTGAATCTGTTATGATAAATACTTGGATTGGTTTGATGATTAGTGATTTTGTGTTGAGGATGATGAATGATTGTTAGACTTTGTGTTTGAAATGAGTTAAAATGATGACGAAGACCAGTCACAGTGAATTTCAGACAACGCTCGTGTATCGAAATCCAGATAAATCCCGTAGTTACAAACCCGAAAATATCTCAACCCAAATCAATTTACAGTCTCAGGTTTAACGAAGCACGATCACAAACTTTGTCCAAAATTTTACAACAAATATTTATCACACTCTATAAATTCGTCTTTGTGACTAATATCACAACTCTATTCAGTCCAAGCAAACCAACTAAAATTTCGTCCTTGTGATCACTATCCTCAGCCCAATATCACGACTTACAAGAATCTGGCCCAATTTAGATCCGGTTCACGCCCCCAAATCTAATCCTGTATATAAAAACACTCACATATCTTATTCCTAATTCCTAACCCTAATCTCCAATTAAACACAGACCTTCCACAAGAAAATTATCCGCCTACCACATCTTCTTAGCAGCCACAAACAATCAACACAACAAAAAAATATTCCGTCCCTTCTGAAATTAATCCAACACAATAAAAGCAAACAACAGCGATCGATCCTCTTTCTTCTTGATTATCGCTCGAATCACACCACAAGTAATAAACCCAAGTGATAGGATCTTTGTCAAACGATCACGGGTAAGTATTGGTCTGGTTGTTGTGACATTTAGTCGAACAAAAGAGAGAATGCAACCTTATGGTTTTGTTATCTCTTTGATTTTCGTAAATTACAAAAAAAAAAACAATACTTCTATAAAGGATCGATGATGGATTGTGACTTGTAAATCTTTCACGATTTGAGAGCAAGTTTTCAAATCTGAGATCCGATTCCTTTTCGTTGGAGTTTATGTTGAAGGACAAAGTAGGATAGTGTTGGATTAAGGAAGGTAGAGTCACGTTTGGATTAGAGTTTAGTAGTGATAGTTCTGGATAAGTTGTGATTCATGGATGTTTTACGATTTGGTTTGGTAATTGTAATTTTGTTGTTGTCCTTGAAGCCTTTGATTTGTTTAAGTATCAGTTGTTGGAATTGAATCAGTTGTTGTAATAATGAAATGTTTTGTGGTATTGCATTTGTTGCTCCTTCTCGTTCTAATCTTTCATTTTGATGTTCGATAACTCGTTGACTGATTGAACGTTTAACCTAGTGATAGACAAATCGCGTTCACCTCATATACACAAACCGAGTTCGTGGTTAAGCAGACAAACCGAGTCCGTGGATGAACAGACAAACCGAGTTCATGATTTTTCAGACAAACCGAGTACACTTTATGTACACAAACCGAGTCTTAGACAAACCGCATTCACAACAGATAGACAAACCGAGTTAAACAAACAGACAAACCGCATTGGAAACAGATTGCAACTTTGACCAGTGAAAGCTGTCACTTTCGTACTTTCTGTCTTTTATCCCTTTCTACCACAAACCTCTACCAAGAACACATCTTAAAACTTAACCAAGAACAACCTTTTATCCAAAAAAAATGATTCTAAGAAGAAAAAAATAACGTGCATTTAACCTTTCGAGAATACCAAAAAATATATCTAACCTGAAAACAACTATTCTTTAAAATCTAACAAAAAGTAGCAGCAATAGACATTCGAAGGATAAACAAAAAATAGTAGTAGAGAAAAAAAGAATTTGTAAAGTAAGAGTAGCAGAAAACTTTCCGAATGAAAACAAAAAGTAGCAGCGAATCTTTTGGATTTAAAAACTTAAGATAATGAAAATAAGAGTAGCAAACATTTAAGAGTAGCAGATCTGAGTAGCAGTCAACAAAATGTAAAATAAGATAATGTAAGATAAGATAAAATAAGAGTAGCAGTCAACGAAGCATTTAAAACTTAAAATAACAGCCACAGATCTGAGTTTGTGAAAATGAATCAAACGAAAAAATAATAGTACCCAAGATCAAACCATGGCTCTTGATACCAATTGTAGGATATTTGAATTCATGACACAAACACAAGATTAAAGAATGGATTGAATCTTAGATAGAGGAAGATAAGAGTTGGGAACTATTCTAGAGAGAGAGAGAGTGGAGAGAAATATGATAATATTAGATTAAGAGAATAAAGAGTTCCAAGAGTTCCAACCCTTCCCAAGAGTGGGAAGGGGTATTTATACTAACTAATATTGGTGCCCCTAGTGGGCTGTGGAGTGAGCTGACAGTGGGGAAAGCCCCGACCCACTCCACAAATATAGATACGACTAATCTAATAAAACTAATAATACTAATAATACTAAGCTTATATAAATAAGCCTACGAGCTATATAAATGCTAATTAGATGCTCGGGGTGACCGAACCTTCATATGAATATTTATATTCCTAACATAACCACTAGTTTATATTTCTTGATTTACATCTATTGGGATGCCTCTCCATGTAAATGAGGAATTATAAACGAGTGGGCTATGTGTTGCCGACATGGCACGAGTAGGGTTAGGGAAGTAGAAAGAATGAGTTTAGAGTTAGTTAAGAATTGTAAGGACTAAGATAAGAGGGTTAGAATTGGACCATGGCTTTTAGTTGGGACTTAGGAGAAACATTGATGGAGCGGAGAAATTGTAAAGATGATATGATGGGCCTTGCGGTGTGGTGCAAAAAGATGATGAATGAAGATAAAAGAATGTGAACAAATTAGTCGAGTGTAATGATGTAAAGTCAAATAGTGCGAGTTCTTAAGTAGCAAGAGTCAAAGAATGGGGGTAGAGGGTAAAGCGAGTGAGATGATGATGTGCGGTAATAGGGCGGATTAGAATGATGATTGGCGATAATAAGTAAGTCTTGTATTATGTGAAATCTAAGCAAGAGTTGTGTGGTATAGAAGTAAGCGGGGGTAATGTGGATTAGGGCATGTGATATGCTATAGTGTGCATAGAGTTGCAAGATCACTTAGATCGTTGCACTAGATAAACTAGGCGTTAAGGTGCTAGGAATGACATGAGTTATGTGACTAGATTTTGGTTAGTAAAGAACGACATATTTAGGGGACGAAATCTAAATAAGGGGGATAGAATTGTAACACCCGTTTCCTAGGTGTTGGGACCCCACCCTAGATGAAAATGGATAAAGACTTTATGTGATTGGTTGGTCAACAAAGTTACGTGGAAGCCAAACCCGATAGTCAAATTAATAGTTAAAGTATGACTAATGTAGTAATATGGAATGTGATGTATAAACTAGAAGGACCTAAGTTGCCAAGTGATTAATTATGTGTTATAAGTTAGTTGTGGTTAAAATAGAAGGAATGAAACTTGAGGGACTAATTATGTCAAAGGGCCAAAGTCCACACCTAACTAGTTATATCTAGTTATTTCTAGATGAGTCTTCAATTATTGAGGGTATGAAGACCGGATTTTAGAGGAAGAAATAGAGAGGGAAAAGCTAGATGGTGGATTGGGAAGAAGATGAAGATTTGATGATTGTAGCCTTCATTAGTAATGATTCTTCAAGTAAGTATGTATGTTCTTAATGTTAATGAAGTGATAGATTATGAGTTAAGTGGGATTTCACCATATGATCAAGATATGATCATATGATGATGTAGGAAGGTAGATGAGTATGTTTGATGGGTTATGTTAACCCTTGTTTATGTTATTGATTGTTATGTTGTTAGGTTTTGCTTAATTGTAGAAGATGATGATTATGATGATGATGATGGTTAGAAGATGTTGTTGGTGGGATTTATGTTAGCAGCCTAGCTTGGATTGAAGGTAAGTAACTCTCCCTAAAACATGTGTTATGTATGTATTTATCATGTATGTATTGTGGTTGTGTAAGAGCATAGGAGTTGGGTTAGTATGGTTGTAAGCTAAGGATGGATGGCTAGTGACCTTGGATAAGAGTATGTTAGTTATCGGCTTTGGACTAGTTAAGGTATGTTGTGATTATGGTTATGATGAATGGATGTGATTATGTTATGAAGTCGGATATGATATGAGTGGTATGTGGTAGTTTAGAGGTTTTTATGTGATTATGATGCTTATGTGAAAGTATGTGTATGATATATGTTTTATGATGGGTTACTTACTAAGCGTAAGCTTATTCTTTAGTTGTCAATGTTTTTGTAGGCTTAAGTGCGGCGGAATGGAAGGCTTGGAGTGTAGCATAAGAGTTTGGAATGGATTTGGAAGATAACAAGCATTAGGAGCTAGGTAGAATACCGAGCTCGAGTCAAAGTTGTACCCCGAGAGTCTATTTTATGAGTCGTATAATGTGTGTTAAGGTCGGGTAACGGTTTGGGAGTCTAACGAGTTGTCAAATGTGTTTTTAGTGTTTTTAGTAAAAGTTAAGGGGGTGTTTGGAAAAAGTGTAAAAGTACCCATTTTGGGTGGTTAACGGGTCAAGTGATCTTGGAACATGTTTATTATGTTAATATAATGATTTCTGGAAAGTTTGATGTAATTCGGAAGTGGTATAAGTGGTTTGTTGTGAAAATGGGTCAAAAGTGGTTTATGCATAACCCGTCAGTTCTGGGATCTACCTTTAGGTTCCAAAGTATGGACCTAAGTGTGGATCCATAGTTTTCAGTTTAGGATCCCCCTTTAGGTTCCAAAGTATGGACCTAAGTGTGGATCCATAGTTTTCAGTTTAGGATCCCCCTTTAGGTTCCAAAGTATGGACCTAAGTGTGGATCCAGAAATGGTCATCTTGGTTATGAGTTAAATGTTCATCTTGGTTATGAATGTAGATTCTTATAAAGGGTCAATAGAGTAACGGAATGTCAAGTAAAGTCAAGCGTTTCCCGTCAAATCCTAAAGTATAATTTCAGTCCTGGACCTTAGAATGGATCTTCCAGGATCTACTTTTAGGTTCCATAAATCTGGACCTTAGAGTGGATCTTTCAGGATCTACTTTTAGGTTCCACAATCTAGACCTTAGTGTGGGTCAGTTTCGGAATGTTACTTTTTGCGAAAAAATTTCACTTTTTTGGTCAAAGTGGTCAAGGGGAGTTACATTCTTTTTATGAATGGAGTTTTAAATTGATCTTTATGTGAAATCAACTTCTAATTAATACCAACAGTTATATATGCCTACATGTATGAAAGTAATGACGATATAAAGAAATAAGTTAGAGATGGAAAGATCAAACTGAGACACGAGGGATTTATAGTGGTTCGGCTACAAGGACACCTTCCTTGCCCTACTCCACTCCCCGAGCACATCTTGCTCGAGAGTTTTCTTCACTACTTCAACAAGCTCCCTTATGGCGGAGAAAACCTTACACAACTTTGACTTACACCGGTTTAACGACACAAAGCTAAATGTCGAGTTCTAATAGTAGCTAGAACCAATCTCACGACTTCAATCACAACTAGTTCACGACTTATTCACGACTTCTTCACGACGGCTTCACGACTTCAACACAACGGCTTCACGACTTCTACACGACGACTTCACAACTTCTAAGCTACGGCTTCACGACTTCTACACAACTACTTCACAACTTCTAAGCTATGGCTTCACGACTTCTACATGACGACTTCACAACTTTTAAGCTACGGCTTCACGACTTCTACATGACGACTTCACAACTTCTAAGCTACGGCTTCATGACTTCTACACCACGACATCACAACTTCTAAGCTATGGCTTCACGACTTCTACATGACGACTTCACAACTTCTAAGCAACGGCTTCACGACATCTACACCACGGCTTCACAACTTCTACACCACGGCTTCACAACTTCTACACCACGGCTTCACAACTTCTACACCACGGCTTTACAACTTCTACATGACTTCTTTACACCACAACTACTTATACACCTTCTTCACTACTCACACACTATACATATCTAGTCACTTATGTTTACACCTTATACACACACTTTACACAAATGAATGAATGATTTACAATTATGATACACCAACAACTTGGATGGAAGAGATACACCAAGTTGTAATACTTCTTGTCTTGAAGGATAGAAGTATTCTTCTCTTGCACTTGAGAGGTTGAAGCTTTGGATCACTTGAAACAAAAGCTTATAATTATATGATCAAGGGGTTTTTGAAAATATGAAATGAGATCTAAACCAGAAAGTTTTTAGTGCAAAAGGTGAGTAAAAATCCAGGGGAAGGCTGGTATTTATAGGCAGAAAAACTGGACAGCTGGAAGCTAGTGGAGCGTGGCCGGCCCCCTTAAATAGGGGGGCGGTCCCCTTAATTTTAAGGGGGCCGCCCAAGCCAACCGTTGCCCAGTTTTGTCTTTTTGTGGGGAAGGTTTTTCTGGAACATTTTTACTGATTTTGGTTAAAAATTTGAATTCATAAATTTATAATGAATTAAACCTTTTTATTTATTACCAAAAATGTTTTTCTAAAAGATATAAAATGTTTTTGACATTTTATAAAAAATCTAGTTATTAAGAAAATGTTCCTTTGATCATATAATGCATTAAGCATTAGTTCATTCATACCTTAAGTGATTTTAGTTGTAGAAGTGAATATTTACAACTAAGTACTTGTTTATTTAATAAGTTTATGTTTTAATGAGTTTACATTTTGTGATCATCAAAACATAGAGATATGAATAAATATTGATAATGTTTTTAGGCATTATTTATGTCAACAACGTAAAATGTACAAGTTACTTGTAATCATATTTTGTCTCAACATACATTCAACACCTCTCGACTTCTCAAGTCCTCGTATGATACAACACAAGTTCGTACATGTTTGTTATGTGGCATTATGATCAAAGCCTTTAACAAACCATTTAGAATGTTTAAAATACGTTTAGAGTCATTAAATATTTTAAAAGGTTAACCATTCTACTTAGAACCTTGTTGATATAAATAATGCCTAAAAACATTATCAATACTTATTCATATCTCTATGTTTTGATGATCACAAAATGTAAACTCATCAAACATAAACTTATTAAGTAAACAAGTATTTAGTTGAAAATATTCATTTCTACAACTTAATCACTTAAGGTATGAATGAACAAATGCTTAATGCATTATATGATCAAAGTAACATTTTCTTATTCACTAGATTTTTTATAAAATGACCCAAAACATTTTATATCTTTTAGAAAATCATTTTTGGTATTAAATAAAAATGTTTAATCTTTTATAAAATTATGAATTCAAATTTTCAACCAAAAATGCTAAAAATGTTCCAGAAAAACTTTCCCCACAAAAAGGCAAATCTGGGCAACGGTCAGATGGGCGGCCTCCTTAATTTTACTAGGCGGTCCCCTTAATTTTAAGGGGGCCGACCACCTATTTAAGGGGACCGCCCCGCTCCTCCAGATGTTAAGATTTGCCTATAAATACTGGACTTTCCCTGGACTTTTTCCTCACCTTTTGCACCCCGAACCTTCTGTTCTAAATATCCTCGAATCCTTGTAAATCCTTTCTAAAACCCTTTGATCATATTCTCTTAAGCATTGGTTTCCAAGTGATCCAAGCTTCTACCACCCAAGTGCAAAAGAAGAATACTCCTTCAACCACTAGAGAAGAAGTATTACAACTTAGTATCATCTTGCTATCTAAGTTGTTTGTGTAATCATTCATTCATTTGTGTATAAGTTGTGTATATTTGTTAGATAGGTGTGAACATAATTGATTAGGCTAGATTAGTGTGTAAGTAGTCAAGTTGTGAAGAAGTGAAGGTGTGTAAGTAGTGAAGGTGTGAAGAAGAAGAAGAACATACAAGTAGTGCTAGGTAGTGAAGTAGGTGTGAAGCTATTGTGAAGAAGGTGTGAAGTCATGAAGAAGTTGTGAAGAAGGTGTGTAGTTGTAGTAAAGAAGTTGTGAAGAAGTTGTGAAGAAGTCGTGAAGAAGAAGTTGTGAAGTAGTTGTGATTTAAGTTGTGAGATTGGTTCTAGCTACGATTAGAACTCGACATCTAGCTTTGTGTCGTTAAACCGGTGTAAGCGAAAGTTGTGTAAGGTTTTCTCCGCCATAAGGGAGCTTGTTGACATAGTGAAGAAAACTCTCGAGTTTGGTGCTCGGGGAGTGGAGTAGGGCAAGGAAGGTGTCCTTGTAGCCGAACCACTATAAATCTCTTGTCTCTCGGTTAGATCTTTCCATCTCTATCTTGCATTTCATTTCATAACTTTATTTGCATTGTTAATTTAGATTTATTTATATTTGTTCATATTGTTCAAGAGTTGAGTTCACATAAATTCGAATCTAAGTTTTTATAAGTAAATAAAGTTTTCATAATAAAATTAAAAAGACGTAAAACTATTCAACACCCCCCCCCCCTTCTAGTTTTCCACAAACCTCATTTTACATTTTGCATATACAAGTTCTTTTACTTGTACATCATGTTTCCTAAGTTATATTCATGTCAAAATATGATAAGTACACTTTAGGTGTCAAACTAAGACAAATGTGTTTACTCATAAAAATGATGTTAAAGACATAATATCTTAAATCCTATAATAGCATAAGTAGTTTAACATTTTTAGTAACACATAAACTAACATGGTATAACTTGGTGAACATATATTAGTTAGCTAGTATATACATGTTACATATTCATATACATTTACATGTTATATTCATTTACATTTTATTTCTTAATATGGAATATGTACAATGACATCATGGCATGCATCACATTGATATCTTTAGGATATCTTGAAGATCATATGAATATCTTGGATTGATCTTCACTCAAAGATTAGATTTGGAAATATCTTGGTTAGATTTGGGAAAGATATTTGGAGATTTCTTGTCAGACACCCGCGGAACCAAAAGCTAACAAGGACGGATCCCCATGGATCCCTTTTTTTGGTTCCTTTGTCTGCTGACCTTGTTGGCTATAAATAGCAGCCCATTGTCCACCCATTTCCATACCACTTGAACACACATTCTCTCTACTATGTTTTCATACATTTAGACCAGTAGTAACATACATTAATCACACACATTATCATGATCATAATGCTTCTAACTTTCATTATGTTGTAAGCATACTCCCGAAATGATCCTGTGAAGCAAGCTCAGAGATCTTGAGTCATCATCCACCACAAGCATACATATATGAAGATCTATCATAACAAGCTTAGGGAACTTGTGATCTTCATCCATTGAAGGCTTCGTATCAACGGAAGTTCATTTAGATTAGTCATTCATATCCATTAGACATTTATGTCATGGATCATCATTGTAAACACCATTGTATCATCACAATCTATTCACCAAACTAGATGAGATGGTTTATGTGTTTGTGCCATAAAACACAAGGTTTTTATGTTGGGCCATAAAACATAACGGGAGTGGTTGTACCCTTGTAAAAGAACTCGACATCTAGCTTAGTTTCGGAAATATTGTATAAGCGACGTCAGGTTGGTTCTACCTCGAACTAGAACCCGGTATTTAGCTTTGTACCGAAAAAAGTGTAAGCGACGTTAATAAGGTTTTCTCCGCCGAGAAGGGATATTGTTGATCTAGTGAAGTAACTCTCGAGTTGGGTACTCGGGGAGTGGAGTAGGGCGGAGAGGATCTCCGTGACCGAACCACTATAAATCATCGTATTCGTTTTGAGCTTACTTTTACTTTCTGCTTTACTTTTATACTTGCATTATATTATTGATTGTGTTGCGACTTGTTGGTTATACTTGTGTGACAACTTGTTTTAGTATATGTTAGTCATAAACTACAATTGGCATCTTTCATATTACAACAAGCTAAATTGGATATTTGATACAACAAGTTTTAAGAATTTAAAACGGTAACGTATTCACCCCCCCCCCCCCCTCTATGTTTTCACAATTGGTATTAGAGCTTCGTGGCTCTTATTTTCAAAACAAATGGTTTTTAAAATGGAGTACGATCCATGTATCAAATTACCATTGAAGCGGAGTATAATATGAAAAATGTTTTGCTAATTATACTTAGAAATTTTGTTGTTAAATGTTACTTTGTATACAAGCTTGAAGATGTCATTGGAAAATAAAAGAAAAGATTTCTCAAAAGAATTAAGTGTCAAATTATGTGCTTAAAGCAAATTTACGAAAAATACGGTCTTGAAAGGAGCGTTTGGAATAACTATAAATTTAGTTGAAAAATCACCTCCGTAAATGATTAGATAAGTCACATAAGTAGAAATGATGTTAAAATAGGTGTATTATATGTTTACTATCAAATCTAGTAAGTCCTACACATTCTCGCTATGCGAAAATACATGTTTTTAACATTCTGTAATATTTTTTCAAAGAGGACCACGGATCCCTTTAAAGGGTTCCTTTCCCTTTGGAGAAGGGATCCTTGGTCTGCACAGTCCAAAGTTTTTGTAAACTTAAAAAATTCATAACTAATTAACCGTAAGTCCGTAGGAGTCGTGCCACCTATCATTTTAAAGGGAATTAAGTCTACATTCATTTAAAAATAATCTCATGGCCTAAATCTAAATTGAAGTAGGTAAAACAAATCAAATGCTACAACCTGTCCAAAATATTAAGTTTTATTTTGACATAGTAACTTAAATTTTCGAGTCGGGCAATGTAAGTTGGTATCCTTTGAACATTGATATGATTTCTTTGAAACTAAATAATTCGGTGATATTTATATATATAAAGGAAACAAATCAAGCTTGACATACATCATCATATTTAAACGCAAAGTGACGAAAAGTATCTTTCTTTTTTATGCTATGCTATATGACTACTTGTTTTGGTTGTTTGCATATTGAAAGTAGTGATTGCACTTGTTTATTTGTGATACATAAGTGTCAATATTGCCATGATATTTATTTGCTTTTTTGTCAATTTCTTGTTTATGCACAATAGGACATTTGCTAGATTTTGTACACTAAGTTGGAAAATTGTTTTAGATAACTTTCTTTGCATATGTTATGCATAATTCACTTAGAACTGAGAACCAAGTAAAACTAGTTAAGTATCTTGAAAAATGTTGTTTTGCGCAAACTCTCACTTAATGGTTCAAAGTATAAAAATGTGTCACTACCTTCAATGATTATCTAAACATATAGTATCTTTGAAAAAGGTGTTTGGTACATTTGCTTCTAACAATGATGTTTAATGTAATTGTCTTGTCATAAGATAATAACTTACCTTTAAATGATCATGTGAACTAACCGTGTCATGCAGGGAGATAACATTATGATGTTATCATTTTTCTAACCTTAAGCTCCTGTTTAGTACATCTCACATTGTTAGTGAAATCATTCGTCCCTATTTGATCTATAATCTTACATGTGTTAATACCTGTTTTATTGTTATTGTCAAATCACAACTAATTAATTACACCTGTTTTAGGAGAAATTACGGGATTTGAACAGGTTTCGGGGATTGAAAAAAACCCTCTGTTAAGAATTTTTGCTTGGCGGATCAGACGGAACCAAAAATAGGGATCCGTCTGTTCAAAAATTTTGTTCCGCCAAAAATAGTCTGACGGATCAGACGGAACCAAATTCATGGTTCCGCCTGTGTTGTCTATTGGTTCCGCCATCCAACAGTAACTATTTTTAAATTTTCAAATTTTCGTTTAATCCTGCACTCTAGATCATTCACTTTTATCATTAGGATACTGTAGCAACCAGTAAAAATCCCCTATGATTTGTAAATGTTAATTATTTAAATTACCATTATATTTCAATTACCCATTTTTACGAGAAAATTTAAAACTTTTGTTTATTTACTGTACACTAAATCAAAAACAATATTACGTGATTCACACAATTATGGAACAAGCTCACACGCGCGTCACGACAATCCTACAACCCACAAATAAACCAAACGGACCCTTATATTTGTTCTTGGCCCAACAGACCAAATCCTTAGCCTGTTACTATTCATGGCCCAATCTAAAAACTTTTCATTATTTCTTTCATTTCATTCGGCCTATTACGAAATCACTTGACCTCATTCATTCGATAATTCGACACTAAGCATATACTACATTATATACCACTTAAATCCTCACATCCCAAATAATTGAGATCAACAAACTTTAAATTCTAACTCGAACGTTTAATGCATGAACTAGACTCAAAGTAAATGTCACTCGCAACACATAACAACTTCCACAATATTTAACCAACATTATTAAACTCGATTTAAATCACTTTTTGACTTCCTCGAATATAAGCACAAGAGTTCGTTTCTTACCATTTTTCCACAATGTGGCACGTTAATATCATTTTGAACCCGATAAAATAAATTGTACAATACATGTACACTTCTACACTTATACATTTCAATACATGATCAAGTTTATACACTCCTAAACACCTATAAGACACGAATATGTATTTACTAACCCTTATCCTCTGGTAAACAATGTTCCACCGCCAAACTCCAATACCAACTCTCCATGCCATCTAATACATATACACGTATACGATTCATGAATCTCAACCTATTTCCTATCTTAAATCAAAGCCTAACTCATCAACGCTATGCTTAGAACACTTGAGTAATATTCTTGATAACCCTATCTCACTGCCACACGTCCTATCACCTTCAACTTGTACCACTTGCACACCTTTCTATAATCTAAACCGAAATAATATGCATGCATATACATACACACTCACGTAAACACTCTCACTCACACTTGGAAGATCACACACACTTATATTCTCTAAAATACTCTCTGCCAAGACCCTCCAAGACGCAAGGATCAAGTCTAACCCTCTCGAATCCATTTTCGAACGTTAAAGGACTTGGTGTAAAGCTTTGGTGACCATTTGTACGTAACACTTGTCCCATCCGAGTTCTAAATCACTCCTGCTCGTTTCTCACCACCTTACTTGGTGTGGTAAACTCTTGCAACTCATTTCTATTCATTCTCTTATCTCCATGCATCGTTACGTATTAATCTAGCAAGTGTATACTTCTCTTTTGATTTTTACGCGTACCATTCTTTCGTATCACATGTAAACGTGACCACCACATCCTTGGGATGGCTAGATAACTATCATTATATTCATAAAACATCTATTTATCACCTAAACGAAGTACATATTACAAGCATTCCACATTTACGAACGTTCCTTTAATTTTAACGTATCCCATTTACTTCATTTTACATTTATAGTGTTGCCACCTTAATGGAGGGATAGGAAATCATGATTTCATCTTCATTTTACTCTTATATGTTCAAAGTTATGCATATCAAGTTCATTTTCATTTGTATGTCGCCTCACATTTTTCTACGAACGGAATATACATGTTGAAATTACATTTTTGTCATCTTCTCTTGTCGCTTAGAAACATGCTAATAAAATGGAATTTGAATACCTACCATATCAAAATTATTACCCAACTCGTTTCTTAATGAACTCATGTAACAAATTGTTGTTTTAAGTTATCACTAATAAGCTCATTAAAACCCTTGAAAAGCCCTTAAGCTATCGCAGATAGAAGCAGTCGAAAACCTTTATTTTCATTCGGTTGGGCTTTAAAAGCCCAATAAGCAATCCCGAATAAGCCACATAGTAAGCACTTTGACACTATTTTTAGAGTCATAAAATAAGGCCAATCCTAGGCCCAGACCTTTTTGAAATTCAATAAAACATAATTCGTTAACGGGCCTTAATCATTTCGTTGTAAAGCCAAAATAAGCAATCAGGCGAAATAAGCAGTTTTCAATAATTCAAATAAGCTATATAAAGCAGTAGGAACTTTCGAAAATCATAAAATCCAAGTTTTGTAGATTTTGGACCTACTTTGCAAACTATATTCACTATTAGGGACTAAAACTGTCACTTTTGCAAAAGATGGATAAAACTGTCGAAACAGTAATTTCAGGGTGGAAATGGATAAAACAGTAAACATAAGTCATAAAATGTCATTTTTGAATAAATTGGACTTAATATGTAATTATTTTTAAAACAAGGACTAACTGTGCAATTACTCCACAGTTAGGGTTAAAAGTGTAACTTTCAAATACTTAAGTCCTAAACTATTATTTTTATAACCTTAGGGTAAGAACTGGTCAAATATTAAATATAAGGTCTTAAAATGTCATGACTTAAACTTTTGGACTAAAAATGTAAAATATATTTTATCAAGGACTAACAGTGTAAAACTGGTAAAAGTACAAGGACCAAACTGTAACTTTATTCCATGTTTATTTCTATTGCATATTTTACATTTTTCCACACTTTCACATGCATTCTACATTTTGTTCACATATTTTAATTCCGTAACATTCATGTTTTATATAACGAATTTAAACGAATATAACTTAACGTTTGTTCAACCACTTTCGAAGAAACGATATTTATGATTTAAATAACATAAAAACAGGATAAATTATATATAATATTATTTTTGAACTTTAAGCATTTTAAGCATATCATTCACTCTCATCACAAACCACTTCATCATCCGATACCTTTTCAATCATTATTAGGCCAAAACTGTCAAAATCTCATAATTCCTTATTTATTATTCAGGTCGTGTGTTTAAGCTGTTCCCATAATACATTTTGATATCACGTTATCTTTTCCACTACATTCAAGGTGAGTCGTAGCCCCTAATCTCTTTTAAATGCTTGTTTTATACTTTTGGGGGAGATACATGCTCAACTATTTTTCATTTACTTTCATACTCTAAACTTTCACGGATTGTCGTGAGTCATAGCCCCACTTTTACTCATTTATTAACTTTATAAACTCTTTGGGGGAGATACATGCTCAACTACTTACTTTTACTTTCACAAGTACTATTTTCTGTATGCCATACCTGATTGATATTGCCTAAGTTACCGATTATTGATTTTATTTAAAGTCCCTCCCATCATGAACCATTAACCACTGAGGTGGATGCGAGTATAGTGAACAGATCTATGAAGGCTGACTGCCTGTTTGAACTATCTAGAAGGTGGCCTTAATTCCTAGCTAGATAGGTTCAAATCCACTTTATTTGAATTCCAATAGGAAATTGGCAATATCCTATAGAGGGCCATAACTCATGCCATTAATTTGGATTGTTCTGACCGTCTGTGCGGTACTGTTAAGGTTTGAGTGTCATGAGACTTAGGGCAATATACTGAATTATAAAGAGTACCGTAGTCATGATACGTTACTATCGGGCCTGCGAAAACGTAGCCCATTTTCATTTAAACTTGAAACTTGTGTTAAACTCTTATGGATTTACTTGACTTTGGACCCATTTAGGTCAACTATGAACTATGGCATATTGCAACGAAACCACTATTTATTTCAGTACTTTTAAGCATGAAACCATTGTAATCAACTGCTTTTACGTATAAACTCTATGAACTCACCAACCTTTGTGTTGACACTTTTTAGCATGTTTATCTCAAGTATATTATGGAGCATTCAAGACACTGAGAGGGCATTAAAACCAAGGATTTTTGGTGTCAAATAAATACTGTCATTTATGTCAAACTTACTTTTGAGAAATCTTGATACATTGAAATTCTCTTTCTAAATTAATGATAAATGACTTTCAAAACGTCTCCTTGAGTCATTTTCTACAATTATGACTGTGAACCTACCAGTAATACCCCTATTAGTCTTCCGCTGTTAACTCAAAATTAGGGGGTGTTACAGATACTTTTCACTGATATTCATTCATATTTGGATCATGACATCTCACTTGCATTAATAGGATAATCATCTCTAATCATACTTTCAAATTTCATGAAAATGCTCCAAGGTACCTTTCTCCATAAAGGAAGGAACCCTGAAATTGGTTCCTTGCAATCCGTGGACCACTGAGTATTTGTGATCATTACACACATTCACTGCATCCTCCCGTCCTTTACTCATCCATTAGCTTGATTTGTAAATTGACAACTTCCCAACAAATCCGGACTCATTGTTTGCAAAGATATCATAAATCACAAGTCCAACTTATGACGGTAGATATTGTCTTCACATATGTTGCCTTACTTGGTTAACATGTCATCTTTCAAGACGATAAAGATTTACATCAAGTCATAACTCACACTTAGGTTATAAATGTATTATCAAGTCTTGCTATCCTTGAATGCTATCCAATCTTAACAGAGTAGGATTAAAAACTTAAGTATTTCGTCTTAAATATTCAAGTAAATTTGACTTACGATAGTAGTCATTAAAAGTCATATCCGAAAGAATCAACACCCAAATATTTTAACAACTTATGTTAAAACTCTTATCCTATCACCTAAGTACACTTGTTCTTTCACCATCATCCCATCACATTCACCTATGTGATATGTCTCAGGCCCTAAGCTTCAAATCACATCACCCACTAGTTATACCAACCAATGGACCACAAGAACTAGTCTTCATCCTTGTTGTCTTCAACATCTATGAAACCTAAGTACTCCCATAGTACAACAAACCCCTACAACACCACAATCCTTACCATCATTTGAATCCGTTGAGTGCATTGCTCAAAAAGCCCTTTGTCCAAACACTTGTACCAAATCAAATGCACGTTGAACAAACTCAACCATACTTTGTCACCTATAGGATTAGAACTTCCACCATCAAATGAGTATGATGCTTGCATTTATTGTTGATCAATTTCCACTAGGTTTAAGTAGTACCACTTTCACAAGTTACCAAAGTATCGGTAATACTTTGTCACTAAGCTTCTGCATATGTCTCATTAAATCTTAAATCAACATTTTAACAACATATGTTAAAATGCAATTTCAAAGCCAACCTCATACACCCCAAGTGACAATGACTCTTGAGGAGTATACATAAGAAACTCGAGTGAATTCATCTTGTCATCATTTAGTAAATATAATCTTGAGACCAAGTATATTTAGGATAGATCTATCCTATTCAAACATTTTGGGTTCATATCTTCACTTAGGAAAACATGATGTTTCGAAAAACATTATGCCTAAGAAATCATGCGTTTAGTTTTCATCTTGTTAAAAGGATAATGTATATCCTATGCATCATTCTCTCCTTGCAACATGAACGGTTGTGTTACAAGAGATTTCATTACACCTCATTGGCTAAATGATCTTTAACAAACATCTGCAAGTTCTATGAACTAGCATATCTCCCTCATCTTGTCATACTTGTTTTCATAAGCATGATAACTTTATCCCATGACATAATCTTACTTGTTGAAAGATACTATATGTATCTACTTTCTTTCAAGCGTACATCATAACGAAACCTTGCTGATAATCTAGTTCAAACCTTGTGCATATCCAATGTTAAAACTACACATCTCTGGAGCATACACAAGATCTATTAAAGTTGGTAACTTTACTTAGATTCTTGTTCCAAAGAACTTTCTTGAGAACGTTCTTAATTTAACATATTCCATTATCACACACAAACACATTTCTTGGTCTTGGATGATCAAATCACTTTCATAACACATTTCTGTCAAACTCTTGTGTAAAACATGACATCTTCATCACCTTAGTTTTAATAGATATTGTTGAGTCTCATTAAGTCAAGTATTGGTGAATTATCATCTTTTACATACTTCAATAGGCAAAAATAGGAATTCCTATCTTTCAGACATGAGAATGACTACTGGAGAACCTATTGCACTAGAAACTCAATCTAACCTAACGGTTAGATTGCTTACAGGAGAGAAGTAGGGTATGTGGAATCACCCGTAAAAATGGTCGTGTTTAGCCTTAATTGAGCACCGCTAGTAATAGTCTCATATTCATTCTCCAACTTGAAAAATCTTTATTCCTATACTTGCCTAAAGTAAGTATTAAAATAAGATATTTTGTCTTGTCTTAGGAATATAAATCAAACAAGTAGTAGATGTGACTTTTCTTTCTTTAGCTTATTAAAATCATTTGCATTACACATACATGTTTTTGTTTGATATGATTAAGTATATTGACGTTATCATGATAACTATTTGAGTAATAGTCAAATGTGTAAACATTGGAAATGTTTTGTCTGCATAGTTATACGTTTCGTGCTACTAAATGTTAACATGATTTGTATGATTTTTTTTTCATTTTTTTTTTGTTATATGATATTTCGCAAGACTAATGTGTTACTTGGTAACTCATGATATGTCATTTTGATACATGATGTTTTTATATGACGTTTCTAAGCTATTTTCTTTTGTTGACATTCATTGAGTCTCTTTGTAGGATAGCCTAAATGATACATGCTCCAAAATGTTATAATGGTTTGCATAAAACTTTCGACTTGTTTCTTTTGTGACTTTGTCACACTATTTGTTTGCCATGTGTGCACCTATAATTTGTCAAAGTGCTTTTGGTATGATAAACATTTATGTTAGACCCGTTTCCCGGGTACTTGGACCCCACCCTAGATGAAAATGGATTAAGGACTTTGCGTGATTGGCCAGTCAACGAATGTTGCGTAGTGGTCAAACCCGGTAGTCAACCTAATAGTTAACGAATGTGTAACATGGCTTTGGAGGTTATGATGCATAACTTAAAGGGCTAAAGTTGTTAAGTTGTAAAAATGTTATAAAATGTGATGTGGCCAAAATAGAAGGAATGAGACTTGAAGGGCTTAATGTGCCAAAGGGCCAAACTTGTGTCTAGCAAGATATATCCAGGAAATTCTAGAGTTTTCCCACATTATTGAAAGGGGTGTTTAAGGTCCGGTTATGGAGAGAAAAAAGGAGGGAACAAGATGGGTTGATGATGAATTCATGAAGGGTTTTGATACCCTAATCCAAGGGTTAAGTCCTAGCAATTATCAATCACAAGTAAGTATTCCTTATCTTGATTCTATGAAATTATAGTTAAGTGGGAAGTGGGATTTCATCATATGATCAAGATATGATCATATGATGATATGGATTGGAAGTTGAGTATATTTCATGGGTTATGTTAACCCTTGATTTTGGTATTGATTATTATGTGGTTAGGTCTTGATAATTAAGAAGAATGATGATGATGTTAGTGATGGAAGATGATGATGGTGGTATTTATGCTAGTAGCTTAGCTTTGGAAGCTAAGGTAAGTAACTTGTACTAAAACATGTGTTATATGTATGTTATCCATATATGTGTTATGATTGTGATAAAGTTTAGTACTTGGATTGAGTGATGGATGAAGGTCAGGAAAGTGGTGACTAGTTATTAGATAGTCAAGCAAGTATACGACTAATTGCTAGCGAGATTTGTTGTAGCTTATGTGTTGAAGGTTTATGTGGTGAATTGAATGTTATGATTTGGAAGCAAAGTAAGTGATCATGATGCTTATGTGCTAATATGTGTATGATATGTGTTTTATGTCGAGTTACTTACTAAGCGAAAGCTTATGGTTTAGTTGTCTAACCGTTTTTATAGGTTGGCATGATTTTATGGAGGACTAGGATATGCAAAGAATAAAGGTAGTATGCGTTTAGGAGCTTAGGTAGAATACCGAGCTCAAGTGCAAAGTTTGTACCCCCGTTGGTCTTTTATTGGTTGTTAAAGTGTAGCCGTGTGGCAAATTGTATGTTAAGGTTGTCCTAACGATTTGGTGGTCAACCGTTGTGTCAAAGTATGGTTTATGTGTTTATGAGTAAAGTTAAAGAGGTGTTTGGTATAAGTGTAAATGTACCCATTTTGGGTTGTAAACGGGTCAAGTGTATATGGATCATGTTTAGTATGTTAAAGTAATGATTTTGGTTAAATTTGACGTAATACGGATGTGGTATGGGTTGTATATCGTGAAAATGGGCTAAAAACAAAAGTTATTGAAGTTACAGACCCCCAGCCGGCGGTTGGAATCCCAACCGGGGGGCTGGGACTTTCTGTGAAGCCCAACCGGCAGTTGGGACCTTTCTGAGAAGCCCAACCGGCGGTTGGGAGGTGGTTTCAGATTTTGTCGATTTTCAGAAAATCATATCTTTTAATCCGTAAGTCGTTAGAGGTCGTACCACCCGGCGTTTCGAAGGTAATTGAGTCTAGTTTCATTTAAAAATAGTCTCAAGGTCTGAATGTTTATAGATTTTTGTAAATGGTCAAAAGAGTAACAGAATGTCCATGAAAGTCAAGCGTTTCCGCGTATAAAGTTTTAGTTTTTGGTCTAAGCGGGCACGGGGTGTAACAATTTAGAAGTCGTTTTATTCTACAAATTAATCACATAGATCATTGTGTAAATTAATGGGTAAGTATGCTTAAGTGACTAAGCCTAACATCAAAACAATTTCACAATGTAGTATCTCAAACAATGTCATGCTCTCTTGTAATATGATTATTTGTCTTGATGCTATGTGGTAACTTTTTATTTGGTTTTGTTTATATAAGATATTATCTTATGATTTCTATCATAATCACATCTTTTGTCATTAACACTTTTTTCTTGTAGGTTGATAACAAATTATTTGTTATCTCACTTCGTTATGCCTATTTTGCATAATTGTAATCCCTTTATTACTACGTAGACTAGTAATATGTTTATGAGACCCTTTCACTTGCATATAGTTTTTAAAGCTAATAGGATTAAGTTTCAGAGACTTGGAATTTGTGTTTACGTATCTTTCAATCGACCTCTTTTCAAATCTCATTATTGCTTCCGCCTTCCTAAAAACATCTCCATCATCTTTTAGTTATAACAATACACCTCCCATGAGGAAACCACATGCCTCGTCATGCGATCATCTCGCATTGATAGAGAAGTGCTACGTGACTTCAAGGATGAAATTCTTTGTATGCTAACCAACATCTGCAGAAACATTACTAAGCTCATCTCTTTCATTAACCTGCAACCTCCTAAACACTTTATCGTCATTCTTCATTCGATACATTACACATTATGTTGGATGTCCACCGATTAAGGTGGAGAGAAATTCATTCACATAATTGTCTTTCTTAGTATTAAAGAACACTTACTCATACCAACATATAGGTTCACACTACTCAGTTAAAATCAGCTCACAGAATCACAAGTGTTTCAAACCTTCTTAACCCAACATCACAGTTTTGCATCAATACCTCGTAAACACATCATGTGTTTGACAAACCCCTTAAACGAGAACCATTGAGCCTCCTTAGACTTTGACTAGGATTTATGGAACCAAATCCGTAGTTATAAGTAAATAGACCTTATCTCGAACC